>JARHVA010000237.1:4965000-5362500 GCA_037957365.1 Torreya grandis
AAAAGAAGCATTATCAATTAAACCATATTGACACACTTATGCTTATACCAAGTATAATTCAATTAGGAGTATCATTTCATAACAACAAATCCACTAAATCATGTGCTCAAGCTCATATAGATTCAAAGTATCATAACACAATAAAGGGTTAGAATACCTATGTAAGCCACAACTAAAAATGTAACCAAGATTTAGAAAAACTAGTACTATTATGATTTATTTCATTAAAATAGTTAAATTTGGTGTGTACATGATTCCCTAGAGATCTCTCTCAATCCCCATTATTGATATATGTGCCCCTCTTTTTGATGATACTCTCCCTCTAAACTACCCAAGAGGGTGGAAAAGTCATGCATCCACCTCATCAAAAAATTGGTAGTCAATTTGTATCATGATAATAATCCATAATAAACTATTGAATGCAAGTAATCTATAAAAATCATGACCATAAGCATAGTAAAACATATGTAACAACTATCTATCTAGATATTGATAATGAAAATAAGTAATATATATATATATGTCAACCAAACATCATATATAATCAAGCTCAAAAATAAAAAACAAATATATTAATCATTAACCAAAAAAATCCACTAATTAATGATTTAAATAATCCATAGGTAAATTGAGTGTGACATAATATTTTTAAATTTCCATAGATCATCATACAACTCTTGTTCTAAAACTTTGGCTTTATCTTTTGCATTATACACCAGTATAGCATCTTACTCCATTATATAGGAAGCCTTATAGGTTGTTTGAGTAAAAATCAAATTAGACTTGTCCTTGCCATTTTTAAATATATGATGGGCCATTAATTCCATCATGAATAATATGAATTGCATTATCCTCAAATTTTAAAGACAGTGTTATAACTTATCAATTATAGCTTCCATTCCTTATAGCCATTATTGACCCAATGTAGCATTTGATTGGTTTCATATTTGCTTAACAAAAAAACATGTCCACGACATTGGGACCACTTGCATCTAGTATTATAATGTGCAATTGAATCTTGGAAATATATAGTTTTTTATAATCCATCTCGACCATTCCCTATGTACTAAAAAATTCAAGTGTACATACATTTAGATATGTGTCTTTGTCAATTTTCACATTATGACTATATTCATTTTAAATAATAACTTTAATAGTGAAAGGGTTATTTATTATATGCTTATAATTTTTAAGTATTTAACCCTGATTCTAAGCCCTAATATTTGGTAGATTGGGTTATATAATTTGAATTGTGTTTTTATAATTTTTCCTTATATTTATTAAATTTTTCTATTGTAATCTTGAACAAGTATTAGTAGCATGCCATATGTTTCTTTTAAAATGAAAAAAAAATTCCCTCTTGATTAGATAATTTGATAGTATATCTCTGCTTCACTATTTAAAAAACAATTGATTCCTTGCCAAGTAAAACTTATAACATACATGTGGTCGATCTTGTGCACTATCACCTTGTATTCTAGTCAATCATTTGATATCCATGATCTCCACATTATTTAATGAATCTTAAAATGTGACCTATTAATACCTATAATGCATTGGTTTATGTATTATGTCTCATTCTCTTTGGTAATTCTAGATTTGACAAATATCATAGTTCGTGGTACACCCGATAAAATAATATTTTGTGTAGTATCTATATCACAACAAATGTTCTTTCCTTTATCAATATCAAAAATCATTGTTTTTACTTTATATGTGTTTACCTAAATGATTATTTGTGAAGCATATATGTATTCAATTGGGTCAATTGGTGTGAAATTATAACCACATAAATAATCATCAATTTTCATGTATATGGAATCTTTATCATCATAAAGCTAGCATTAGAATCATCATCAATGTATTTTATAGATATCAAATTTGGATATTCTAAATTTAATATTAAAGGTAATTCTTTTATATCCTTTGTTTGTTCTACCTTTTTATATGAATGTTGTTGTTCTGAAATATTTCTAGATCTCAAGTTTTTTCATTTTTTCTATATTTACCAACCTCATAAGTATGCATATGCTATATATGCATGATCTATGGTGGTGGTACTATAATATGTTAATGTGTTGGTAGTTGTGATTGGTTCTCAATAGTAATTTATGTAATCTTAAAATATTTCAATGGTTGATTATCAGTAGGGCATGTGTATAAATATTCATCATGTATAAATTTAACACATCAATGTAAAGTAGATGGTATAACTTCCATTGCATGTATCCATGGTCTACCCTATAGTAAATCACAATTCAAATGATTTTTAATTACTTGAAACTAAGTAGATAATATTTTGGGACATACCTTGATATCCAAAGTGATATAAACCAAAGCTTGTCAAGGCACATCATCGAATCCTTTGATATTACTATATGTTTTTTGAATAAAATACATATTAATACCCATTATCTATAAGAATGTAAGATGTAATTATTCAACCCTAAACCATTATCTATCACCACTCATTTTACTATTGTACCTTTAATTTAAATTTATATAAACAAAGGGAGATTCTGATTGATAGTAGATTGAGTAGTAAAGTCATCATTTCCAAAAGATATAACATCCTCAATATACTCTAAAGTATTTTTAACATATGAAAAATAATAAAGATCCATGTAATGAGGCATAGGTGTCTGATTTAATGATTGATATAAAATATCCTTGAAAATAGTAGTTTTTTGAAGTAATTCTAACATCAAAATCTTAGTTGGTGTATTCCATAATTGATAAATAATATCAGACTTTTTATATTGATTAATTAGATATGTTGTATTAGGTTGGAGATGAGGAAGGATTTCCTAAATTTATCCTTCTTGTCTTTCCTGATGAGGCACCTAACCTCATTTAGTGACAATGACTCAGAATGTAGGATCTACTATAAGCCTAGGGTGAATAGTAGAGTTTATATATGAGTTAATATAGTTAGGAGGTCTAGGGAAAATAGGAACAAATGGAACAACCTAAGCCCTCTGACATCTATTAGTAATAGATGGAAACTCAAATTGATCCATGAAACAATAAACATCATATAATTGTTCATTATTAAGATCTTAATTAATATGGTATTTTATCTTTTTTTTTAAATTGTAAATACATGGATATAAATTCAATTTAAATATTTTATTTATTATATGAAAATAACATGTAAATTAGATTAAGAAGCTTTGAACCAAGAAATAATATATATATATATATATATTCAATCATTATAATCATGATTAGTATGAAAATCTAAAAATTATAAACTTGAACTTATAATAGGAACCCTAAAAGGGAAAGAAGGTAACATTAGGGACAACTAGGGTTTGTTATTTTCAACAATAAATGGGTTTACCAATATGTTTTTTCAAAATTTAGATATTAAATAATGAAATTGGTATAATTTAGACAAACTTTTGAGTAAAATTGGAAATCTAAGATATGTAACAAATCACACAAACTAATTTTTAACTTGATAAATATATAAATATGACAAAAAGGGAAAGTACCAAATAAAAATAACTTAACTAGAAATTAGACATGTAAGACTATACTGCAACTATGAAACTAGTTGTATGGTTATGTGAGCTCACTGTTAGAATAGGGCTTCTCATTTTCCTAGGACAAGGCCATATTATTTGAATGATGTAAGCCATCACTAGTATTTTTAGGATGCATCAATGTCTAGTAATGTTTTTACATTATATAAAATATAGATCAATGTGGCTTCATTTATGGGTCATGTGTGTGATTAGATCTATTCTATTCACTATGAAAGCCATTTTATGATTTTTTAATCAATTAGAACCCTAGATCAATAGGCAATGAGGGGTAAATGTAATAAAAAATCAAAATAGTTTAGTGGAATTTTTTTCTTGACCTCCACACCTCTTATGTTGAGTGCTACCTACATAAAAATACTTTGAAGGGGGGTTAAACTCCATGTAATTCTCCATGATACGGTGGTGTGTGTGAAATATTAGTGTAGTGTTATATGTTAGTTCAATCCTTATGTAACTATGTGCTTCAATAATGACTTGTGAACTTGGAGGTATGTTCAGACATAGCTTAGGGATACTTGGGTTGTGTGGAATCAGAATTGGGAAGAATTTATCTTTTCCTATCAATGTGCAGTTAGAATATATTTGGTAATTTGTATAAGTTACAGCCTCCTCTCAAAAGGATAGAAATTATGATTATATATTGGTTTTTTAATAATTCCATGAATTGATTTTTTGAAACATGAGAGATGACCTGTTAGGGTAAATTTTAATTTTATCAATTATCTATTAGTTGGATAGAGGATGAAACTAGTAGATTTAGATGCTAACACTAAATAGGATTAACTTGAAGGAGTGGCCTTGTCTAAGGAGTAGAGACAGCTAAACTAGAAGTTTGGATTAGTCTAATAGTGATTTTACGATATTTTGAATGAATAATAGGAACATCATGTATCAAAATTGATTAATATTAAGGCTCATCCACTTAGGAGTAGAGGAATAGTGGTTCAAAAACCATAAAACTAAGCATGAGCTAAGTGTGTATATAAGGATGGGCACAAGTGAATTATTTTAGCATTAAATCTTAATTTATGTGTCTACATGCTAAAATGTAATGTATTCATAATCTCTACACATTATTTCCCCCATTGATATTATCCATGATCTTCTTAGTTTTGTATTGTAATGACCCAAAGGAGGGTAAATGCTAAAAATAATTGAACATGTTTTTAGACCAAGTGTGATAGGCATATCAATGGTTTTGATGAATAAATTAGATGATTAAATCTTATACAAGTGTTCCTTGTAATATCCAAGATATTTTAGTAGTTGCATGCTACAAAAATTAACTTCATGAGCATTAGTAATTTCCACATTAGTGTATGGCATGCCACTATATGACGGCTGAGAATTAAAGGATCTAGATATGGTAAATGTTTTTTAATTGTCTCCTTTCAAATGATACTTGTGACAGTAGCCTATTTAGGTATATCTTTATTTTGAACTTCTTTCTTAAGAAACACTTTCTTAATAATGATTTCTTTCTTATCCTATATTTCCTTTTACAACCTTTATTTTTTTAACTTTTATTTTTGTAACCTTTCTTGTTCTAATTGTTCCCTTTGTAACCTTTCTTTTTTGAACTATTCCTTTTCTAACATTTGATTTTCAAACTATTCCTTTTGTAACCTTTACTTTTTGAATTGTTCCTTTTGAAACCTTGTTTTATGTGATATAATATTTCAACTATTGTTTGGATTTCTAATGTATTAATAACTTGTCATTATTGTCTTTCCTTTGTTCCGGATAGATTTTACTTGAATAAGATATCTAATTTATCCATTTTCATCATACATAAATTATACTAATATTCTCCAAGTCTAATATGTGTGAATAAAGTATGAGTTAAATATTCATTCTAAGGATTGAAATTTAACTTGCATAGTTAATCATCTACCATATCTTACATGTTGGTATTGATGTCATCACTATCATAATAGTTTGTGACTATGTCATCTTGATTTTATAAATTCACCACTAAAGGAAGATTGGGAATAGGTTTTGGTTATTTTATATTAGCTTATGGTTCATATTGTACAGGTAATTTGTAATTAATGATTGGTTGTCATTTTCAATACTTTATTCATCCACCTCATATGTATGCATCTAAGTTAGTGGAATGAGTTGTGATGGAGGAAGTATATAATGATCTTCCAAATATGATTTTTATTGATTCTAATTAACAAATTGGGTCATCTTAAAATATCTGAAAGGATCATAATTTGTTGGTTGTGTATAATAATAAACATCATACATGAATTTGATACATCTATGTAATGTTAATGGTACTACTTCCATAGGATGCATCTAATGTTGCCATAAAATAAATTTTTAATGTAACTGATTAAGCATAGTGTGGAAGGTAGTAGGTACCATATTGGGACCTAGTGTTACATTTAATGATATGGTCCCAGGTATTGGACACAATTTTTTCAAATCCTCTTAAGATTGATCTAAATTTTTAATAATATCAAGTTGATCCCCAAATTTTTAAAAAATTTCATGTTAAATATATTCAATCCATAACCATTATCTACTAACACATGTTTGATCATTTTATTTTGCACTTGAACTTGAGTGAATCATGGAAATTTTTCTCTCTTGTATATTACGTAGGTAATTATTCTTTGTCAAAGGTGGTGACTTTTAAAATATATTTGAGTGTATTAATGATAGAGGAAAATGATGCAATTTGTTTATTACTAGGGAGAGTTGTGTCTCGTAATGCCTCATATAAAATTTCTTTATAGATAATTGATCTCTCAAGTGACTCCAAGATATAAATTTTATCATGGGTGTTATTTAATTTGTATATGATATAATACCCTTTGCAATCAATGGCTTGGTTTATGGAAGGTGGATGGGGTTGAGGAGGAAAATTTTTACTATATAAAATAAAAAATGCATCATTTATATAAATCAATCCTAACTCAGAGAAAATAGATCATACCATACACTTTTGATTGGGGACACAATAGATAATCAATAACATGACCAATATGGGGATCTACTAGACATAATTAGGAGATATCTTACCATAATACACAATTATGATATAAACCTAAGGGAGTCTTATGTTTTGATCTCTCACTAAACTAATAATAAGTACATCAAATATAATCTAGTGCTCACCAAAGATTATGACACAAAGTGGGGGTTAGAAACAATAAAAGTAAACATGCATATAAAACATATACTCACATCAATGTATATGGAACCTTAATTCATGGAAGATAAGTAAAAATTCATATCTATCTACTCTTACAAAGAAGTAACAAAGTTAGTATTACTTACCTTTGAAGACAAACCCATCAAGCCTCAATCTCTCCCTTGGCCAAGGTGTTTTGTAAGAGGTTTTTGTGGTATGTAAGGGTGAAAAAGATATATCAGCTCTAGGATACACAAACTATCAATTCATCCAATAGACTTATCCATAACATTATATCCATATCTCTAAAGAAAGTATGAAACCCTAAGCTTTATCCTCAAGTATAATGGTGAATAAGTAGATGCGCAATAGCTCTTACTTCTTCTCTTTTCTCAATAATGGTGAAATAAACTTGTATATAGGTAAATCTGACCCTAAAAACTTATAAAATTTTTGGCCAATAGGTTCAACCTAGTTAACCTAGTAATTTTTTGGATAATAACCCATGCTAAAAATGAACTATGTCAGCACTATAGGCTAATGACAAAATAATATAGGGTTGACCCAGCTGATATAGTTTTAAAATTATTAAAAGGGGATTAGGCTAGGGAAAAGGTAAATGAAAGTGTAAAATGATTGAATGAGGGTGAAATAGAGAAGAACAAGCTTAGGGATAAGGTATTTAGGATACAAGTGTGTAGATAACAAGTGGCACAAGGGACAACAATCCTATGAAGCACCAATGGTCTGCCCACCCCTTTCCCAATGCACCCCTTAAAGTGTGCACTTAGAGAGATTGAGACTCGATGGGTTCCTACAAGATACAAAGTGTTAGTAATTGATACAAGTTTGAAAATATTGTGTTTATATATATAACCCACTCGAATCCCATCACATGTCATGTGAGTGCAACATGAGATGGTGCTTCAGGAATAAAACATGATAACACATAATATTGATGATAAGTAAAATATAGTAAAGAGTAAATAAGATAAATGAAAGGACAAAATTGAAAAACACATACCTTTACTCACCTTAGTGTTATAGATAAATAATTATACTACAAGAGAATTGAATGTGTCTAATGTGAATAACATTAGGTGAACCTATAGAGGTTAGTGCAAAAAAGAGCAAAAATTGAAATGTTCAGAATATATGCATATAGTGAAAAAAATGAGTTAGTATAGACAAAGATATGTGGGTCTTAGGAGAATTGGAAAATTAGTAATTTTTAAGGCAAGGTTAGAATATTTAAGTAAAATGGATGATAAAATGATGGAAAACAAATGACAAATGATTGGAAAATGAATGACAAATTATGGTAAAACATAGTAAATCACATTGAAAATGTAAATGGCAAAAAGGAATGTAGAACATGCTAAATCATGTTGGGAAGCATGTAAAACATAGATGAAAAATGAAATATCAATGCAATAAAATTCTAATAAAGATATGTAAGTAAGTGAAAACTAACTCCATGTGAGATTAGAATGTCAAATCAAACATAAGTAAATCACAAATGGCTTAAAATGAAATCGTAAATCAATATGTAATACAAGTATGTTAAATGAAGGTGAAGAAAGCAAAAATAAATGAAAGTGAAATATAAGTCAAGATGTAATACAAACATGAAAAAATCATACATAAAGATAAATATGTAATAATGTCAAATCTCATATGTAATATAAGGGAAGTCCACAAAAGTAAAACAAGAGCATGATAGATAAATGAAAATCAAAAATATCTAAAGGATGAAAACTCAAACTTAGAGTTTGTTTTGAGATATAATTTAAGAAAACACAATAACCTAATTACATGATTAGTATGACAATGATATGGTGTGGTAATGGGTTCAAGGATGTTTTTGAGGAAGGCATGGTCCTATCCAATTTATTATAATGCAACTCACAAACTATAAATCAAGAGGCATAATAAGGTTGATATGATCAGGGATGTGATCAAATACAAGAAATGTCCAATAAGGGGAATATAAGGAAAATTTTATGTAAATAATGAATTTTAGGTGCCACATGGGTGATGTGAACATATTTAAAATGAATAAGACACAATAGGTAAGTGAGAAAGACTAAAAACTATCAACACCAAGGACTTAGGACATTTTGACTAATGAACACAAAGCTTGGGCTAACAAGTGAAGTATATATATATATATTATCCCATGAAGGCTATATACATGAAAATTAAAATGGACCTAACTTCCCACAACATGTTCCCCACTCCTCAAGACCCCTTATAGAGTCATCAATCTCCTGTGAAGATTGGGTACTTACATGATAAAATAGGTATCACTAAAAGATTTTTGTATTCTCTTTTTCTAATCTATTGGCATACCACACCCCAATGGACCTCAGCTCTATTGTGAGGTGAACTCTAGAGTTTAATATTCAAATAAAAAAGGAGATGTGCTTTGAATCGTGTCTTTTAGTGTGATCTGACTTTTAAGAATTTTTAATGTTGCCTTTTGGATCATTTCCTTTTATTTGTATTTTATGATTTGGATTTTGACATTCTTAATGGATTTTTTCTATTCCTCCTCCATAAAAATTTATAAAGCCAAATATGGGTGTCAAAGATGACAACACAAGATAGCTTACACTTGGGCACAAGAGAAAAATACCTAAATGCCAAGGTGTTTAAATACTCTTAGACTTGCCCACAAGTAAGTGTGAAATCTCAAAATTTACTGATGTGAGCCTAAAATGAAAGGAAATAAGGGAAATATGGGGATAAAGAGACATTTTTATATGTAATAAGTGATACAATTATGTATATGCTCATAGCTAATCATAAGGAGGTAAAATAATGATATGAAAAAGGGATGGGGCTAGGCTTGTGATAGTCATGTCACTAGAGAAGCCATGCTAACCTACAATGGATCTATCACAAACACCAATGAAAGTAGTAGTCATCCAAAAAAAGTTATTTAAATATTTTTAATGTGGTAATTTGTGAGTAAGGCCATGTCCTATCAATGGTCTTACAATGCAACTCACAATGTGAAATCCAATGAGGTGAATGGTAAATAAGGGGAAAAAACAATCATAAAGCTATGATAGAAAAGAATGACATAAAAATAAAAAAATAGAAGAGATATATAAAGATAAAAATGAAAACAAATTTCAAATGTAATGTGTAATAAAACCAAAGAACATAAAGTAAAATAACGATGATGGTAAAGTGTGACTAAAATAAGTAAAGTGCACAAAAACAAAGAAACATGAGACAAAAAATAACAAGAAAGATATATGCTAACATTTATATCAAAGATGAACATGTGAAATACAAGTATATAAGTCTCAAAGGTTTCTTAAAATTGAATTTATTTATGATTATGCATTTTATAAAAATAGTGGGCATCATAAGATGCCTGAATGGGTAAGTGGATGTAAGGATGGGCATCATAAAATGCCACAAAGTCTGATGGGACATGTGGATTGTCATCACAAGATGCCCCAACATGTGAGGTAGAGTGAGGTAACATTAAATCATTAAATCAATTTGCATTGAGTTGGTAGGTGCATGTGGAGATAGGTAAATGTGTTGGTTTTTTATATTTTAAGGATGTTTAATGTGACATAAGATGTGTAGGATAGGTATGAAGAGGTAAATTAGGTAAAGGAGGACCATGTGTGATATGCTTTGGAGTAGGTGTTTGAACTAGGTACTATTTTGGTTCATGTCACTTAAGAGGTTGAGGTTTAATAGATGTAGCAATATGTTTAAAGTTGTTCATGTTAGCTATCCTTTCATTATTGGTGTAGGAAGAAGGATCAACTATGGTTTGAAAAACATTAGTGGATGAGGTGTAGGTATGAGATAATTATTATTGTTCATTAGGTAGTTGATATTGATGTGATTTTTGTTCTTGAGATTGAAGTTGAGAATCTTGAATATAGTCTTGATAACATTGTTTTATGAGAGCATCAAGATTGAAATGTGGACCAAGCAAGGAAGAAAGAATAAATTAGTGAAGATAACGATAAGACTCATGAGAATGGCATATAGTATCATGCCACCAATAAAATTTATTAGGATTGTACCATTTTGGAGGAGGTTTGGAAAGATCAAAGCTCATGGGTTTAGAGGGTGGTAATTTCTTCTTAAGTTGTTCTAGACTCAAGTGTGGGTGGGTTGGGTTAAATTTGGTTGAATTGGATGCTCCAATTTGAGGTTGGGGAGGCTTAGATGAATCAATGTTATGATTAAATGATTGTAAAGGCTCTTTAATAGTTATTTGAGGTGTTTCAAATTGAGTCATAAGAAAGCCTTGCCTTTTTCCTTGGTTTAAGGCTTCTTCTAAAGCTTTAGGTGAAAAAATTTGAACTTTGTATTGAATGGGAGATTTAAGAGAAGTAACAAATATTTTTAAAAGATTATCATCATTCATGTTATGGTCTATTTTATGAGAAATAGACTTTCATAATTTGATAAAAGTGTGAGTATATTCATTAGAAATTTGTTTCACATTAATGAAATGGCTAAGGTAATTTTTAGGAAGGTCATCATGTTGAAAGTCCTTCACAAGATCATTGACTAAATCCTCTAGTTATGAGAAGGAATGTATAGTAAGTTAGTTGTACCATTCAAGTGCATCACCAACAAAATTTTTGTCTAAGATCTTGGTGGTATAAAAGGTGTTAGTTTGGACCCATTCCTTATAGATATTACCAAAAGACTTAAGAAAGATAGTATGGTCCTTAGTCCCATTATATGTGATAGTTGGAGAAATGTTTCCAATATCTATGGTTACAATGAATGGGGATAAATGTTGATTTTGAAGATGTTGAAGCATTTTTTTATTCATTGGAGGTTGAGGGATGATATTCCCATTGGCATATCTAAGAGGAGGAGGGATAAATTTTTGATTTTGTTGAGACATGATTACTTGATGTGGTTGACTAGTTATGTTTAATAAATGTTGTTGCATGTTCATCATTTGAGAATGATTAGTTGTTTGCATGATGTTAATTTGTTGTATGACTTTTGAAAGAAGTTTAGTTGTATCAATACATGGTTTTGGGTTTATAAAAGAGGTATTAGTGTTGTTAGGATGATTATTTATAGGTGGAGGATTCCTAATAGTAGTGTTAGTTGTCTTAAGTGTGGTAGAAGAAGAAAGAATCTTGGTAAATCCACCATTCTTGGTAGGAGTGTAAATAGTATTATTATCAAGGTTTTTTAATAATTGGGAATCATCTAAATTATTAATTTGAGTGGTTTAAACCATGTTACTTGGGGAAGTGATAAGGATTAGTGATCTTTCTATGGGTGTAATAAGATGATTGTGAACATTGGTTGTAAGAGGTGGAACATAATGTGAGGTTCCAACATTTGATGTATATCGGTTGATGAGTTTACAACTTCTATATTTAAAAGGTGTGAAATTGGTATAAGTTATATGATTATCATGGTTTGGTATTTGTCTAATCAGATTATTTAGATCTACTATATGATATGGGGAAGATCAAGACTGAGAGAGATTAGAACCATGTGATGAAGATTTGTACCATAAAGAGTTATTTTATATGGTGGATAGGTGGGGTAGGAAAAAATAACCCATGTACATTTGGAATGGGTTGAGACTATCCAGAAATAATTTGATAAGAAGTTTCATGATGTTGAGTAGGAGTGGAAATCAGGAAGCTAAGAGGGAAAACAGGGACAAAATTGGCCAAAAAGAGGTACAGTGTTGGCCTAAAGAGAACAGGGTCGATTGGGTCGACTCTGTACTAAACAAGGTTGGCCTAGAAGATATTAAGTTGACTAGGTTGACTTAGTATTCTAATGAATAAATTTAGAAAGATACCAAGTTGACCTAGTATGCTAAGGAGGATGTTTTGAAAGATATTAAGTTGACCCAGTCGACTTAGTATGTTAAATGGGAAGTTATTAAATATATTAAGTCAATCCAACTGACTTAGTATACTAAAAAGGAGAGGTAAATCAGTTTATAAGTGATTGTGTTGATAGAGATGATAGTGTTTTGAAATAGGGGGAAAAATTTTGCAATGTACTTTGAAAGCAAGAAATAGAAAGAAACACACAATCATTTGGGTCAATGAGATTGATCCAATTGAGGCACATAGCATAAAACCTTACACCAACATTGGCTAATGCAAGTTTTTACAATACAACATACAATTGAGTAAAGAGTAAGCAATCAAATTGGAAATTAAAATCTAACTAAGTGGTCATCCTAAATGTTGTTAGATTATTAGAATAATTTTAAATGTGATAAGAATTTGTCTATAATTCAATCTATGGATGCTTTTATGACATTTAGGCTGAAAGGGATCTTTATTGGTAATGGTACTAGCTTGGTATTGCCATAGTGATAAGGGTGTGAGGTACTTATCTAATATATACCATTAACCACTTATTTATATGTGGCCAAAAAAACAAGTCAGCTTCCCCTTTGGTGATAAAATCCAAGTAGGTAGGCCTTGGGTAGACAATTGTTAAAGTGTGTTTTAAGATTTTATGATTTGGTAGTGTGTGCATAAAAGGGAAAATAGTGTAACTAAATGAATTATTGGAAAACCACATAATTAGACTATGTGATCTATTCTAAGCATGCAAGCAATAAGAAATGAAAGTGTGAGCTAATTACTAACATATAAGTTTAATTCTAACTTTGAAACATAGTACAGTGTTGATTTTGATGATAGTGTATGTAGAGAATATATAATAGAGTCGATAGTGTCACTTCTATACTATGGAAGCAAGGGTCTAAAAAATAACTACATCAATAGTGTCAATATATTTTTATAAATAGAATAAAAAATACAAAACTACGTCGATAGGATCAACCTAGTTGACTATATAGGGGTAATTTTAAAGACTATAAATTTTTAAAAATAGAACTGTAACAAATGCTAAAAATGATAGAGAAGGATAAAAAGGAACATTGGTGGGTTGGAAGATGCAAATGAAAATAAGATTGTTATTGAAGTACCTTGATTTATACTTTCTAATTATACTAATTCTATTGACTGCATCAACTTAGCTTTGCAGATCATGTTTGTTGGAAACCTAAAAAAATGTAATACATTGATAGAGTCGACCTAGTATGTTGAGCTAGATGTCTAAAAGTATATAGGGTCGACAAGGTCAACCTGGTAGGTTTAACTGGATGTCTAAAAGTGTATAAGGTTGACTACATTGACTTAGTAGTATAAACTAGAAGTCTAAAAAACCTATACAAATATAATAGAGTCATATTGATGAGACTATGTGTTAAACCTACACATAGAAGTTAGAGCTATATTGACACTGTCGACCCAAAATCACAAATATATAAAAATAAAATGATAAAATGATGAAAAATGTGAAATAAAACTTGTAAGGGTTAGATTCATATTGGGTTCACCAGAATGTATGTAATCAAAAATGCATCATGTCTACCCTAACCTGGAAAAGATAGATCATACCATTCACTTGTGATTGGGAACAAATTAGATAATCAAGAACATGACTAATATGGGGATCTATTAAAATATATTAAGGGATTTGTTATCACAATACACTATGCTATGGAGGGTTTTAAAGCCTCCATTCAATCACAATAATGCAAAAACCCTAAGGTATTTGTATGTTTTGATGTCTCACTAAACTAATAACAAGTAAATCAAATATAATCTAGTGTTCATCAAATCTTGTGGCACAAAGTGGGGGTTATAAATAATAAAATTAAACATGAATAGAAGACATATACTCAAATTAATGTATACAAAATCCTAATGCATTGAAGATAAGTACAAATACATATTTATCTACTCTTACGAAGGAGGAACAAAGTTAGGAATACTTACCTTTGAATACAAACTTGTCGAACCTCAATCTCTCCCTTGGCTAAGGTGTTTTGAAAGAGGTTGTTGTGGTATGTAAGGATGACAAAGATAAATCAACTCTAGGCTATATAACCTATCAATTCATCCAAAAGACTTATCCACAAGACAAGATTCATATCTTTGAAGAAAGTATGAAACCCTAAGCTTGTTCTTAAAGTAAAATGGTGGATAAGTAGATACATAATAGCTCTTATTATATTTTCTCAATAATGATGAAATGAACTTGTATATATAGGAAAATTTAACTTTAACCCCTTACAAAAAATCTGGCTGACAAGGTTGACCCAGTCGACCTAGTAATGTTTTGGACATTAACCCATGTTGAAAATGAACTACATCGGCACTGTGGGATGATGACAAAACAATACAAGGTCAACCTAGCCGACATTGTTTTAAAACTATTGAAAGGGCATTTAGGCTAGGGAAAAGGTAAATAAAAGTGTAAAATGACTAGAGGATGGTGAAATAGAGAATAACAAGCTTAAGGATAAGGTTTTTAAGAGACAAGTGTGTAGATAAAAAGTGCCAAAAGGGAAAATAATCTTGTGAAACACTAATGGTCTACCCACCCCTTTCCCAGTGCACACCTTAAGGTATGCACTCAAAGAGATTGAGACTCGATAGGTTATTGCAAGATACAAAGTGTCAGTAATCAATAAAAGTTTGAAAATATTATGTGTATACATTGACTACCTTCATTCTTCCATTTATGATGGGAAACCCTACCTCATCTAGTATTGGCAACATGGACCATAGAATCTAAAATAAGCTATGGGAAAATAATGGGAGCATGATGGTAGCTAGTAAAACATTGATATATATGGGAGGAGGAAAAAATGAGTCATGTATACCCTTTATCATCTAGTGATAAGAAAAGGCCAGTCAAATTGGATGTTGTAATAATATGATCTGAAGAAGGCTTGGGATTGTTCATTACTAGTTTTATTATTATTATTATTATTATTATTATTATTATTATTATTCTTATTATTATTATTATTATTATTATTATTATTATTATTATTATTATTATTATTATTATTATTATATTGATCCATTATTTATATTATTGATCAAAATGTATCATATCCAAGTGGAATAATATGATAATATTACCTTCATGACTTGCATTAACAAATAATGTTCATTTATTATAACCATGGGTAATGTGTATTATTAGGGAATAATTAGAAATCAGGTCAGAATCAAAAAATAAAACCATAAGGCTGATATCTAAAACTCTAAAAAGATGAAACCTTAATGTAGACATGGGGTTTGATGCAATTCAAGCAATGTACAGGTTCACCAATATATTTTACCATAATTTGGTTTAAGAAACCCTAATAGGATAGAATATAGTATGTAATTATGATTTATGGATATGGAATTCAAGCATACATCTAAATGTAAAATATTGAAATTGATTACAATGATTTAACAAGTGGCATATGTTAAATATAATATGTACAATAAAGGGATAAGTACTTAGCCTTTCTAACTAATTGTTTGACTTTGATTCACCTCTGATGGTGAAAAATAGATTGAAGCATGTCTATGATTCATCTAGCTTAGTAACTATGTTTGTGTATCTATAGGTTTAGTTTTATCAAATATTTATTAGTGTTGAAAACTAACCTATAGTGGTCAATAGTGAATTATTGTAGAAGCAGGGTATGTAACCATTAAATCACCCTTTCCTATTTATAAAAGATATGTATGTGTGATATCAAACCCTAAAGATGTAGACAACTCCAAAAATTAGCATCTTTCACCTTGAAACCCTATATGTGGTTATGAGGGCTAGAAACCTGTAAAAACTAGGAAAGTGTAATGGGTTAAGATTGTCTCAATCACCCCCATTAGTTATTAACCACTACTTGTGTATCTAATACTCAAAGTATATAAATAAATATGTATTTCTCCTACTTAGTATGATTTTTAAATTATGTTCATTCACTATATGAATGCAACTAATTATTTGGATTTGATACTTAACAAAGTCTGCTTTGACTTCAGATTAGTATTCTTCATACTTGGCTTGTGACTTATCCTAGTGATTGATTTAAAAATTGGGAGAAATAGAAAACAAAATTCTTAATGTGCAATAGTGTATAGATGTCTACCAAATAATTTCCCATTCCCCTATTAAGTGATTTGTTGATATATATATATATATATATATAGAGAGAGAGAGAGAGAGAGTCTAATTAAGTAATTTACCATGTTATAGACATGTTAGGTAGATGGGCCAATGCTAAGAAAATATTTTATACCTTGTTGGTAGAGGATTAATAACATCAAGTTCAGGTCAGTATCAAATACCAATAGTGACCTAGTCTAACATTAATGATCATTGCATAATAGGATTAAACTAAGCATCTAAGAATGTTTGTGCAAGATAGTATGCAAGTTTGAAATAGATAGTGAGGTTATTATAAGAGTGTAGTATTAGAATGGAAGGGTAAAACTCATATGGTAACATGTAGGTGTGAGATAATGGTAGGTTAAGATAATATTTCTGTGTGCAATTTTTTCATGTTAAATGTATCTCAAGCTTGTCATTTTCAATTAATTAATACTAGATATTAGTATGTACATAAACATGCTAGATAACATCATAAAACCATGCTATATCTTCTCAAGCCAAAATCAAATCAACCTCAAAAATACATGGAGAGGAAAATTTTAATCATCTCACAGAGAGAGAGAGAGAGAGAGAGAGAGAGAGAGAGAGAGAGAGAGAGAGAGAGAGAGAGAGAGAGAGAGAGAGAGAGAGAGAGCATATGCACTCTCTCTCTCTCTCTCTCTCTCTCTCTCTCTCTCTCTCTCTCTCTCTCTCTCTCTCTCTCTCTCTCTCTCTCTCTCTCTCTCTCTCTCTCTCTCTCTCTCTCTCTCTCTCTCTCTCACACACACACACACACACACATATTCTACATCATATTCTAAAATACATATACATCATATATACAATCTCATGCACCACCTTCCTCCCTATTTAAATGGGTGGTTACACTACTACAACATAACATCTCTAACCTCTGTAAGTTATCAAACCTTGTTCTTCTCTTTGGGATGTAGATAATAACCTACTAAATCTAAATATGTGTTACATCAACACACTCTCTCACTACACTCATAGTTGTGGTATCCATGTACCCTATCTGATCCCTGGTTAGGGCAAGTTGTGTATCTATGGCCTACTATATTGGTATAAAATCCACTCTTATAGTATATAAAACATATAACTAATGACCTAGGTCATGTAATCATCTTTTTAAATCTTACACAAGCTCTCAAACAAGCCTAAATGACCTAATGTGAGCCCTAGTTGATGATACCACTATATCTGACACCACTATAGTATTATGTTATGGAAACAGATCATATAACATATCATGGTGCATGACTTAAATTAATAGAAGCACATATTTTTTGTCTCTATAAAACTAATGTAAAACCCATACATTATACATCTCTATATCAAAATATCCCATTTCACCATTACACTATTTTTTAGTCTAAGAAACATAGTGATCATAAAATTGATCTTGTTACCTAGATGTTTTTGGCTCATCACACACGATCTCTTCATCTTGTCAATCATTAAGGATGATATTATTTTTGGAATCATCACTTATTCATGCCTTATGTGTGAACTCCCATATCCTTATCTATACAATTAATATTTATGGTCTCAACCTCAGATAGTGGGCATCTCTCTCTATATCTATAGCCAAAATATCTATAATATGGATTTTGTGAGGTCCTAATTAGTCTCCATCATCTTAGCTTAATAATCACTCTCTCCCTTAGAATTTTGGATCTTATCTAACTTATCCTCCTTAAGTGGGGTAGATACATGTACCTAATGGATTTCTAATCTTGCCTTTACTAACAAAAATACTAACTAAACAAACACTTGTACATATATCTCCTTGGAGATGACTAAATATGGAATGTTATGTTAAACTAGTCTTGTGCACTTGAAAAATATTATCCAAGGCTCTACACTTTAGTGTTTTACCTTCCTTAAAGTCGATAGGATTATGTTCACCATCTTACTAGGCCTAAATGTTTATCTTATAGTCTAACCCTAATTTTTTGATTGTAAATCACTTGTATCCCTAGTATGCTTAATTTCTAATATATATCCATCACTATCAGTTATAGATCTCCAAAAACCTTATATTTTCCTAGATAATTAAATTTAAATTTGGATAGTAGTGTTGAGATTATTGTCCTTTCTCCAATGCAAGTGTTTTCACAGTCTAAACAATCAAATCTATAAATATTTTGATATGTATGAGTTAGCCTATTTTATTTCATTAAATCTTTTACAAAAAAAATTTAAAAATAGGTGGTATAAATACAACTCATTATTCATATATATAATACCAATCAATCACCTATTTAAGCTCATTCAATCACACAACTGAGTTCTACTACCCTATTCTTCCTTTATATCTATATCAGTCATAAGAGTAGTCATATTATAGGTCTAAAGTATTCAAAGAGTATCCCATGAGCCATATTTTTTAATTTAAAATATATAAATAATTTCACTTGCCCATAGCATTATACACCATTGTTCACACATAATCTAACACATAGGGGAGCACTACATATGTTTGAGGCCTTCTTTGAAGTATAGACTATGTAGGTAACACTCATTGATAGAGGAGTATTTGAGGTAAATTTAAAATTGTGAGCCCACTATTGGAAGAATAATTACTATGGAGGTGAATTATTGTTTAAAAAATTTATTTAAATTATACCCAATCATTCATGAACTATGAAAACAACATAATGATCTAGTAAAGCATAAAGTACCATTCAGATAAGATAACACATATATGAGTAGGAAAACCTCAAGCGGAATAAAACCCACTATGATATATAAAAATGTAATAAATTCCTATCAAATAAAATATAAACTTATATTGATCACCAACTCAACTTGGATCACCAACCCCAATAAAGTTAAGCACCCACTTGACTAGGCTTTAGCAACCACCTACTTGCAAAAAAGAACCAACTCCCTAAGTGACTCAACACCAAGTCACCCACCTCATAAATTTTTTTCACCACACATATGATATTTTTTTATGGTCTCATTTCAATACCTCATTCTCAACCATCCAATATTTTATTTGCTTGTTTTGCATTCATTCAAATAGGCCTAAAATACCTTATATATATACTAATATCATAGTCACACACCACTTGGTCATCCATACACCTTCAACCTCTTATTTAAACCACTCAATAGGTATTATTACATCTTATTAACATGGTTTAGTAAAAAATTTAACCCCTTTTTAGCTACAATAACTCAATTAGGCCTTCTCTTTTAGGTCTCATGGAAACCTAATTGCATCAAGTTCATCCCCTTAGCGCTAAAACTTTATTATCTTGGGCCTAGATGGCCTTATCCAAAAATAAAAAACTATTAAATAACTTATCCATTTAAATCTATTTATCTCAACCTTACTTTATTATATCTATATCATTTTTCATACCATGAAAGATCCTTTAGGACAAACTACCCTATTAGGCCTATGTACCTCAAAAGTATGTCTTACAATACTAAAGCTTAATTACCTTTAAGATACTCAAATATGAAAAATTTAAAATTTAAAAACATTATCCATGACATAAATTTCATCAAAAAATACTTTTAACACAATCACTTAATATATAAAGACTCAAGAACATCTCTGCAACTCGCTTACTCAGAACTGCAAATTCTCCTCAAAAACTAGTCATGATGAATTAGACCTCAAACACCTATGTAGACACTTTTCATGACTAATGATTAATAAAATATTTCCTATTATATATTTATACCATCTTAAAATATAAAATTAATATTTTCTAATATAAAATATTGGTCTTGTAGATGAATTTCTTGACCTTATATCTCACAATCTTATCTAAACTAGATAGGCCATTTTGTGATAAACTTTTCACCATATATATTGACCTCTAAGGATTATAAAAAGAATTATTAATACATAAAATTCATAAATTAATTATTCATGTACTTTATTTCATCAATCTATCATTCATAGACCCTTAAATCTATCTCTTCATCTCTATCTAGATTTTACACTATTCACACCATTAGGTTTGTATGTGACTGGCTTACTTAGATGACCAAATTAAAAAAAATTAATGATATAAACTATATATAAATCATCATGTACATGTAAAATTAGTCTCTAGCTTATTATACCATGTATTTTATTTTCTTGACCAATTCAACTTTTGAAAGTTATATAAACTTCTTGACAAATAAATATATATATCTATGCATTTTCTTTCTCATCTGACTAACCACCACCACCTAGAGATACCTAGGAGATTTGAATACATGATACAATATCTTATATATTAATTTTAATCCATATTGAGCTGTTTTGAATTAAAAAATTCATATCATGTCTTTATTAGGGTTTTAGGAAGGTTTAACATAGGTTTTGGTGTTAGCGATTATTCATAAAGGACTGCCACTTGAATCCAAAACTAATGCCTAGATATATTATATAGGACCCTTACCCATATCTAATTAATATCTTAGACGCTCATGTAGATGTTATAAATTCCAATTAATTTTTGAAAGTGCTTCTCAGGTTTGAGACCTCATTTTATGAGCTTGAGAAGGCTTAAAATAGTGATTCATGCACTTTTATTTCAAATATTGACCTCAAAATTTGTGATCGTGGATTTAAAAAACTTATCTCACCTCTTTCAATGATCACATGTGCATAATTTCCTTGAAATATTATCTCCATACCTCATTAGGCCAAGCAAGGTCTAAGAGTAGTCTAAGTACAGACTTAGATAGAAGGTCTTACTATTATAAGCTCACCCTAAAACTATCATAAATGTATATATACCTTACTTACATGCTCAAATAGTGACATAAAAACTTCACATGCCTATGTTCATTCATTTTTTCATCCACATACCTCTTCATGTCATGACTAGGCTTCTTATGCACTTTGACATCAATGACTTGTACCTTCATGAAAATATAAGACATTAGTTGCCTTCAAATTCTCTCTTTATATTTATATCATGACAACACTATTTCAATACACCTTGTCACAATCACATACCACTAACTATCCTTGATCATCTTTGACATCAACCTTCACAAGATGCAGCTTTGACATCAATGATAATACTCAACAATCTCCCCCTTTGTGATTTATGGAAAATGTTAGGAATTAAAAGAATTTTAACCAAATTTATTTCACTATAAAATCACATAACCAAATTTTAAATGTGTGAAATTATAATTAATTATGCACTAACATACATCACAAAAAAAATTCCTCAAATCACGGTAATAGAAAGTAATAACAGAGAAAATAAAACCATCAATAACACATAACATAGATCTACGATGGTTCACCCAATGTGGGCTACATCCACCAAGAAATTCCTCAATAAAATCTATAACAAAACACAATTACAAATAACCTCTCATAAAGATAGAATATCTCCTCCTAAATTCACAAATGAATTCACTGAATTATTGATCTAAAATCTATCAACAATTCTACACACATGTTATGTTGCACCTGCACTTTCACCTAAAAAATACTATATCATAAGTTGTTATACCACACCCTACAAATAAACACATCACACTACAAATTAAAACATCTATATTTTTTTATTTATCTCTCAAAATACACACCACACATGTATAATAACAATGAATGAAGAAAAAACAAGCCCAAGAGAAAAAACTTGCCATGTTTATCAAAGATAAGCATTATCCATATGGAAATACCTATTCTCCACCTAGTCATGCTTATACATAAACCCACATAAGGAGAAACTCACCATCCTCATCTCTCCTTCACAAAAGGATCTCACAAATTTCAAGGAGATGACAACTAACTCCATAAAACATGGAAGTCAATACAACTTCCAAAAAAAATGGAAGTCAACATGGAAAATAGAAATCTAATAACTCACTTCATAAAATAAGAAAGACAGAAATTGGAAATATCTAAGAATATTCCACTCATATGGAAGTAAGGTTCCACAAAAGGTGGAATGGGGGAAAATTCACTTCCTACATTTGTGGAGCTCTCTAAGCCCCCAAAATGTGTTACCATGGTCATGTGATAGGCCCAAAGGGCTCTACACTCAAAAATCTCCCACTTAGTGACTGTTTCTCCTAAATAAAATCTATCACTACTCCATGACCACTACGGTCAACTAAATTGAACATATTCAAAACTTGTCCAATGTGACCACCTTGGTCATCATATCCATAGGATTTTGGCTAGTATGAATATTTTTTAGCTTTACCAAATTCACCCCCAAAGTTGCTCTGATGAAGTGATAATGTAACTAAATGTGTTTCATCTTTGAGTGGAAAGTGGAGTTCTTTGCCAAATGAATAACACTCTCACAATCATTGTGTCATCTCCCAACTTCTTTTTCATGCCCCAACTATTGAAATAATTACTATAACCAAATCATCTCTTTATTAGCCTCTATGGTAATAACATACTCTACCTCTATGGTTTATAAATCCATAACCTTATGTATCATAAAAATCCAACTAATCATTGTATCTCTAATGGTAAATATATAACCTATCATACTTCTCTTGATATCAATATCCCTTGCCATATCTGATTCCACATAACCATGCAAAGTGGTATTTGATCCACCATAACATAATGAAAAATCCATGGTTCCTCTCAAATACCAAAGAATCCATTTCATTTCTTGCCAATTCTCATAACTAGGATCACTCATATACCTTCTCACAACTCCCACTTCTTGGGCAATATCTGGCTTAGTATAAACCATGACATACATCAAGTTGTTAACAATTGATGAGTAAGGTACCTTTGACAGCTTAAGCTTTTTAACTTCCATCTTGTGACATTGCTCTTTTGATAATCTAAAGTGGCCTACCAAAGGAGTACCAATAAATTTAGTATCTAACATGCTAAACCTTTCCAAGACTTTCTTCACATACTCTAATTGGGATAAAATTAGTTTCCTCTCCTTCCTATCATGAGTAATCCTCATACCAAGGATTTTCTTTGCTACACCCAAATCCTTCATAGAAAAGGAGTCACTAAATTTTTTCTTGAGTATATGAATATCTTATATGTTCTTTCCTAGAACTAACATGTCATCCACATACAAGCATGATATAATAAAAGAACCATCATCAAAATGTTTGATGTACATGCAATGGTCAAAATTACACCTTTAATATTCTTATTCCAAAATAAAACAATCAAATTTCTTATACCATTACCGTGGAACTTGTTCCAAGCCATACAAGCTCTTTTTTAGTCTGCACACATATTTTTCCTTCCCTTTGACCTCATATGCCTATGGTTGCTTCATATACAACTCTTCATCCAAATCACCATGAAGAAAAGTAATTTTCACATCTAACTATTCTAAGTGCAAATCTTCAAATGAAACTAAACCAAGAATATTCCAAATAGAATTCATTTTTATAATAAGAGAAAAAATCTCATCAAAATCAATACCTAATTTTTGTGCAAACCCCTTGACCACCATCTTGGCCTTATACCTTTTTCTCCCTTCATCTTCTTCTTTTATTCTAAATATCCACTTGTTTTACAATGCACTCTTTCCCTTGGGTAGCCTTACCAAATTCCATATTTATTTCTCCATGAGAAATCTATGCTCCTCATCCATGGCTTACTCCCACTTCATCCTAGCATCTACCTGCATTGCTTCTTCATAACACTCTAGTTCTCCTATGTCATTGAGTAACAAATAATTCAAATAAGGATAAAAAATTTTAGGTACTATTCTTTCCTTAAAATACCTTCTTACCATAGGAGTTTGGGGTCCTTGTGTATAAGGTTCTTAAACTGATTCATTAGGTACTTTTCCATCTGCAATGTTATCCAATACTATGTACTATTTATGTTCCTATTCTTTTTCTTACAACTAATTCTTCTACATGACTTTTTCATTAAAGACTACATCTCTCAACCAAAATATTTTCTTATCTTTAATGCTCCATAACAAAAACCAAAGTCATCCTCACCTTATCCAATAAATGTGCATTTTTCTGATTTTGCTTCTATCTTAGTTCTATCCTCTTTTTGTTAATAAGAACAAAAACCTCACATCCAAAGACTCTAAGAAAAGAATAATCAACATTCTTACTAGACCAAGCTTGTTCAGGAATGCCTCTATCCAAAGGCATTGAAGGTCCTCTATTAATTAGATAAACTATCGTGCTAACTACTCCTACCCAAAACTATATAGGTAACCCTATATGTAACCTCATACTCCTAGCATGTTCCATTATTGTTATATTCATCCTTTCATATACCCCATTCTATTTTGGAGTTATTGGAACCATCCTTTACCTATGGATTCTATTGTTAGAACAATAATCAAATAAAGCATTACTACAATACTCACCTCCATTATCTAATCTGAGACATTTTAACTTGAGACCTGTTTCATTCTCAACCAAGGCTTTCCACTTATTAAAAGTATAAAATACATTATATTTATTTTTAATGTAATAAACCCAAACTTTCATAGTTGCATCATCAATAAAAGTAACATAATAATTAGAACCACCAATAGAAGATATCTGAGCTAATCCCCATACATCTGAATGTACCAACTCTAACTTGTGCTCTTTCTTTATGGGTCCAACTTTTAGGAACTTAACCCACTTTTGTTTCCCATACATACAATTCTCATAAAATTCTAAATAAATTTATTTTAATCCAAACAACTTGTCTTTTAAGATCTACCAAGCCTATAGTGCCACATAGTTGCATTTCCATCTACAGTGACTAAATCACAAGAATCAACACTACTAGTCAAATATAAATTAAAAACTTTATTACCTCTCAAAACCATAAGATCACCTTTACTAACTTTGCAAGAATCTATAGTAAACATTAGTGAACAACCCTCACTGCCCAATTTCCCCACTGAAACCAAATTCTATCTCAACATAGGCACATGAATGAATCCTTAAGTAGCCACATATTCCCATTCTACATTTTTACTTGAACATAACCTTTCCCTACTATCTCACATGGTTCATCATCACCAAGATAAACATGTCCTAAATTCTCTTGAATATAATCAATAAAATAATGCATATGTGGGGTGGCATGAAAAGAAGCCCCTGAATCTAATACCCAAGACACATAAAAATTATCCATAAAAATAATTAAGGCATCCTAACATGATTTACCTAATGTCATATTTACCTCATTTTTTTCCTCTTTATTGGAATTCTTATCCTAAAGTAACCAAAAATCTTTCTTTGATTGTCCACTCTTCCCACAATGTCAGCATATCATCTTGGATCTAGATCTAGATTTAGATCTACCCTTTAACTTTCCATGGTTGCCTTTACTCTTGTCCTTTTGCCTTCCTCTAGTTTTAATAGATAAAGTATTCCTTGAAGATGATTCATCAGTGCTCTTTCTTCACATTTCCTCACTAAGAATCACACCTATAACATCCTTAAAATTTAAGCTTCCCTTGGTAAGGTTGTATTACTCACAACCATAACCAAGTTATCCCAACTATTAGGCAAAGAACACAAAATCAATAAATCTCTAACTTCATCATCAAACTTAATTACAATAGAAGTGAGCATACTTAAAACTATATTAAAATAATTTAAATGATTAGCAATAGAACTATTCTTAGACATTTTCATATTAAACAATCTTTTCATAAGAAAAAATTTATTTGAAGAAAAAGGTTTCTCATATAACTTTCCAATTTTATCCATGAGATCCTTTGTAGTTTTCTCATCTGAAATGTTAAATGCAATAGAAGATGCAAGGCATAATCATATGGATCATAATGCCTTTCTATCAAGCAATGACCAATCTATATCACTCATACTTACAAGGTGTTCTCCTTTCCCCTCCAAGGGGAGATGAAGCTCCTTCTGATACAAGTAATCTTCCATTTGCATTTTCCATAAACCAAAATTCTTACCATCATATTTCTCAACCCTGAATCTGATCTCTTCTCCCATAGCTCCTAGTCAAGCCAATAACCCTTCTTGTGATTTACCACTTCAATAAAAAAACAAAACCAAAGCTTTGATACCAATTGTTAGGAACTAAAAGAATTTAAACTAGATTTAATTCACCATAAAATCACATAACTAGATTTTAAATGTGTGAAATTAGATTTAATTATGCACTAACATGTATCACAAAAATAATTCCTCAAATCATAGAAAAATAAAGCAATAACAGAGAAAATAAAACCAGCAATAACACATAAAATATATCTACCATGGTTCACCCAATGTGGGCTACATCCACTAAGAAATTATTCAATAAAATATGTAACAAAATAAGATTACAAAGAACCTCTCATAGAGATAAAATATCTCCTCCTAAATTCACAAATGAATTCACTAAATTGTTGATTTGAAATTTGTCAATAATTTTTCACACATGCTATGTTGCACCTGCACCTATAAAATACTATATCATAAGTTGATATACCACACCCTAAAAATAAACACATCACACTACAAATTAAAACATCTACACTTTTTGACTTGTCTCTCAAAAGCCACACCACACTTGTATAACAATAACAAATGAAGAAAAAACAAGCCCAAGAGGAAAAACTCTCCATGCTTATCTAAGATAAGCATTATCCATAAGGAAATACCTATCCTCCACCTAGTCAAAATATCCATAAGCTCACCTAAGGAGGAACTCACCATCCTCATCTCTCCTCCACAAAAGGCTCTCAAAACTTTTAAGGAGATGACAATTAACCAGACAAAACATGGAAAATATAAATCTAACAACTCACTCCATAAAATAAAGAAGATATAAATTATAAATATCTAAGAATATTACACTCACATGTAAGTAAGGTTCCACAAAAGGTAGAGTGGGGAAAAATTCACTCCCCATATTTGTGGAGCTCTCTAAGCCCCAAAATATGATATCATGGTCATGTGATAGCCCCAAAGGGCTCCACACTCAACAATCACAATTTAAATCTGAATCATGATAAAATTATTTCAATGCACCGGGTCACAATCACATACTGCTAACTATCATTGATCAGCTTTGACATCAAGCTTCACAAAATGTACCTTTGACATCAATGACAACACTCAACAATCTCCTCTTTTATCATTGATGGAAAACACTCTCAAACTTCTCTCAATAGCCTATTTCTCCCTCATTATAAACTGTATCCCCCTTTAATATTAATGACAAAGAGATACTTGTAACTTCTTGGATCACACCTCTTGCAACCAGAAAACTCAACACACAAGATTATGGGTCAATGAAGTATCATACAAACATGTTCCCCCTATCTCTATACATACCTTCTTTACACTACTCACCTACTCTTAGATCTAATAAACCACCTGATTATCTCCCCCTAAGCACTTGACTTCCTTAATGATTTGTAGGCATAGGAATTACACCCAATTATTATATTAGATGTTCAAATGTTATCTTTAGAATTGGCTTGGTTAAAATATTTACAATCTAATCCTTAGTAGATACATACTCAAGCTTTACTTTTTTCTCACTTACCTTTTCTCTTAAGAAATGATACCCTATGGGAATGTGCTTAGTCCTTGAGTGCATGACTAAATTATTTGATACACTTATGGCACTTGTATTGTTAAAAATGATAGGACTAGTACTATCATACTCCACTTTGTAGTCCTTTAAGGTCTACCTCAACCATAATACTTGAGTGAAACATGAAGTTGCTGCAATTTACTCATCCTCACAAGTATATAATGTTACTCATGGTTGCTTCTTGCTTATCCATGATACTATGCACTCTATTAAGACTAAACTTTCTCCATTAGTGTTCTTCCTATCATCTAGACTCCCTACCTAGTTTTCATAAATAAAGGTTGTCAAGTTAAACTCCTTTCTCCTTGGATACCACAACCCAAAATCCATAGTCCCCTTGAGATACCTAAGTATCCTTTTGAATGCTTTCAAGTGATTTTCCTTTTAGTCTACTTGAAATCTTCCCATAAGACCTAATGCTTGCATGATGTTAGGTCTAGAGGTAGTAGTGTATAGCAAACTTCCAATCATTGATGTATATGATGTCTGATTGACCTTTAGAGATTCATCCTCCTTGATTAACTTACACTTTTTGATCATAGGTGTAATAATAGCCTTACAATATTTCATCTCAAATTTATTGAACATCTCTCTTATGTACTTAGCTTATGAAACAAATATACCTCTTTATGATTGATTGATTTGTAACCCGAGAAATAATGATAGTTATCCTAGGATAGAAATATCGAACTCCTTCTTCATCACTTTTGCAAAGGCCTTAGTCATATTCTCATTATTTCAACCAAATATAATTTCATTCACATAGACAACCATAATTAATTGATGATCAATTTTTATCTTTATGTATAGATTATTATCTGCAACTCCTCTTTTAAATCCTTGGTATAATAGATACTTATCCAATCTGGTGTACCAAGCTCTTAGAGCTTACTTTAGATAATAAAGAGCCTTTTTAAATTTACATACATAGTCTTTGTTACCTGATAATGAGAAACCCTCAAGTTTCTCTATGTACACCTCCTCTTCCAAGTTCCCATTTAAAAAATCTAACTTGACATCCATCTGATATACCTTGAACCCTATGAATCCTGTATATGCTAGAAATAATTTGATAGCCTCCAATCTTGCTAATAGATAAAATTTATCCTAAAAATATACCCATTTAACTTATGCATACCCCTTTCATACCAATCTATCCTTGTTCCTAGTGACTTCTCCATCTTTATTCAACTTGTTCCTAAACACCCATTTTGTGCCAATGGCATTGTTGTCTTTAGGCCTTGTAACTAGTTCCCAAGTCTCATTCTTTTCTATTTGGACTAACTCATCATTCATAACACATATCCAAACCTTGTATTTTCTTCATTATACAAAGTTCTTAGGTTCATTCTTAGACAATATATAATTATTCTCTTGATTTATGTTACTTACCATCTTTCTCCTTGTTTGCATACATGCATCTTTGTTGCTAATGATTTGTGATTCAAGATGGTCTCTCTAAATCTGTCTTGAAGGATATTTTTAATCTTGTATTTCTTCAAATTATTCTTCTTCCACATCTAAATCTATTACTTCCTCTTCATTATTAAAGTCCAAATTCTCTGATGCATCCTTTGACTAAGAGTGTGACTTTTTAGAATTATTCTCATCAATATTTACATTGGTGATTTTCACTATCTTCTACAGCCTCTTATTATAGCATCTATAGGCTAAGCTCATTGATGAGTAGCCCAAAGAATATTCCTTCATCAAACCTTGAATGGAACTTACCTAATTTTTCCTCATCTCTTTTTATGAAGCATTTGCTTTCAAACACTCTAAAGTGTTCCAAATTAGTAGGTATGCCTTTCCATAGTTCATAAGGAGTTTTATTACCAATAATCCTTATAAATCCTTTATTAAAAATTTAGATTGAAGTACTCACTACCTCTCTCTAGTATCCATCACATAATCTTGATTAATTTATCATAGTCCTTGCCATTTATTAAGTTGTTCTATTCTTGTTTTCCACTACCCAATTTTGCTAAGGTGTCCTAGCTTCTAAGAACTGTCTCTTCATCCCATGTACCTCACAGAAGTCATAAAACTCATTTAACCAAAAATTTCCTCCTCTATCAGATCTTAGGAATTTTATCCTTCCATTCTTTTAATTCTCAACAATAGCCTTGAATGCTTTAAACTTATCAAGAGCTTCTGACTTTTCTTTCAAGAATGCTACCCAAGTCATTTTTGTGTAGTCATCTATGAGTAAAATGAAATAGTTATCTCCTTGAATGCTTTGATTTCTTATAGGTCCACATATATTAGTTTGTATTAACTCTAAATGTCTTATAGTATAATACTCCTTAGAATTGAACCTTCTTATAGTTTTGCTTACCATGTTGACATACCTTTCAAAGTGTGTTTGTAGGTTTGGTGATTTTAGGCATATTATTCACAGACTTATTAGAGCTTATCTTAACTATAATATCAAAGTTTATGTGTCCCAACCTTATATTCCATGTCCAAAATTCATCCATTTTCTTCATAAAGAATCTCTCCTTCTTGATCGCATTCAAGACATATAGATTGTTCTTAGTCCTCTTAGCATTAGCAATTACCCTTCCTAATTTGGATCTCATTATATCACACCCTCTATCATGAAAGGTTAATGTGTGTCCTTAGTTTCACATTTTAATTACACTAAGAAAGTTGTGTTTCAAGCCTTCCCACATATAGCACATTTTCTACCTTGGTCTTCCCATTGTCCAAACTCAATATACCCTTGCCAACAATATTGTTAGTTGTGTTATCTCCAAATATCATTATCCCTACAACATTATTCTTCAATGAAATGAACTTGATCTTGTCCCCTATCATGTGGATTTAGAAACCACTATCTATATACCATTTCATGCCTTCACCTTTAATGTGAAAGGTACATGAGCTAGCATATATTCTTCTCCTTTAATCTTATGCTCCTCCTTCACCTTATCCATGGGGTCTAACTTCTTGATCCACTTCTCAATGGTATGAATATGTAACCTTTTGTCCTGATTGATCTTTATTATATGCCTCATCTTTAAATCCCTTGCGATGTGTCCTCTCTAATCATAATTATAGCATATAATTCTACTTATACTATTGAAATGAGTATTCACCCTATTCCTCTATGAGGAATTGATTCTAGCATGATGTCTACAATATATAGCTCTATGTCCATATTGATTACATGAGAAATAGAAACCATTGAAAGGATGTGCATACCTTGTTTATCTGATGTTGAATGATGTACCTCTACCTTTGTTATCTCTTGAAGGATTCAAAATCTTCTTGACTTGTTGATGATAAATTTGAGTCTTAGATTTGAGAGTTTATGTCCATATTGATTACATGAGAAATAGAAACCATTGAAAGGATTCACATACCTTGTTTATTTGATGTTGAATGATGCACCTCTAATTGTGTTGTCTCTTGAAGGATTCAAACTCTTCTTGACTTGTTGATGATCAGTTTGAGTCTTAGATTTGAGAGCTTATTTATAGGTCTTTACTTTGCTCAGTACCATCACTTCTTGATAGTCTATTATCCTTTAAAGTTTGAGTCTCCTTGTTTGCCTTTTGGTCTTCTTTAAACCCAAGACCTAACTTGTCATGTGGAGACTCTTGACTATTCAACGTATCACCAAGGACTTTAGTGTTCTTTTCAAAAAAATTATGTGTTTTCAATTTGATTGTTCCCTGATCTAATTCTACCTTCAAGAACTCCATTTCTATTTTAAACTTGATTCATTCTTCTTCCTTGGTCTTAAGACTTACAGTGACAATCTAAATCTAAGTTTCTAATTATGTGATGATATCCTCATGTTCATTGGTGTTTTTACTTAGTGTCTCTTTAAAGAGATTGATTTGTTCCTCATAACTCTTAACCAATAATCTTAATTTTTTATTCTTCCTTATTTGGAATTTCAACTCCTCTAAAGCACTCATAAATTTTGCGTCAACGTTCACTTCAACCTCTTCTTCATCTCATTATTCATCTTCCATAAGACTTTTCCCTTTTGAACAACCTTCATTGTATGTTTTTATGGCCATGAATAAATTTTCATTACTATCATGATCACTACTATCATCATCACTATTAGATATACTTGTGTCACTTATATCAGTGGAGTTATTATCTTCTTTGGTATAAAAACTTCTCTTATTCTTGAATGACCCGCTCTTACCTTCATACTTCTTGAAACTTTTTTTGCTCTTATCATGATTATAAAACTTCTTATCATCACCACTATGTTCATCATGATCTCCATTATGCTCATTATTATCCTTTCTAGGGCACTTGGATGTAAAGTGACCAATCTTATCATAGTTAAAGAACTTGAATGGAAAATTGCCCTTATACTTACCTGATCCTTTCCATAGTTTTTTGATAAACATGGCTTCTATATTGTCATCATCAATATTTGTATCAGCATCATCCTTGACCTTTTTACCTTGTGAATTTTTCTTAGCTTTGAATGCAATTTTGTTCTTAGAAGGTCTTCCATCACTTGTTCTCATTTCATAGACAGTTAAGAAGTCATGAAGCTCATCCATCTATAGTATGTTAATATCTTTGATCTCCTCCATGGAAAAAAATTTGAATCAAACTTAGATGTTAGGGATCTTAATACCTTTTGTACCATTTTTTATTCTTCCAACTTCTCTCCTAAACTTCTAATGACATTTACCACTTCATATACTCTTAACAAATAAGATACAATGTTTTCATCCTCCTTCATTCTTAAACTTTTGAACTATCTTCAGTGGGTCTACAAATTTTCCAAATTGACTTTAGTGTCTCCTTTATAGATGGTTTAAATTTTTCCCAAATACTTTTGCCTATATCACATTGCATGACCTTTATAAATTCTACCTCTAAAATACCACACAGGATGGTATTCATTTCTTTAGAGTTGTTTTCACTTACCTTCTTGGCTACTACATCAATTGGTGGTGTAGGAAATGGAGTGAATCCATAAATAATAGATTGTCATATGGCATAGCCTAAGGACATTATATAGGTATTAATTATGATGTTCCAATATGTATAGTCAGTCTCACTAAAGAGAGGAGTCTTATTGGTTGAGAAACCTCCCTATACTTGATGACTAGACATGTTTGTGCTTCTAGGATATCCTTTGAGATGTTAGGCCTAATTCAAAGGACAATGCTCTAACACTAATTATTGGAATAATAATTATTGAAAGTGGGGGTGAATTAGTGATTAAAATTTTTCTTTCAGTTATCCCAATTCATTCATGAACTATGACAACAACATAATGATTTTGTAAAGCATAAAGAACTATTTAGACAAGATAACACATATATGAGTAGTAAACCCTCAAGGGGAAGAAAAAAATATGATATATATAAATGGAATATACTAATATAAAAAAATACCAAATTTTATTTATCACCACCTCAACTTTGAGCACCAACCCCAATAAAGTCAAGCACCCACTTGATTAGACTTTAGTAAGCACCTACTTGCAAGGAAGCACCAACTCCCTAAGTGTCTTGGCACAAATTCATCGAATTCATGAATTTTTATCATCACACCTATAATATTCTATTATTTTATCATTTAAATACCTCCTTATACTCAACCATGTAATATTTTATTTGCTTATTTTGTATTCATTCAAATAGGCCTAAAATGCCTTATATATATACTAGTCTCATGGTCACACACCACTTGGTCGACCATATACCATAAAAATATTATTTAATCCACTAAATATGTCTTAATACATCTCAATAACATGTTTCAATAATAATTTTAACCCCTTTTAGTCTGCCATAACTCAGTTAGGCCTTACTTCTCCTTTAGGTCTCATGGAGACCTAATTATATTAGGTCTATCCCATTAGCACTAAAACTCAATTATCTTGGGCCAATATGGACTTATCCAACAATAAAAAACCATTAAATAAATTATACAATTAAATATAATAACATCCTCCATGATTTATTAGACCTGTATCTTTCTTTCGTACCATGAAAGCTCCTTTAGGACAAACTACCCTATTAGGCTAGTGTACGTCAAAAGTCTTTTTTACAATACTGAAGCTTAATTAGCATTAAAATAATCAAATATGAAAAATAAAACATTTAAATAAATTATCCATGACTTCAATGTCATCACATAATACTTATAACACCTTAACTTAGGAGATAAAGACTCAATAACATCTCTGCAACTTGTTTACTCAGAACTGCCAGTTCTCCTCAAAAACTAATCATGATAAATTAGACCTCCAATGAATTTTTAGACACTTTTCATGACTCATAATGAATAAAAATGGTCCTATTATATCTCCATACCATCCTTATATATAAAATTCATATATTCTAATGCCAAATATTGGTTTGTAGACCAATTTCTTGATCTTATATCTCACAGTCTTATCTGAACTAGACAAGCCATTTTGTGAGCAACTTTTTCACCATATATAATGACCTAAAAGTCTTATAAAAATAATTATTAATAAATAAAATTACTAAATTAACTATTCATTCACTTTATTTCATCAATATATCATCCATATGCCCTCAAATCTATCTCTTCATCTCTGCCTGGGTTTAACATTATTCATACCATTAGGTTTGTCAGTCACTGGCTTACTTGGATGACCAAATTAGAACACTTTAAGGCTATAACCTATCCATAAATCATCATGTGCATTTAAAATTAGTCTCTATCTTATTATACCATCCATTTTATATTCTTGACTAATACAACTTTTGAAAGCTATAACTTCTTGACAATTAAGCCTGTATTTGTGCATTCTCTCCCCAATCTGACTAACCATCACCACTTAGAGGTACATGGGAAATTTTAATAGATTATACAATATATTATATATTCATTTGAATCCATCCTAAATTTTTTTGAATAAAATATTTCATATTGGGTCCTTATTAGGGTTTTAGGGAGACTTAAACCAGGTTTTAGTGTTAGTGATTATTTATAAAGAACTTCCACTTGAATCCAAAACTAATTCCTATAGATATTATCTCAGACCCTTACCCATATATCCTTGAAATATCATACTCACATGCATATTTTATTCATGCCAATGAATTTCTTAAAGTGCTTCTTAGGTTTGAGACCTCATTTTATGAGCTCAAGAAGGCTTTAAATAGTGATTCATGCACTTTTATTTCAAATATTAACCTCAAAGTTTGTGATAATTCCTAAAAATACTTATCTAACCTATTTAAATTATAAAATTATCATACTTTCCTTAAAATATGATATTCATACCTCATTAGGTTAGGTAGGGTCTAAGAGTGGTCTAGGTGCAGACCTAGACTGAAGGTCCTACTATTATAAGTTCACCATGAAAATATCGTGAATGTACCTATACCTTACATTTTAAAATATTTCCATATAACCTTCACATTATTGTGTTCAATCATTTTTCCATGTACATACCTCTTCATGTCATGACTAGGTACATGACTAGGTCTCCTATGCACTTTGACATCCATGACATGTACCTTCATGCAAACATAAGACATTGTTTTCCTTCAAATTATCTCTTTCTCTTTCTCTCATGGAAACACTCTTTCAATAAACCTTGTCATAATCAAAAACTAATAATTTTCCTTGATCACCTTTGACATCAACCTTCACAAGATACACCTTTGACATCAATGACAATACTCAACACCCACTAACCTATTTTTTCCAAGGTGATAAGACTTAAAATGATGATCTAATATTTGAGATATATTTTGGATATGTATTATTCACCCTATTTTTTTCATTAACCCTTCTATGAGAAATTTTTCAAAAGAGGTGGTATAAATACAAGTTAAATCCAAGTCATTATTCATCTATAAAATACCAAGCACCTATTCAAGGTGATTTAATCACATAATTGAGTTCTACTACCCTATTCTTACATATTTCTATAGCAATCATAAGACTAGTCATATTACAAATGTGAGGCATTCAAATGAGCATCCCATGAGACATATTTCTTAAGTTACAAGCTAGATCACTACTTGTATTTGCCTATAGCATTATACGCCATTATTCACACATTATCCACCACATAGGGGAGAACTACATATGTTTGAGTCCTTATTTGAATTATTGGTTATGTAGGTAGCTCTCATTGATAGAGGGGTATTTGAGTTAAATTTAACATTGTGAGCTCACTAACCTAGTTTTTACAGGGTGACAAGACCTAAAAGGATGATCTAAGATTTGATCTATATTTTTATATCGAGAGCTTGTGCACATAATCTAAAAGGTGAAAGAAAACCTAAAAATACCTAGGTGTAAATTTCATTCAACATTCAATAATATGTACAATAGATATTTTTTAAAGCATGGAAATCAATGTTGATGAAAGTATTCATAGGGTGACGCAAGTGTCCATGCTAACATAAAACTAATTTTTATAATATAACAAATAGATCAGAATCATCATATAGTTTATTTCTACACCTATATTACTCAGACTTACTTACACATCAATATATAATCTAATTATAATTTCTACTTCATATTTCTATTATCACAATATTGAATGTTATACTTTATTTATTTGGCATATATTTAGATTCAATATATCTTATCTAAATATCAATAGAATTTAAATCAATTAATCAGCCTATATTTTAGAGTATTCTCCTTGATTTATTATACTACTCTTTCATGTTAATCCTTATTTTAAAAAAGGGTTAAACATTATGGTGAGCCCAAACTCTGAGTCTCCTTATGCAAATCCTAGCTTACCTTAGGGTTTTTAGCCTTCTAGGGTTTCAAATTAAATTTTGATTTCATTACCATGTTGGTGTATTTTCTATAATTTATATTTCTCTATTTTTATATTCTCTCCTTAGTATTTGTAACATTTAAAATGGATAAAAGGTATTTTTCCCTCCTCCTAACCCTCAAAAAGGTGATAAGCACTTTCCCTCTAACTGGGTCCATGTTATCGCTACTTCAATGGGTAAGATGACCTATCCTTATATTTCTAGAATAAGGTAAACAACATATCCTTATTCAAACCCCTTTACCTCTCACATCTCATCTAAATGGTGTGTGTATGCATATTCAATCTAAATAACCTAGGGTTTTTGCTTGTGAAACCCTTAAGGATCAAATATCACATTATTACATTTGATCAAATCACATATAAAAATAATATAGAATGTTTTGGTGTTAATCATGAATTTGTATCTTTATATAGTAATATTATAAAAAACAAGGTTTCATATCAAAATATAAAATATAAACAAAAATTCATCTCCAACAAGTCATTAAAAAATTATACAAAAGGCCAATAAGAGTTCAAGTGAGATTTTAAGGGACATGATTAGAAACAAGATCAAATTACCTCCTATACATCCTCTCATAAGGTCAAAATATTATTTTTCATATCATAGAATGCATGGCATCACACAAATTATTTTTTTACCTTGAAGAAAAAAATACAACAAATAATTGTTAGTGGTGATCTTATAATAGATACATCAATCAAGAAACCCATTCACCTTACGCATTCATATTTTATAACATGATTGAAAAAATAAAAGTAATGGGTACTAAAGGATAATTTAGAGAAAAAAAAGTTATAAATGCAAAAATTAGAGAAATAAAAAATTCAAAGGGCAAAGCAAGAGCAAGCAATGTTACAAAAAGATAAAGATGAAAAATCCAAATTACAAAAATCACAAAATGAAAAGAAATAATTACAAAATCAATTTATGGAAAAGGCAATGTTACAAAAAGAGAAATATTAGAAGTTGTAAAATAAAACTCAAGATAATAAAAAAAGCATTCTAAAAATAGGGTTTCTAGAAAATGATTTTTCAAAGCATGACATGCCTATAAAATCAAATGATACAAATATGGTTGCTAAGGATCAAAACATCATATATATTTCATGCATAAAGGAATAAAAATTTAAGGTCAATACTATAAATTCTATGATTTAATCCTCAAATAAATAATTCAATGCACAAATTACATCTTTTCCTAGTGTTCAATCAAAGATACATGACACTTCTCTAGCCTATACTGAGATACAACATTCTAAAAATGATGAACATACTCAATAGAAAAAACTTTCAAGAAGGAATCTCCAATCTATGGTGCAATTGATTTTTCAAACAAATGCTCAAAAAACTATATCACACATTTAATAACAACCTATGAATATAAATTTCTCCTATGACAATGATTATCCTAATAATATAGAATATTGATATGATCCTGACGATATTGATTATGCAGCATATGAATATGACACACATGATATAGGGCCCTCTTATTGAGCTCCTTGGATTCTAGAATAACTTATTACTTATACAAAAAACCTTCGGAAATAATTAAAAAAATCAAAATTTCAAAAAAAAAATCAAATATTCAAGAAAATACAAAAACCTTCAAATAAAGCCAAAATACAAAAAAAAATAGCATTTCACATGTTTTCTAGCTTTTGCATATGTTGTTTACTTTATGTTAGTAGATATCATATCATTTTCTATATACACATGTTTCACAGGTACTTTAGTGTGATATAGGCATATATTAGATCCATGATACATAAGCATGTAGATGTTGGACATTTCCTCTTCTTATATGACACACTACATTTGGGGCATATTACTTCTATATGATCATGATTGACACCTATTTTATTATTTTATGATCATTTCCATTATCATAGTGAGATTATATACTAACATTTATACATGTATATACTCATGTTTTTTATTTTACACATTATACTTGATATGTTATTCTACATAACATTTTACTAACATAAAAAATAAGCATTACAAGTATAGAAAGAACTATGCCTCCTGTTAGGGTTTCAACATGTCCTACTAGGGATTAAATGATTTGTAGCTAGAAAAAAAATATGATGGTCAAGATGAATGGTGATAAGTAAAATAATTTAATAACCAAATGTGAATGTAAAGATGTTAAGGCTTCTCTTTGTGGTGATTAAGATTCAATGGTGGTAGTTGCATCAGGGAGCTTCAAATCTCTATTTTTTGGATTGCTCAAAGGAATGCTCAAAATAATTGGGGTCTCAATAGATAAGGATAAATCCTTGGTAGGAAATGAATATATTTATGATTTTTTCAAAAAAACCAAATTTACTATATAAATAGAGGAGTTTCTTTGTGTGATAGTACAAGATGTGGTGGTTACAAATTGTTCAATTTTGGTAAAAGTAGAGGATCTCAAAGCAACAAGAGGTAGAATGTCTCTGATTTTCATAGTAAGATGGTGACCCCATGATAATGTGGCATTGAACCAAAAATTAGAGTATAAGTTTCCTTTTTATTCTGATGTTGTGGCCAAGGTAAAACAAGAAGGATTTAAGCATTTAGTTATAGAAAAATTAAATTCCTCTATTTAGTTTGAGGGAGAATGGGAAATAGGAACTACTAGAAAGAGAAGAAGATCTAAAAAATGCTATAATGATTTTCTAATTTTCCAACTTGTGGCCTTCTCTCCCTATCTTAATGGTTATATAATGGAGAATTGCTTGCTTCAAATGAAAGGTATCCTACAAATCTTACCCTATGCAAAATGTTATTTTATTATTAGCTTTGATTTAGTAGAGGATATGAATATGGCTTTTTAAAACCCTTTTTGGTTCTAAAACAAGAGTTTTTTTTTACTTTCAAACCATGGTTTCCATATTTTGACCCTCATACTAAGGCCTTTAATGTTAGACTGATTTGGGTGAGGTTGGCTTTTTTACCTTTACATTTTTGGATAGTTTTTTTTAAATCCATCACACTAATACTGCTTATATTTTAGTCAATCTAGATGTCTCCAAAGATATTCTTGAGTTTATTGATTTGAAATTTCAATATCATACTTGGAAACAATCTCTCGATTATGAGACTTTGTCATTTTGGTGTAGAAATTATTTTCAAATAGGGCAGTTTGCTACTTATTGTAACACTTATAAGTGCAAAAACAAGATTTTTTGGTGGAATAATGCCATCCCTGAGCATTATTTTGTTGGAATTGATAGCGAGAGCAAATATTTTGAAAGTGAATTGGAAAAATTAGAGGAAGATTTTGATTTGGCCCAAAAATAGGTAGAACCAATAGCAAATAAATACTCTTCCCCAGGAAAGGAAAATAGAGCTTCATCAAGTGAAAATGGGGATTCGAATTTAATAATTAATTCATTAATTTGATTACCTTTGGAGAATTTAAAAATAGTAAATTCATTAGAAATTATCATTCCCATCCTCCTTGAATTAGAGGATGGAGGAGAGTGGACAATTGTTTGTAAAAAAAATAAAGGTCATAAAAAGAAAGAGTTATAAATCCTAAACATGACCCTTATATTTTGAAATGAAAATGGTTTCAAAGGGTCTTATTTGTATCTTGGTTTAGTGTCATTTAGTGACTTGTGTTATTTTTATGTTGTTGTTGTAGTATCATTTTGTTGTTTGTTCTTATTAGCATGTAGTATTGTATTTTATGGCTTTGAAGTCCATGCATGTATGTTTCATGTAAAGGGTAGGGTCCCTCTTTTAAAAAAAAATAATAAAATAAATTTTTCTAACATATGTAATTAGGGACTAGTATGACATGTTTATGCTAGTTGCTTCTATTTCATTTACTTCATCTCTTTTCATAACTTACTATAGTTTACTTCTTGTTTTTCATTTGATTTTATTGTGTAACATTTTAACATTTTCCTTAATTTTTTGCCATAGTCCCCTAAATACTATTTGCTTATTTAGTGTGTGACCATTAAAATATGTCTTTCTTTTACGTGTGTGGCATTTTAACACACCCCTTATTTGTAGTCTCCTTGGACCCCTATTTATGTGACATTTGAGTACTCTTTTGTGTGTTCTTAATTTTTTTGTTGAGCTTGTTTCATTTAGATGTGACCATGATCCACATATTAATCTTATGAATTTTTATGTTTTTATAATGTTAGATTCATTGATATAACTACTTTGACATGATATTACTATATGTTTATTTACTACATGATTCACACAAATACAACATGGTTGTCTTATCATTTTGAGATAAGGTGACTATCACTCTATTTCATTATCCTCACCTCAAAAGGGGGAATATCAGTGAGGTAATGTAATAGAGACATGACTCTACATACATAAATTTGACAAAACTGGTAGAATTTGATTTAGTTTATAGGATTTAGATATACACTTGGGATAAAATTTAATAAATTTTGCATAGATTTTGGGATTAGTTTTTTTAAACTTACGATAAATATTATACACATTTTATAAATCAAAGGTTACAGTTTTATATATACTTCATCTTGAGACACATTTGAGGTACATATGCATTGAAAATGCACCAAATCATAGATACATTTTTAGATTATACACACTATACATGCACCAACCCTACCAATATGTAATGTTTGAGATTTTATCTTTTAAAACATTTGGATTATTTGATTAATGTGATAGATATTCAAAACCCTTGATGGACTTGACACTATTTCATATTAATTTGATTTGATATGGATATAAGATTTGAATCAAGCAAGATTGGATAGATTATAATACACTAAAGTTGTGTGATTAAGATTTTAAGGTCTTGATGGACTTGGCACAACTCACCCTTATATCAGATTAAGGGAATCATCACCCTTTAATTCCCATATTCACATATCCAAGGTTGAGTTTTGAACCTCTCTCAAATTCTTTAACTAGGAAGCATCAATAGGTAATGTGGTTTCATTGACATATATGTGTACTCCTTCCTTGCTATCTTTTCTTTCAATCAAATTTCAATTATTCATTTTCATATTATATGCACTAACTACACCTGTAACATGCTCTTGGTTTCAATTCATGCACATACAACAAAATCAAATAGGGATCAAGTAAATCAAGGTGTGTTGTACACACCATAGTATGCATTTATTTCCTTCAAAATAATAATTACATCCTTTTGGATTACAATAATAAAGAGGGTGGTGGAGTAAATGTAGATGCTTAAATTTGGATTTGTATGTTAAAATAGTATTTTTCATTTGATAAATATCACCCAAGGCCCTACCCTTCAGTTCTTGACCTTCCCTATAGAAGATAAGCTTGCATTCACCCTCTCACTGGGCCTAAATACTTATCTTGTAATCTAACCCTGATGTTTTGATTACCTAGATCACTTATATCACATAGTATGCTTAATTTCTAATATATATTTTACTATAAATTATAGATCTCTATAAACCTTATATTTTCTTGGATAATTATGTACATACTTGGATAGTAGCATCAATGCTAGTATCCATTCTCCAATTTAAGTTTTTATGCCCTCTAAACACTCAAATTTTCAAATATTTTGATATGTATGAGTTGGCCTATTTTATTTCATTAACTATTTGGTGAGAAACTTTTTAAAAGATGTGGTATAAATATAAGTTGAATCCAACTCATTATTCATCTAGCAAATACTAAGTAGGCATATATTCAAGATCATTCAGTCAATTACACAATAGAGTTCTACTACCCTACTCTTACATATTTATATATGAGTCATAAGAGTGGTCATATTATAGATTTGAATCATTCAAATAACAACCCATGAGCCATATTTATCAAGTTAAAATATAGATCACTACATGCATTTGCATATAGCATTTTACACCATTGTTCACATACAAGTCAACACATAGGGGAGAAATTGGAGTATTGTCTATGCAAGTAGTACTCATTAACAGAGGGTTATTTTAGGTTAGTTTTACACAATGATCCCATGAACCCATTTTTGTAAAGTTGACAAAACTTAAAAAGAAGATAAAGGGTTTGAGATATATTATGATATCAAGAACATATGCACATGATCTAAACACACAATCTAAAAATGGAATAAAGCCTAAAAAGACCTAAGTGGAAGTTTTAGTCAACATTAAATAATATGAATAGGACATATGCATTAAATCATGGATAGTAGCTTTGGCACAAGTTTTCACAAGGTGACGTAAACATTCATGCTGATAGAAAGCTAATTATTAAAATCTGATGATTGGATCAAAATCATCATATAATATATTTCTACTTTTTCATTACTTAGACCTATATATGCATCAATTTATAAGAAAAATAAAATTTATCCTTCATATTTCTATTATCATAATATTGAATGTTGTACTTTATATATTTTGCATATGCTTAGATTAAATATTTCTTATCAGAATATTAATAGAATCTAAATTCATTAATTGGCTTATTCTTTAGATTAATATTCCCCTTACTTAATTAGTCTACTCTTTAATATTAATCCTTATTTCTAAAAAAATTTAAACACTCCTCCCCTACAACCACTATTACCTTCACTCATCACTATACTTTTCTGCCTTGATGTTTTAGAGCATACCAAGGCATCAAAACTAGGTCTCATAATCATATCCCTTGTCCTTCTATCTTGATTGGATCCTAGCATGTCTTAGTGTGGTATCCCAAACTAACTAGGATCCCAATCACAAGAATGATGATCTATCCACTAGGTAAAGTTTCATGTAAGCTCGACCAATCCCCAAGCTTACATTTTGGATGGCTTAGTTGGTTATGCATTAGTTGAACCTCCATATGGTGTCCATGTGATAACATCTCTATTTATCATCTCCAATATCAAATACCTAATCTAAGATCTCAAAAAAAAAAATTAGAACCATTTATTGACTTGCATCAAGTGTATTTCAATGTATAATGGTTCCTCGATATGTCTATACATTGGAAATTACTCATACATCCATGTTGTAAAGAGTATAAATTACCCAATTACCAAGTGTTGACATTATAGAATACAAAAGAAATAATGGAATAATTTAACCCATTTACCAACCCCCATGCTTTATATTTTCTATGATTTACTGTTTTATGACATATCGTAATGGAAAATATTTTTACTTCTCCATCGGACTTGTGACACAAGACCCGTGTCACCTTGAGACCCAAAATCTCTTTCTAGATATCTAGAAATAGTGTTGAAACTACATACCTCAATTATATTATGTAATATTATGAGTGTTATTCATCTACCCTTATGGCCCAACATGAAAATTCATGTTCATATACCTCTTTATCTAGGATATCACATAACATAGATGTACCTTTGATCAAAAGACAGAGATAAGCATGGACAACCTTAAAGGTAATTTCTACCTCCATTTTGTCCCTATCCACCACCCACCATAACTTGTTTATTTATGTCTAATATACATATAATAAAATTACAAATAATTTATCATCCAAATGAATTCGACGCATCTTTTTGGTCCCCTCAAAACCTAGACTAATCAAAATGGCCTTGTCTACATCTAAAAATATGTTTAGTAAGTTAGGTAGCCAGACATTTTAACAAATAGTGATGAGAGGGGTAAATTACACTTTGAAATTTAAAAACATTATGGATAAGAGATATCTAAGATAAATACAATAAACTACAACAAAAAATCTCCTTAGAACACAAAAATTGAGAATTAAAAGCTTGAGCAATGAAGTGGTCACTTCTGATGGAAGGTATCATACATATATTACCCTATGCAAAAGGTTATTTTATTGTTAGATTTGATTTAGTAGAGGATATTAATATGGTTTTTTATAACCCTTTTTGATTCTATAACAATATTTTTATTACTTTCAAACCATGGTTTCCATATTTTGACCCTCATACTAAGGCCTTTAATGTTAGACTAATTTAGGTGAGGCTAGATTTTTTACGTTTGCATTTTTGGATAGAGTTTTGTTTCAAATCCATAGGAAATTCTTTGACCAAAATTTAATTTTTGGATTCCAAATATCTCCATCACACTACCATTTCTTATATTTTAGTTAATCTGTATGTCTCCAAATATCTTCTTGAGTCTACTAATTTGAAATTTCAAGATCATACTTGGAAGCAATCTCTCGATTATGAGAATTTGTCCTTTTGGTGTAGAAATTTTTTTCAAACAGGGCAAATCGCTACTTCTTATAACACTTATAAGTTCAAAAAAAATATTTCTTGGTGGAAGGATGCCCTCCTTGAGCATTATTTTTTTAGAATTGATAGTGAGATCAAAGATTCAAAAAGTAAATTGGAAAAACTAGAGGAAGATTTAGATTTGACCCAAAAAGAGGTAGAACCAATAGTAAATAAATACACTCCCTCAATAAAGGAGAATATATCTCTATGGAGTGAAAATTTGGATTCAAATTTAAGAATTAATTCATTGGTTTGGTTACCTTTGGAGAATTTAAAATCAACAAATTCATTAGAAATGATTGTTCTCATCCTCCCTAATTTAGAAGATGAAGGAGAGTGAACAATTGTTGGTAATAAAAATTAATGTCAAGTAAATAAAAGGTTATAACCACTAAACACGACCGTTATATTTTGAAATTAAAATGGTTTAGAAGGGTCATATTTGTATCTTGGTTTAGTGTCATTTAGTGACTTGTGTTATTTTTGTAGTGTTGGGTTGTTGTTTGTTCTTATTAGCAGGGATTATTATATTATGGATTTAAATTCCATGCATGTATGTTTCATGTAAATGGTAAGGACCCTATTTAAAAAAACATTTTTATAACATATGTATTTAAGGACTAATATGACATGTTTATACTAGTTGTTTCTATTTCATTTACTTCATATCTTTTCATAGCTTACTGGAGTGTACCTATTTTTTATTTGCCTTTCTTGTAGAAAATTTTAAAATTTTCCTTACTTTTTGGCCACAGTCCCCTAAATATTTTTTATTTATTTTTTGTCTATTCATTAAAATATGTCTTTCCTTTAAGTGTGTGGCATTAAAACACCCCTTGTTTGTAGTTTCCTTAGACACCTATTTGTGTGACATTTGAGTACTCTTTTGTGTGTGCTTGATTTTTTATTATCTTGTTTCATCTTGATGTCACCATGATCCACATCATACATATTAGGATTTTTTGTGTTTTGATATGGTGAGCTTCATTGATATATCTACTTCGACATGATATTATTATATGCTTCTTTACTACATGATTCACACAAATACAACATGGCTGTCTTATCATTTTGAGATAAGGTGAATATCACTCTCTTTCATTATCCTCACCTCAAAATATGGGAATATCAATGAGGTAATGTAATAGAGACATGACTCCATAGACACAAATTTGACAAAATTGGCAAAATTTGATTCAGTTTATAAGATTTAGATATACACTTAAGACATAATTTAATACATTTTGCATAGATTTGGGATAATTTTTTTTAAATTATGATACATATTATACACATTTATTAAATTATAAGTTAAATTTTGATAGATACTTCATCTTGAGACACATTTGAGGAGCATATTCCATGCAAATTCACTAAATCATAAATACAATTTTAGATTATACACACTATTCATGCACCAACCCTACCAAATGTAACATTTGAGATTTTATCTACTAAAACACTTAGATTATTTGATTTTTATAGAGATTCAAAACCCTTTATGGAATTGACACTATTTTATATTATTTTGAGTTGATATGGTTATAACATTTGACTTGAGCAAGATTGGATAGATTATAATATAGTAGAGTTATGTGATTAAGATTTTAAGGTTTTGATGGAATTGGTACAACTCACCCTTATACCATATTAAGGGTATGATCACTCTTTAATTCCCATATTCACATATCCAAGGTTTAGTTTTGAACCTCTCTCAAATACTTCAACTAGGAATCATCATTACCAAACTAATCTATCAATGGGTAATGTGATTGCATTGATACATACATGTACTGCTTCCTTGATCTCTTTTATTTCAAGTAAATTTAAGTTATTAATTTTCATATTATATTCACTAACTACACCTATAACATGATCTTGTGCTCTTGGTTTTAGTTTATACACATACAACAAATTCAAATAGGGATAAAGTTAATCAAGGTGTGTTGTACACACCATGGTATGCATTTTTTTCTTTTAAACTAAAAATTATGTCCTTGTGTATTACTATATTTAAAAAGTAGATGTAGATGCTTAAATTTGGATTTTTATATTAAACAAGTTTTGTTCACTTGATAAATATCACTTAAGGATCAACCCTTCAGTTCTTGAACTTCCTTGTAGTTGATAGGCTTGCATTCACCCTTTCACTTGGCCTAAATGCTTATCTTGTAGTTTAACCCTAATGTTTTGATTACACATATCACTTGTATCCCATAGTATGCTTAATTTCTAATATATATTTCACTATCAATTTTATGGCTCTAGAAAGCTTATATTTTCCTAGATAATTATATACATACTTAGATAATAGCATCAACACTATTGTCCATTCCCCAATCTAAGTTTTTGTGCCCTCTAAACATTTCAATTTTCAACTATTTTGATATGTATGAGTTGGCCTATTTTATTTCATTAACCATTTGGTGATAAAATTTTCAAAAGAGATGGTATAAATATAAGTTAAATCCAACTCATTATTCATCTAGCAAATACTAAGCAAGCACATATTCAAGTTCATTTAGTCAATTACACAACTAAGTTCTACTACCCTATTATTACATATTTATATATCAATTATAAGATCAGTCATATTACAGATATGAAGCATTCAAAGAACAACCCATGAGCCATATTTATCAAGTTAAAATATAGATCAATACATGCACTTGCATATAGAATTTTACACCATTGTTCACATACAAGCCAACACATAGGGGAAAAATTAGATTATTATCAATACAGGTAGTGCTCATTGAAAGAGGGGTATTTGAGGTTAGTTTTACACCATGATCCCACTAACCCCTTTTTGGAAAGGTGATAAGACTTAAAAATAGGATCTAGATTTTGAGTTATATTATGATATTGAGAACCTATGCACATGATCTAAATACATAATCTAAAAGGTGACATAAAACCTAAAAAGACCTAATTGGTAGTTTTAGTCAATAGTAAATAATTTGTATAAGACATATGCATTAAGGCATGGATAATAGCATCGGCACAAGTTTTGATAAGGTGATGTAAACATTCATGATGATAGAAAGATAATCATTAGAATCTGGTGACTATATCAAAATCATCATACAATATATTTCTACATTTTCATTACTCAGACCTATCCATGCATCAATGTATAAGATAAATAAAATTTATCATTCATATTTATATTATCATAATATTGAATGATGTAATTTATATATTTTGCATATGCTTAGATTCAACATTACTTAACAGAATATCAATAGAATCTAAATTCATTAATTGGCTTATTTTTTAGAATAATATTATCATTACCTGATTAGGATACTCTTTCATATTAATCCTTATTTCCAAAACTTTTTAAACACTCCTCCCATACCACCACTATTACCTGCACTCATCACTATAATTTTTTGCCTTTATGTTTTATAGCACACCAAGGCATCATAAACTAGGACTCATAATCATGTCCGCTATCCTCCTTCCTCAATTAGATCCTAACATGTCTTGGTGTGGTGTCCTAGACTAACTAGGGTCCCAATCACAAGAATGAATATCTATCCACTAGTTAAAGTTTCATTTAAGCTTGATCAATCCCCAAGTTTACATTTTGGATGGCCTAGTTGGTCATGCATTCGTTAAACCTCCATATGGTGTCCATGTAATAACATCTATATTTATCATCTCCAATCTCAAATACCCAATATAATATCTCATAAAAGTTTCAAGAACCATTTCATGACTTGCATCAAGTGTATTACAACATATAATGGTTGTGTGATATGTATATACATAGGGAACTACTCATAGATCCATGTTGTAAAGAGTATAATTGGCCTAATTGTCAAGTGTTTCCATTATATAATACTATAAAAATCATGCACTAATTTCACCCATTTACCATACCCCATGCTTTATATTTTCTTTGATTTAATGTTTTTTGGAACATCATAATGGAAATTAGTTTTACTTCTCCATCAGACTTGTGACACAAGACCCATGTCACCTTGACACCCAAAATCTCTTTCTAGATATCCAGAATCAATGTTGAAACTACATCCCTCAATTTTACTATGTAACATTATGGGTGGTATTCATTTACCCTTATAGCCAAACATGAAAATTCATGTTCATCTACCTCTACATCTAGGATATCACATAGCATAGGTGTACCCTCAATCAAAATATAGAAAATAACATGGACATCCTCAAAGGTAATTTATACCTCCATTATGTCCCCATCCACCACCCACCATAATGTGTTTTTTCATGTCCACTATACATATAGGAACATGAAAAATAAGTTAGGATCCAAGGGAACTTGACACATCTTTGTGGTCCCCTTAAAACCCAAATTAATCAAAATGACCTTGTCTACATCTAAAAATATGTTTAGAAAATTAGGTAGCCATACATTTTAACAAATAGTGATGAGAGGGGTAGATTACAATTTGAAATTGTAAAACATTATGAACAAGAGATATATAAGATAAATACAATAAAATACAACAAATAAATCTCCCTAGAATATAAAACTTTAGAATTAAAATATTGAGCAATGGAGAAGTGGTTGCTTCTAATGGAAGGTATCCTAAAAATCTTACCCTATGCAAAAGGTTATTTTATTGTTAGATTTGATATAGTAGAGAATATGAATATGGTTTTTTATAACCCTTTTTGGTTATAGAACAAGATTTTTCTTACTTTTAAACTATGGTTTCCATATTTTGACCTGTATATTGAGGCCTTTAATGTTAGATTGATTTGGGTGAGGCTGGCTTTTTTACCTTTAAATTTTTGGAACAGAGTTTTGTTTCAAATTGATAGGAAATTCTTTGGTCAAATTTTAATATGTGGATTCCAAATCTTTCCATCAGACTACCATTACTTTGATTTTATTTAATTTAGATGTCTCCAAAGATCTTGAGTTTATTGATTTAAAATTTCAAGATCGTACTTGGAAGCAATCTATCGATTATGAGACTTTGCCCTTCTGGTATAGAAATTATTTTTTTTAAAGTATCTCACTACTTATTGTAGCACTTATAAATGAAAAAGAAAAAAAAAAATCTTAGTGGAAGGATGCCCTCCCTAAGCAATATTTTGTTTGATTTGATAGAGAGATCAAAGATTCCAAAATTGAAATGGAAAAACTAGAAGAAGATTTGGATTTGACCCAAAAAGAAGTAAAACTAACAGAAAATAAATAATATCCCCCAAGAAAGGAAAATAGAGCTTCGTCAAGTGAAAATTCAAATTTAAGAATTAATTCATTGGTTTGGTTACCTTTAATGAATTTGAAATTAGTGAATTCATCAAAAATTATCATTCTCATCCTCCCTGATTTAGAGGATGGAGGAGAGTGGATAATTGTTGGTAAAAAAAATAAAGGTCAAATAAAGAAAGAGTTATAACCCCTACACATGACCCTTATATTTTGAAAGTAAAATGGTGTCTAAGGGTCTTATTTGTATCTTGGTTTAGTATCATTTAGGGACTTGATTTATTTTAATGGTGTTGTTGTAGTGGGGTTGTTGTTTGTTCTTATTATCAAGCATTATTGTATTATCTAGATTTAAAGTCCATGCATGTATGTTTCATGTAAAGGGTAGGGTCCCTCTTTTAAAAAAAAAAAAATTCTAATGTATGTATTTAGTGACTAGTATGACATGTTTGTGTTAGTTACTTCTATTTCATTTACTTCATATATTTTTATAGCTTACTAGAGTGTACTTGTTTTTTCTTTTCCTTTCTTGTGGAACATTTTCCTTAATTTTTGGCCATAGACCCCTAAATCTTGTTTATTTATTTGGTGTATGGCCATGAAAATATGTATTTCCTTTAAGTTTGTGGCATTTTAACACACCCCTTATATGTAGTCTCCTTAGACCCCTATTTATGTGACATTTGAGTACTCTTTTGTGTGTACTTGATTTTTTGTTGAGCTTGTTTCATCTAGATGTGACCATGATCCACATCATACATCTTAGTATTTTTTATGTTTTGATTTTGTGAGCTTCATTAGTATATCTACTTGGATAGGATATTACTATATGTTTCTTTACTATATGATTCACATAAATACAACATGGTTGTCTTATCATTTTGAGATAAGATGACTATCACTCTCTTTCATTATCCTCACCTCAAAAGGGGGGAATATCAGTTAGGGAATGTCATAGAGATATGACTCCACATACATAAATTTGACAAAATTGGCAGAATTTGATTCAAATTATAGGATTTAGATATACAATTGGGACATAATTTAATACATTTTTCATAGAGTTGAGACAGATGTTTTTAAACTTATGTCATACATATTATACACATTTTATAAATCAGAGGTTACATTTTGACAGATAATTCATCTTGAGACACATTCGAGGTGCATATGCCATGCAAATGCACCAAATCATAGATACATTTTTAGATTATACACATTATTCATGCACTGACCCTACCAAGATGTAACGTTTGAGTTTTTATCTACTATAACATTTGGATTATTTGATTAATGTGATAGAGATTCAAAACCCTTGATGGAATTGACACTGTTTTAAATTATTTTGAAGTAATATGGTTATAAAATTTGACTTGAGTGAGATTGGATAGATTATAATACACTAGAGTTATGTGATTAAAATTTTAAGGTCTCAATGGACTTGGAAAAACTCACCCTTATACCAAATTAAGGGCATGATCACCCTTTAATACCCATATTCACATATCCAAGGTTTAGTTTTGAACCTCTGTCAAATGCTTCAACTAAGAAGCATCATTACCAAATTAAACTATCAATGGGTAACATGATTGCATTGACATATATGTGTACTCCTTCCTTGCTCTATTTTATTTCAAGAAAATTTCAATTGTTCATTTTCATATTATATGCACTAACTACACCTATAACATGCTCTTGGTTTTAAGTCATACACATACAACAAACTCAAATAGGGATCAAGTAAATCAAGGCATTTTATACACACCATAGTATGCATTTATTTCCTTAAAAATAATAATGACATCCTTATGCATTACTATATTGAATTGGGTGGGGTGGGGGAGAGGGGGGATGAGGGCTAGGTAAATGTAAATGCATTACTATATTAAAGTGGATTGGGGGGGAGGTAAATGTAGATGCTTAAACCTGGATTTATATGTTAAACTAGTCTTTTTCACTTGATAAAGATCACTTAAGTCTCTACCCTTCAGTTCTTGACCTTCTTAGTAGCTTATAGGCTCACATTCACCCTCTCACTAGGCCTAAATGCTTATCTTGTAGTCTAACCTTGATGTTGTTATTACCTAGATCACATGCATCCCATAGTATGGTTAATTTATTATATATCTTGCACTATAAATTATAGATATCTAGAAACCTTATATTTTCCTTGATAATTATGTACATACTTGGATAGTAGCATTGATGTCACTGTCTATTCTTAGATGTATGTGTTTGTGCCCTCTAAGCACTCAAATTTTCAAATATTTTGATATGTATGATTTGGAATATTTTGTTTCATTAACCATTAGGTGAAAAATGTTTCAAAAGAGATGATATAAATATAATTTATATCCCACTCATTATTCATCTAGAAAATACTAAGCAAGCACATATTCAAGTTCATTCAGTCAATTACACAATTGAGTTATACTACCCTATTCTTACATATTTATATATCAGTCAGAAGAGCAGTCATATTATAGATCTAAAGCATTTACAAAACAACCCATGAGCCATATTTAACAAGTTAAAATCTAGACCACTACATGCACTTGCATATAGCATTTTACACCATTATTCACATACAAACCAACACATAAGGTAGAAATTAGAGTATTGTCTATGCAGGTAGTGCTCATTGATAGAGGTGTATTTGAGGTTAGTTTGACACCATGATCCCACTAACCCATTTTTAGAAATGTGACAATACTTAAAAAGAGGATCTAGGGTTTAAGCTATATTATGATATCGATAACCTATGCATGTGATCTAAACACACAATCTAAAAGGTGACATAAAAACTAAAAAGACCCAAGTGGAAGTTTTAGTCAACAATAAATAAACTATATAAGATGTGCATTGAAGCATGGATAATAGCATCAACACAAGGTGGCATAAACATTCGTGCTGATAGAAAGCTAATTATTATAATCTAGTGACTGGATTAAAATCATCATATAATATATTTATACATTTTCATTACTTAGACCTATCTATGCATCAATGTATAAGATAAATATAATTTATCCTTCATATTTATATTATCATAATATTGAATGTTGTACTTTATATATTTAGCATATGCTTAGATTCAATATTTCTTATCAAAATATCAATAGAATCTAAATTCATTAATTGGCCTATTTTTTAGAGTAGTATTCTCCTTACTTGATTAGGATACTCTTTCATGTTAATCCTTATTTCCAAAAATTCTTAAACACTCCTCCCACCATTATTACCTTCACTCATCACTTTACTTTTCTTCCTTGATATTTTAGAGCACACCAAGGCATAAAAACTAGGACTCATAATCACATCCCCTACCCTCCTATCTTGATTGGATCCTAGCTTGTCTTGGTGTGGTATCCTATAGTATCCTATACTAAGTAGGTTCCCAATCACAAGAATGATTATCCATACACTAGCTAAAGTTTCATGTAAGCTCGACCAATCCCCAAGCTTACAAATTGAATGGCCTAGTTGGTCATACATTCATTGAACCTCCATATGGTGTCCATGTGATCTCCAATATCAAATACCCAATCTAAGATCTCACAAAAGTTACCACAACCATTTATTGACTTGAATCAAGTGTATTTCAATTTATATTGGTTCCTCGATATGTCTATACATAGGGAACTACTCATAGATCCATGTTATAAAGAGTATAATTGGCCCAATTTCCAATTTCTCTCATTATAAAATATTATAGAAATCATGCACTAATTTCAACCATATTTTCCTTTATTTTGACACATCAAAATGGAAAATAATTTTACTTTTCCATCAGACTTGTGACACAAGACCTGTGTTACCTTAAGACCCAAAATATCTTTTTGGATATCCAAAATCAGTGTTGAAACTAGATCCCTCAATTATACTATGTATTAATCTACCATAATGACCCAACATGTAAATTCATGTTCATCTATCACTATGTCTAGGATATCACATAGTATAGGTGTACCCTCAATCAAAAGATAGAGAATAACATAGACATCTTCAAAGGTAATTTCTACCTCCATAATGTCCCCATCCACCGCCCACCATAATGTGTTTATTTGTGTCCACTATTCATATAATAAAATTACAAATAAGTTATCATCCAAGGGTACTCACACATATTTATGGTCCCCTCAAAACCTAGACTAATCAAAATGGCCTTGTCTACATCTAAAAATATGTTTAGTAAGTAAGGTAGTTAGACATTTTAACAAATAGTGATGAGAGGGGTAAATTACACTTTGAAATTTAAAAACATTATGTACAAGAGATATCTAAGATAAATATAATAAATATAGCTCCATAGCACACAAAAAAATGAGAATTAAAATCTTGAGTGATGGAGAATTGGTTGATTTTGATGGAAGGTATCCTTTATAAAAGGTTATTTTATTCTTAACTTTGATTAGTAGAGGATATTAATATGGTTTTTTATAACCCTTTTAATTCTATAAGAAGAGTTTTCTTACTTTCAAACTTTTGTTTCCATATTTTGACCCTCATACTAAGGCCTTTCATGTTAGATTGATTTGGGTGAGGCTAGATTTTTTACCTTTGCATTTTTGGACAGAGTTTTATTTTAAATCCATAAGAAATTCTTTGGTCAAATTTTAATTTTTGGATTCCAAATATTTCCATCACACTACTATTTTTCTTATATTTTAGTTAATCTAGATGTCTTCAAATATATTCTTGAGTTTATTGTTTTGAATTTTCAAGATCGTACTTGGAAGCAATCTCTCAATTATGAGACTTTGTCTTTCTGGTGGAGAAATTGTTTTCAAAAAGGGAATATCACTACTTATTATAACACTTATAAATGAAAAAACAAAATTTCTTCATGTAAGGATGCCCTCCCTGAGCATTATTTTGTTAGAATTGACAGTAAGATCAAAGATTCTAAAAGTGAATTGGAAAAATGAGAGAAAGATTTGGATTTGACAAAAAAAGAGGTAAAACCAATAGAAAAGAAATACTCTCCCCAAAAAAAGGAAAATATATCTCCATCAAGTGAAAATGGGGATTCAAATTTAATAATTAATTCATTGGTTTGGTTACCTTTGGATAATTTGAAATCACCAAATTCATTAGAAATTATTGTTCCCATCCTCCCTGGTTTAGAGGATGGAGGAGAGTGGACAATTATTGGTAAAAAAAATAAAGGTCAAGGAAAGAAAGAGTTACAACCCCTAAACATGACCCTTATATTATGAAATGAAAATGGTTTTGAAGGGTCGTAGTCATTTTTGACTTGTGTGATTTGTATGTTATTGAAGTGTTAAGTTGTTATTTGTTCTTGTTAGCAAGTATTGTTATATTGTTTGGCTTCAAAGTCTATGCATGTATGTTTCATGTAAAGGGTAGGGTTGCTCTTTAAAAAAAATAAAAAAAACATTTTACTAAAAATTTATTTAGGGACTATTATGAAATGTTTATGCTAGTTACTTCTATTTCATTTACTTCATCTCTTTTCATAGCTTATTGGAGTGTACCTTTTTTCTTTGCCTTTCTTGTGGAATATTTTAACATTTTCCTTAATTTTTGGCCATAGGACCCTAAATATTTTTTGTTTATTTGGTGTGTGTCCATTAAAATATGTCTTTCCTTTAAGTGTGTGGCATTTTAACACACCCCTTATTTTTAATCCCCTTAGACCCATATTTACATGACATTTGAGTACTCTTTTGTCTATGCTTATTTTTTGTTTACCTTTTTTATCTAGATGTGACCATGATCCACATCATGCATCTTAGGATTTTTTATGTTTTTATATAGTGAGCTTCATTGATATATCTAATTCAACATGATAATCTTGTTTCATCTAGATGTGACCGTGATCCACATCATGCATCTTAGGATTTTTTATGTTTTTATATAGTGAGATTCATTGATATATCTAGTTCAACATGATATTACTATATGCTTCTCTACTACATGATTCACACAAATACAAAATGGTTATCTTATCATTTTGAGATAAGGTGACTCTCACTTTCTTTCATTATCATCACCTCAAAAGGGGGGAATATCAGTGAGTTAATTTCAAGATAAATGACTTCACATACATAAATTTGACAAAATTGGTAGATTTTAATTTAGTTTATAGGATTTAGATATAAACTTGGGACAGAATTTAATACATTTTTCATAGATTTGGGACTAATTTTTTTGAATTTATTATAAATATTATACACATTTTATAAATTATAGGTTATATTTTGATAAATACTTCATCTTGAGACACACTTTAGGTGCATACGCCATGAAAATGCACCAAATCATAGATAAATTTTTATATTATACACACTATTCATGCACCGACCCTACCAAGATGTAATGTTTGAGCTTTTATCTACTATAACATTTAGCTTATTTGATTAGTGTGATAGAGATTAAAAATCCTTGATATTTTATATTATTTTGAGTTTATATGGTTATAATATTTGACTCAAGTGATATTGAATATATTATAATACACTAGAATAATGTGATTAAGATTTTAAGGTCTCGATGGACTTGACACAACTCACCCTTATACTAGATTAAGGGCATGTTCACCTTTTAATTCCCATAATCACAAATCTAAGGTTTAGTTTTGAACCTCTCTCAAATGCTTCAACTAGAAAGCATCATTACCAAATTAAACTATCAATGGGTAATGTGGTTACATTGACACATACATGTACTCCTTCCTTGTTTGTCTTTTCTTTCAAGAAAATTTCAATTACTCATTTTCATATTATATGCATTAACTATACATGTAGAATGCTCTTGGTTTTAGGTCATACACATATAACAAACTCAAATAGGGATAATTTAAATCAAGGTGTGTTGTACACACCATGGTATGAATTTATTTCCCTTGAACTAATAATTACACCCTTATGCATTACTATATTAAAGGGGGGAGATAAATGTAGATATTTAAAATTGGATTTGTATGTTAAATAAGTATTTTTCACTTAATACATATCACTTAGGTCTCTACCCTTTAGTTATTGACCTTCTTTATAGCTGATAGGCTCGCATTCACCCTCTCACTAGGCTTAAATGTTTATCAAGTAGTCTAACCCTGATGTTTTGATTACCCAGATCACCTATATCCCATAGTATGCTAATATCTAATATATATTTCACTATAAATTACAAAGATATTTAAACTTTATATTTTCCTAGATAATTATGTACATTAGCATCAATGCTACTATCCATTCTCTAGTGTAAGTTTTTGTGCCCTCTAAACACTCAAAGTTTCAAATATCTTGATATGTATGAGTTGGCCTATTTTTTTCATTAACATTTTGGTGAGAAAATTTTCAAAATAGGTGGTATAAATATAAGTTAAATCCAACTCATTATTCATCTAGAAAATAGTAAATAAGCACATATTCAAGCTCATTCAGTCAATTACACAATTGAGTTCTACTACCTTATTCTTACATATTTATTTATCAATCATAAGAGTATTCATATTGTATATCTAAAGCATTGAAATAACAACCCATGATCCATACTTATCAAGTTAAAATCTAGATCACTACATGAACTTACATATAGCATTTTACACCATTGTTCACATACAAGCCAACACATAAGGGATAAATTAGAGTATTGTTTATGTAGGTAGTGCTCATTAATAGAGGGAGATTTGAGGTTATCTCAACACCATGAGCCCACTAAGACATTTTTGGAAAGGTGATAATACTTAAAAAGAGGATCTAGGGTTTGATCTATATTATGATATTGAAAACCTATGTACATGATCTAAACACACAATTTAAAAGGTGACATAAAACCTATAAAGACCCAATTGCAAGTTTTAGTCAACAGTAAATAATTTATATAGGACATATGCATTAAAGTATAGATAGTAGCATCAGCATAATTTTCCATAAGGTGGGGTAAACATTGATATTGAGAGAAAGCTAATTATTAGAATCTAGCATTTTGATCAAAATCAGCATACAATATATTTATACATTTTCTTTACTTAGGCCTACCTATGCATCAATGTATAAGATAAATAGAATTTATCCTTAGTATTTATATTATCATAATATTGAATTTTATATTTTATATATTTTGCATGTGCTTAGATTCAATATTTCTTATCAAAATATTAATAAAATCTAAATTCATTAATTAGTCTATTTTTTAGAGTGGTATTCTCCTTACTTGATTAGGATACTCTTTCATGTTAATCCTTATTTCCAAAAATTATTAAGCACTCCTCCCCTACCACCAATATTACCTCCATTCATCACTATACTTTTCTACCTTGATGTTTTAGATCATACCAAGGCATCAAAACTAGGACTCATAATCATGTCCCCTGTCCTCCTGCCTCGATTGGATCTTAGCATGTCTTGGTGTGGTATCCCAAAATAAATAGGTTCACAATCATAAGAATTATGATTTATCTACTAAGTAAACTTTCATGTAAGCTTGACAAATCCCCAATCTTACATTTTGGATGGCCTAGTTGGTCATGCATTCATTGAACCTCCATATGGTGTCCATGTGATAACAACTCTTTTTATCATCTCCAATATCAAATACCCAATAAATATATAACAAAAGATCTCCAAATTATTGAATTGCATCACATTTTTTACAATGTATAATGGTTCCTCGATATGTCTATACATAAGGAACTATTCATAGATCCATGTTGTAAAGAGTATAATTGGCCCAATTGCCAAGTGCTACCATTATAAAATACTATATAAATAATGCACTAATTTCACCCATATACAAACCCCCATGCTTTATATTTTCCTTGATTTAATGTTTTATGACACATCATAATGGAAAATAATTTTAATTCTCCATCAAACTTGTGACACAAGACATGTATCACCTTGGGACCTAAAATCTCTTTCTAGATATCTAGAATCAATGTTGAAACTACATCCCTCAATTATACTATGTAATATTATGGGTGGTATTTATATACACATAATATTTTCAAACTTTATCAATTAATAATGCTTTCTATCTTATAGGAACCTATCGAGTCTTAATCTCTCTAAGTACATGCCTTAGGGGTGCACCAAGAAATGGGTGGGGAAACCATTGGTGCTTTATAGGATTGTTATCCCTATACTACCACTTACTACTTACATAACCATCTCCCAAAAACATTCCCCTACGCTTTGCCTCCTCTTTTTCACACTCATCTAGTCATTTTTCACATTGATTATCCCTTCCCTAGCCTAAAATCCTTTTTTATAGTTTACATTACACTGTCAGTGCCATTGACCTTGTACTCTAATTGACAAAACTTTTTAGGGTCTAGGTCAGCCCCTGGTCGACCTAGACCGAGACCTAATTTATTTTTGGCAATAAAAATACAAGGTTAATTTGGTCAACCTTGTCAGCCTAAACTTTCAAAAAGGACTAGGGTTAGAACCACTTATATAAACACATCCATTTCATCATTTCTAAAAGAAAAGAAGAAAAAGAGATATAACTTTCACATTTGCTTATCCACCATTATACTTGAGGATCATGGCTTAGGGTTTCATAATTTCTTTGGAGATATATATCTTGTCTTGTGGAGAAGTCTTTTAGATGTGTTGATAGGTTTGTATCCTAGAGCTAATTTATCCTTATCATCCTTACATAATATAACCTCTTACGAATCCCATTGGCCAAGGGAGATATTGAGGCTCGATGGGTTCATCTTCAAAGGTAAGTATTCCTCTCTTTATTCCTCCTTTGTAAGATTAGATAGATATGCATTTATACTTCTCTCTCATGCATTAGGATTATGTATACATTGACATGAGTATATGTCTTTTATGCGTGTTTACTTTTCATGTTTATTACCCCCACTTTGTTCCACAAGCTTTGGTGAGCACTAGATTAGATTTTTGTTTTACTTGTTATTAGTTTAGTGAATATGAAAACATAGGACCTAGTTAGGGCTAATGCATAGTTCTATGGAACCCTCCCTAGTGAATTTATTATGGTAAGAGATCCATTGGATAGGTCTAGCAGATCCATATTAGTCATTTCCCCTAATATATAATGTATCCATAATTAGAAGTGTATCCATATTTAGAAGTGTAAGTAGGATTTACCTTCTCAAAGCTATGATTGATTTATAAATCTATTGCATACTTTTTGGTGAATCTGACATGAATTTAACCCTTACAAGTTTTCTTTCACGCTATAATTTTTGTCATTTTATTATATTTTTCCATATTTATAGTACTATATATAATCGATCGATATAGTTTTAACTTTCTATGCATAGGTTTAACACACAGTCACATCAAAATGATTTTGTTATGTCCATGTAAGTCTTCATCAGCTACAAATTAATAAATTAAACAAGTTGACATAGTACTCTTTTTTAATTCCAAATTAGCATACAGAGTCAAATAGGTCAACTTTGTCATCTTATTCTTTCTTCTAGTATACAGGTTAACAAACACTATCAAATAGTTTGACTCTATTATTTATCATTTTTCAACACACAAGGTTTTGTAGAACTTTGTCAAACTAGTTAACCTAATTTTTAAAATTTAAAATTAGTCATTAGGGTACTTCATCATAAAATTCTCAATCTTAACCATCTTCAATCCCACCAAGGTTCCTCTCTTTCCCCTCTCTATCATTTCAATACTTTTTTTAGTTTTGTGTTTCACAAGTTAGTAGTCTTCAAAATTGTAGCCCTACATCCAACTAAGTTGACCTAGTCAACTTAGTTTCTTAGTCTATCTTATATCTGAGAGATGTAGTTGATATATTCAACTTTAGTCTTAAATTTCTTATTTATATAGAATAATAATGAGCTAGTCGACTCTATTTTGTACTTTTGCATATAGTGTCGCCTAAACTGACTCTATATTATTCTCAATCAAGGAATTAACAACTATTTGCTAGTAATTAATTCACATTTCCTTTTCAATTGTTTATATGCCTAGAGTAACTCACATTGTTTAAATAAGTGGTTTTTAAAATTACGATTTAGTTACACTATTTTAATATTTTTTACACACTACCAAATCACATAAGATTCAAAATGAATTTAAACATTTATCTTCCCAAGGCCTACCTACTTAGATTTCATCACCAAGGGGGAAGCCTACTTGGTTTCATGGCCAAGTATAAATATTTGCTTAATGGTATATATTGACAAAGCACCTGACACCCTTATCACTATGGTATCTTGAAGTGAGGGGGCAAGCCCTAATACAAATCCAGTACCATTGCCAACATAGATGCCTTTTAACCCAAACATCCTGAAACCATCCATAGATTGCCTTTCTAGTTCCCTATTTTCAGCCAACTCTCCTATCACATTTCAAAAAATACTTTTTAATAAATATAATAACACTCAAGATGACCACTTAGTTGACATTTAATTTTTATTTGATTTCTTGCTCTCTGATCATTGCATGTTGTATTGCAAAAAATTGCATTGGCCAATGTTGGTTCAATTTTATGTGTTGTGTGCCCCAATTGGATCACTCGCATTGATCTAATTGTTTTTGTTTTTGTTTTCATTCTTGCTTCACTTATCTTGAAAAAAAATCCTTATTTTAGCACATAATTATTCTATTCAATATAGTCTCGTATAGACTATATTTTCCCCTATCAATAATACACAGTCAACCTATATGATTGTGTATCCTTATCAACTTGTTTTATCTCCTAGTTTGCAATATAGAATCAACCTAAAAAAATTTGTATTCTTCTCTACTAATTAGGTTACATAACATAGTCAACATTCACGACTTTATATCCTTATCAATTTATTGTCTCCCTTGTATGCAATACAAATTCATCCTGAATTATTATGTATTATTCTCTACCTATTGGATTATAGAACATAATTGACCTACATGACTCTATATCATTTTTATGCCTTTATCTTTTTTCTCATCTTTGTCCTTCCTAACCTTTCTCTCTCATCATGAACTTCTTATTTGATGACAACACTAAGTTGAACTCCATAGATATGATGAGCCTTACACACCCTAATAGGTTTTCCCATTAATATCTTGTGGTTCCTACTTTAGATGTAAGTAATGTGTATGTATCCACTTTCACTACAAATTATGGGACCCTTCCTAATACATCTTTAGTTCACAGTCCTCTTTTATCCTTAGAATATTAGCCTAAATTAGAATATACTCCAAAAATTCTTTTATTCATTAATGAATTTCCTCAACATCTAAGAAAATACCCTTCTAAAATTTATCACCTTATGATAAGTGGTCAAACATAAGAACCCCATTCACCTTCCCCCACATTCTCATGTAGATTTGGGGGCAATAACTTCTTTGCCTCTCAACATCTTCCTTATATTTTGACCCCTTCTCATACTATGACCTCTTCTTCTTTGATTTCTTCTACCTCCATACCAAGTATATCTACTAACATGGAAACTTCAACATCTAGTGGACCTTTTCTAAGACCTGTTCTTCTTAATTCTTCCACTAGTTCATCATTTGCTACCCAAGGTAATCATGCCACTAGTGCTCCTTATTTTAATCATTCTCCTAGTGCATCTTTTGCAACCCAAGAAAATCATGTTGCTATTACCTCCTTTGATAAAAATTCATCTCAATTTACTAATAGCACACATTCCATCCCTCATAATGGTACCCAAGACACTAATACTAATGTAAATGCTTCACATGTTGTGAATAACACCACTCAAACCCATCAACTTCTATTATAAGCTCTTAACTAAATGAATGCTTTCCAAGCTAATAATACCAACCAAATTATGAAAATTTAAAATCATCTTATCCATCTCCAAAATCACCCTCAATAGGTTCCATGGGGAGCACATAACCAAAATGCCCCCTATCTCCCCTTTGGGATTCTCATGGAAATCTTATCCTTCAACCTCCTCTTGTTAATAAAACAATCAAATACCTTAAAAATGAACCTATTATGCCTCAAATTAATAACATATATGTATGAGGTATCAACCCTAACATTATCTATAATGGGTCAATCGATCCTAACCTACACTTCAAAATACTTAAAATCTATACAAAGACTGGGTCAAGTTAAACACTTTTGCCACTACCAAACTCTTAGTAAAAACTCTCTCTATAGATGCTTTAGATTGGTATAACCAAAAAAAATATCATTCCATCACTAGTTTGGAATATTTATTTAATACTCTAGTACAAGAGTTTCAAACTAGTGACCTACCTAATAATACTTTGGCTCATTTTATTTTGCAAGCCACTTGAAATGAAAACCACATAATCTTTCATCAAATGGTGGAAGACCTTATCTAAAAAGTATTAACATAACATGGTAGATGATAACCTATTTCATTTATTCACCAATACTCTCTATCCTAAATTTCAATATCGATTCTAGACTCTCTCTCTCTCTCCATGAACTTTGGAAGAGGCCATTGACCAAGCCAAGCACCAATATTTCCTCATGCATTAATTTGAGCCATCCCAACCTTATATGGGCACTTTTATGATCATAAAAAAAAACATCATGTTACTAATGATGATGTCACTAATTCTTATGACACTATCCATAATATTCAAGCTATTTCTCCTAACCATGCTCCAGAACAAACCTTCCCTCTAAACCACATCCTTAATCCTCACTTTTCTTCAACAAGTAAAATCAATGTTCATAAGCCTTTATCCTTATCATAGCTCCAAAATCATCTACCAAGGCCTCTTCCATAATAACTTTATCCCACTTTCCCTATGAAATCATGGCATGATCTAAATAAAAAAAATGGTTTCATGCTAGTTGGGGTCATTCTCATGAGACTTGTAGGCAATTGTGTAACTTAGCTATGTATTTCCTCCTTGTTCTCAATTTAGACCATGATTATATCATTTGTAAATATTAAAAATCCTATGAAATTATTTTAAAATATCATGAAACACAAATGAAGACTCAATTTTGAACTAGGTTAATACTTGTCTAGCCATATACAGAGACCCTCTTTCAAATCACCAACACAATAATCATAAGCCTACTCTTCCACTAATAATGTTAATAGATTTATATACCTAACTCCTAAAGATAATGTGGTAAATACAACTAATATGTGAAGGGTATTTTCCTTCATTGATTCTCATCCCACCCACACTCACCAATCATCTCACACTTTCCATGTTATCCAAGATTCTTCCCCAACTCACCTAATAGAGTTAGGACAAGAATACCTTATCTATTTTAACAAACCAATTCCAAAACCTCTATTGTATAACACATCTTATACCATTTATAAAAATTTATCACCCTCTTTACCCATCTCCAATGATACTCAAACTTATAATACCACTATTTCAAATATATCTCAAACCAAACCTACATCAACTACCTCATCCTCTCATGATAGTCAACCAACTTGTCCCCTAATTAAACTTCATGTATCCTATCCACATAAATTTGCATGCACTTCTGAGGAACTCCTCTAATACTATGCACCTCTCTATCAGTCCCCTTATGGGTTATGATGAATGGGATCCTATCATGGAACTTACTAATCTCCCATCTTAAATCCTATTTCTCAAACTTATGTGTACTTCTTTGCATCATCATAATCATCTGATGCAACTTCTATTTGAAATGAACATCCTTCATCCTCCTCTAGTAGGATGTGAAACCACCTTATATGGATTACAATATAGCATTTTACAATAATACGAAGAGATGTCTATACATGAAATAATAGACACTTCTCTTTCCCTCAAATCCCCCATTACTTCAATGATTCTTGATGAGATTATACTTTATGTGGATGATCCTTCCCTCTTTATCAGTGTCCAAATTAGTGATATCCAAGTCAAGCATGCCTTGATTGATGAGGGTTTAGGTACTTGTGTTACCTCTCTCAATTTTATTAAAAGCCTTAGATACTCTGAATGTAATCTTAAGTCCACATGTAGCATGTGTCAAGATATGACTAAAATAAATGCCTCCCTTAGGATATGTGTGACTCCCTATCATTTTCCCACTAATCATTATTCAAGTGAAGGTTATGATCTTTGATTTTCCTCTCTCTTGTAACATCTTACTTGGTGGGCCATGGACTCATTTCATTAGGGTTATTACCTCTTCTTCCTACTAATGCATCAAATTCCCTCACAATGGTGAAATCTATAGGATTAAAAGTGACACTAACCCTTGGAGTTTTGAATAATTCCAAGATCATGGTGAATTTAAAATTCCAACCCTTGAACCCTTATCAAGTGTTCCAGTCTATGAATCTCAATGTTTTAACTTCCCCATCAACTCTACACAAGGTTACCATGGTTACCTCAAACTCATCAAGAATATACCACCTAACCTCTTAGATTATGATGACGATGAGCCTAATGAGATCAGCCTCAAGATAAAAAAAAATTGATCTCTCTCCTCATCTCATTTCTCAACTTCCACCTTCTATGAAGCCACATTCCCATCAACCACGTAGTGATGATATACATATAGTCTTAACTAAGACTGAGCACTCCATTCATCATGCCACCTCTTATGAAAAGTTCATCCCTACCTACATAATTAACCTACATACACCTAACTATGATGATGGTTATAACTTAGATGACCCATTTTTATAAGGTATTGTTCAAGCTTGAGATGTTGAAATCATTCATTATCATTCTTATTTATTTTAGTCTTTCCATTTATCTTTAACATTTCATCATATATAGTTCCTAATTTTATCATTTTTCCTCTTGTTTTTAGGGTAGAGATGGTGTGCACACCTCTAATTTTTGAATAACCTCTTAGGATCATGCTATGACTAGTCCCTATTGCTTCGCTATATACTAAGAACCCTATAACCAGCTTTCCCCTAAGATGCTTGTTATTATCCTTCAACCTTATGTGTATCTTGCCCTTCCCTCAGTTGAGCCTAGTCTGGATCCTATTCCCATTCCCTCTCTAGTTGAGTCTCTTCCTACTTATGTTCTTCTTGCTCTTTCAGTTGAGCTTTGTCTAGTACCTACACAAGACCCACCTTTCCTTGGTGATGATTTTATCCCTTTACTATAGCTTACTCCTTTGCCAACCTAATGGGTTAATCAACCATACTATGATATTCATAGTGTTTCCAATCATTGGACTAGATATTGTACATTATACCAGCCTTCCCCGACTTTCATTTCCACTCCCTCTATTAGTACACCCATAAAGTCCACTAACAAGCATATCTATTGCTTTGATAGAATGGATAATAATTCCTCCACACATTGTCATAAGATTTAAAAATATATAGACACCTTGTGTCCTAATCTTCCTTAGTCTACCAATAATTCTATACATCACCCAAAAGTATTACCTGCATATATTCCCAAATATGGAGAGCTATATTGTTTATTGCACCAATGTGGTATCCATCACACTGATTATTGTTGCATCCTTCAACAACATCTCAAGTATCACCTTATGACCATTCATTTACCTATTATCCCTCCCCCCATAGGTCTCCCTCATAATAATTCTCCCCCTTATTCTCCCATACCTCCCCTACATGTGTCCCTTTATCCACTTATAGTTTCTCCACCCATGATTCCTCCACCTATGGATCTTCATTCACCTATGGTCCCTTCTCCATCAGTGACTCCATATCCCATAAATTCCACTCTTATTCCTTCTCTTGAGTATCACATGCATGATGTCCCTAATGATAACATTCCCTTAGGCATGCCTTTATTTTCTATCGAGGAGATTTGACAAGAAGTATTTTCTCAACTTTCTTTGAAGATCGATGAGACCCTCATTACTGTTAGAGTCCAACTTCATAGAGACTTATCATATGTTATGGATAATGCTTGTGGACAAATATACTAGTATTTATGAACACAACATGGTGTTCCTTCATTTCTTTCTTCATTTTGGATTGGATATGTGCTCCAAATTTACATTTATTTATCTTATATCACTTGACATTGTGTTAAATTTGTATCTATATTACATGGTTATTTATGTTTCACACCACATGTTGTCTATGGTGTCACTTCCTTCCTTATGCTCTCTTATCAATTATTTTTCATGATTACATGATTTTTATGTATATGTTCATTTATTTCCATGAATATCTTGTTCTTTTCTCATGATTATTTGTTCCCTTACCTCTATAACATGAATAATCATTTTTGTGACTTGCTTATACAAACCTTGGCCCCCTTAGTTATTCATTCTTTACCATGTGATCAATTAATAAATAATTCATCTCATTATAATCTCATTTTACCAATCCATATGGGATCTCCCCTTATCTCCTTTCACAAACTAAAAATACACACGGTTGAAACTTGAGATAAAATGTTAGATCATAAGTAAACCTAAGTGTTTTAGTCAGTTATGTCTTTGGATGCTTATATTCCTTTAGATAAAGTCTAAATCTCATTTGTGTGTATCATTTTGTCTCTCATGATTATTTATTCCAAGTCTATATAGGGGAGGAATCTTCAAAATCCATAAAAATTCAAAAGCCAAAACATTTGAAACAAAAGGCAAAGATACAAAAGGCAACATTAAAATTTTCAAAAGTTAAATCACAATAAAAGACATGATTTTAAGCACGTCTCTTTTTTCTAATCAAATATAAAACTCCACAGTTGACCTAATAATAGATTCAAGGTCTATTAGGGTGTGATAGGCTAGTAGATTAGGAAAGGAGAATTAAAAATCTTTTAATGATACCTACTTTATCATGCAAGTACCCAATCTTCATAGTAGATCAATGACTCTATAAGAGGTCCTGAGGAAGGGGGAACATGTTATGGGATGGTAGGTCCATTTTACTTTCCTTGTTAAAACAATCAACATGACTTGATATTATTATATTACTTATTTACCTACACAACTTTGTGTTTATAATGAACGGGTATCCTTTGTATATTGATGGTCACTAGTCACTTAGTGTCTTTCAGTGTGCCTCATGTTTCCTAAGGTCTTATCACAAGATGCCTGCATTATGATTTTTACATTCCCTCTTCCATTTCCCATAATCCTACTATTTCCCCTTGAGAAATAGTGTTTTGTTTACTGATCACTCCCTCTAGGGATTCCATTTATAAGTTACAGTGTAAGACCATGGATAGGACCAGGCCTTCCTCACAAATTACCATTATAAACATCACCTTTAACATATTTTTCCCATTATTTCCACCTCATTGGTTTTCCCTTTGTGAGTTGTAGTGTAAGACCATGGACAAGATCTAACATTCCTCACAAATTTTTCTAATACCCAAGTCACAATGAAATTACATGTGTTAAATTTGAGATAAGTTGTGATTCGTTATAATTTACACATCATTGACATACTTCCCATCTTGATATAGTATTTTTTATGCTTACTTCATTGATCTTTCACTTTTATCTTATTATTTTTCAATTGCATGTAAGAATACAACCTTTTTTATTAAATTTTTCATACTTCCCAGTTTGAATTAGTGTGATCAATTTAAGTTCATTTTTCTAATTTTTTTTCTCTTTTATACTTCCCAGTGTGATTTAGTATGATTGATTGACTCAATTATTTTGTTTTTATACCATTTGTCTTTCATGTGCTTTCCATTTTATTACATTATTTTCATACTTCCCAATGTGATATAGTTTGATTTTACTTGTTTTAATTTGGTACCAATCTTTTTCATGGTTTAAAAACATTTTGTTATCCTTTTTACCATTTTTGATTTATTATACTTAGTCATCTTTTGATATTACACATTTATAATCATGATATAGTGTATAGTGCATTTATTTTTGATTAATTATAATTTTTCAAGTCATTTTTTACTTTTTATTTTTAACCATGCATGTGTCTCACATAATTCTACAAAAGAAAACACTCCACATATATTTCCCATAGCATATACAACAAATAGAAAAATACATGTGCTAGAGTGAAATATATCCATGCATCAACAACCACAACCAAATAAAAATCATAAGAACAAATCAATATATCTCCATATATCATGTATTTTATTCAATTCATCATACAAAATACAAAAATACATAACTCTAGCTCTATGGTTGGGCTCCATCATGCCTATCCTATGGCCTAACCACATTGCCCTAGATGCCTGTGATTATTCCCTCTACTTAGTGTGTTGTAATGAGGGAGTCCAAGAACTCAATCCTATGCATCTTATGACCATGGTATCCCTGTAAGTTATCTACCTATGCCTATACCTATCCAAGATAGACCATGGTATCCATGTGTGTGATTCTCTACTGATCCAAGGTCTGATAGGCCTGTGCCTCTCCTGTTCCCAACCCTACCAGTGGCTAAAATCCATCCTCATGTGTCTGAACCTACCTCATGGCCTTCCCCACCAATCTAAATTAGCCTATTTAAGCTAGGGTAAATGGTACCATAGGGTCATCCAGTGTGGTGGGGTTATATGGTGCTAACACTCCATTCAAAATGTCATGGTGCATAACTATGACTAGGGATCCCTATATGACCTCCTTTGTCATAGTATTTACAAAATCAAAACCAAATAAATATTATATCACATATATATCTCAAAATATATCTATCTACTATAATCACATGCAAATAGTATCCTATATCAAAAATCAAAATTATAACATTTCTTACCAATCTTGGTGTCACCAACCACTATCTCTCTATCTACTTGCCCATCGAGCATGGTCTCTCCATCTTCTCTTCCTCTAAGAACCAAATCTATCAATTACCTCCATATCAATGTGAATCCAAGATTCACCACTTGTAACCATTATGATTCTCTCCTAAGAGGTGCCTCTATCAACCAACTTTATCCTAGGCTAGCTATCAAGTCATCCTATGCAACTACCCTCATTTTTTCTCACTCTCACTGAGGGTGCCTTTACCTATGATGTGATCGATGTGGTCACTACTACTCTTACTATGGTGCCTATTGTGGTACCTATTACACCCTTACATTAACATCCATGTCCTCTCCTCCTTTGTTCATCTATTATCATGCTTGACCACTCCATGATCTCACATGACATGACCTGATCAATGATATCTCGACTAGTGATCCTCCTCCTCCTTTCCCCTTTATCTCTCTATTATGTCATGCCAAATATTCAGGTATGACTAGATGAGTCATTAGATATGGGAATATAAACTACCCTAGTAAGTGTGCCACTAGCTACAACTCTACCCACTAGGTATAGTGGCTTGTAATATGTACCTAAGCCAGCCATGTTACCATGGTCACCTAAGTAGGTCAAATAGTATCAATATGTGTGTATGGTTGCCACATGATCTCCTCATGTGTGATCATCTTCATTTTTGGCATGTGGAGTATGGCCTATGCTACCTAGTCTTGCCTCCATCTAATCACCCAAGGTAACTTATCATTGACCACATGGGGCAACTAGTTAGTCAATACATAAAGAACCTCTCTAATATCCATGCACTAAGTAAAACCACTGGTCATATGGTCTTCTTCCCTCTAGATAGCATCCCATATATATCATGCATGATATGGACCTAGATTATAAACCCAAAATCATATAGTGCCCCATGATCCAAAAAGGACTAGCATAAGGCTATTACATAAAATAGTACGTTATCATATGACTTGTGACAAAGCACTCATGTTATTACAAGTCTAATAATGGCCTTTCATATGTCTAAAATCTATGTGATATACACATTAAATAGACTAACCCTCAACCTTGGGTATATCCTATTTGAGCATGTCACCCACTTGGATAGTGCTCATCTCTCCTTCAGATCATTTGGTGTCCTTATGATCACTGATGTCCCTCATATTAGTAGTCCAAGTAATGCATGGACATCTTCTAGTGTGATACCCACCTCTATGGTATACCCATCCACCACCCATAAAAAAGTGTTAGTCAACCATTCCCATGCTCTAAGTAACATGATAATGACATCAACACTCTGTGGGATGTGTCTCATCTCCATGATACCTCCTAGACCCAGTGCAACTAGTCTCACTCTATCCACATCTATCACATGCTCTAGAAAATATGGTAGTCATAATACATTGATCAGTCATCAATATCTCTGATATCTCTATTAAATATCAAAAAATAAAGGATGTATCATATCTTCATGTCATTTATAATCAAAATACTTTCTTAAATTTTTAAAACACTCAACTACTTTGATTTAGTTTTTCCATTTTCTATAGAATTGGCCTATTCAATACTAAATCAGCCCTATGTTTTTATAGGTACAATCAATAAGAGTGGGGGGGGGGGGGGGGTGTTAGTGAATCAATATATTTCAAAAAAAATAATCTAAATCCTTCAAACCCTTAGTCATACACCATAATCAATCCATAAGTAAATAATCCACTCATAGCAATGAACATGAAAGATAAGCAAGATAACACAAGATCTACATGGGAAACCCTTTTGGGGGAGAAAAACCACTCTCAATATTTAAAACACATGGACTACTTGTCCTATAAAATGATTAAAAACATGAGACTTTAGTGAATCACCCACTTCATAAGGAGTACCAACCCCTAAAGATGACAAGCACCAACTTACCTAAGATGTTGAGCACTAACACAACATCTATGAAATGAACAACTCTGGAAATTTGATTGCTTCTCAATATAGTGAAGACACCCTAAAATACAACCTCCTATAATCCTCTTCACTCATTCAAACCTTCACACACAAGCAAGGCATCCAAAACCACCTTTTAGATCAATCTACACACCTTCACTTATTCTCATGCATCAAACCTATAAATTCAACATTAGAATTATGAACAAAAGGTCATACATGAAATCTATAATTTTATCTACCTCTCAATATATCCACATGTCTCTCACAGCCTTCATAAATATTTTGCTCATTTACACACTTTCTCAACTAACACAATTAGTCCAATTAGACCTTGTACTTATACCACTCTCTTCATTTAACCCATCTTGGTCAGCCAAGATAATTTACATACTTGTTCTTCCTTTAAAAAAGGTATTAATACAAATTACATGGGTGAAACACTCTACTCCATGGGTTTTCCATAGTCCTTAAGACTCAAATCCTCCATTAGGCCTTAATGAGACCCAAAACAATTAGGCCTTCACATCCACACGTTACTCTTGCAACCTTTTGGACCACCTTCAACTTCCACCAATGCTTGTAACATATCAAACCTATCTCCAATAGACCCTTTCTCACTCACTCATAGGTTAATGCCACTTGGAACACCAACTTAATGCTTGAACCTACCAATTAGGTCTCCTTGCTCTTCAAGGCTTTATACATAGAAAATACAGTCTCAAACTTCTAAAGCAAAAACTCAAATATTTCACATAGCCATATGATTATATCACATGGGTGAAATATTTAGGACCTATAGTACACCTACATGTGCCTTATACATTCCAATATAGGCTCTAATCACTCAAAAAAACTCTCTCAAAATGACCACTCAAATTGGTCATATACAGTTAAGCTATTTTGACTCTCCACAACTGAATATGGGCAACATATGATCTCAAATACCTTATCATGAACCTTTGATACTTATTTTACATATTTATATTCATTTTTTTCCTCAAATATTCTTATAACACCTTCAACTTACCTTTGTAAAATGGCCACTCAAATTGCCAATGTATTCAATAAATATAGTCAACTTTTAAGCCATTTGTTCATACTAAATAAGGATTGGTCAAGCCTCCATAATAAACATATATAGTTTTCATGGAGTATAGAATACTCTTAAATATCTATTTCATCTTAAAACACCAAAATACCATCAATAAATCTTCAATTATCCTTCTTGGGTCACTTGCAGAACATGGTCAAACACAGTCAACTTTGGAGCTCAATAACTTTGACTGTATAGATAGCCAAACCTTCTAACTAGATTATATAGATGAGCCTTAAATTCCTATTGAAATTTTCATTTTACACCACCATGAAATTTTTCTTGGATCAAAATATATATCTCAAACACTACAGATTGGTTTTTCTCTTTACTAATTCAAATGCCAACGATCACTGTGTAATACAAACATTGCAGACACGTGTCTTCATCTTGTGTGCCCTAGAAACTTGCTCAAATATGCTCCATAAATATCCTTATGAGCCTCATAAATTCAAATATTTGATTTTCACCATTGATTATTGATTTTTTCTTCTGATATAAATCCACTTGGTAGCCCCGCGTGCCCTCTACATACCCTACAGTTAGTCTCCAATGAACTTCCACCACTTAGTAGCCCCACATGCCTTCTAAGCATCCTTTGACATATTAAATTAATATTCACTATTGGATCACTATCTGAAAATATCATGTACTTCATTATATTCTTATCTGGTTATATTAATTATTCATCATAGATCTTCATCACCTAATTAAATTCTCACTATAGATCTTTGATAATGTAAATTTGGCTATGGGAACCACTGTAATCTACCTGGAAGCCCAAATTTACATCTTAATAAATTTTAATATGCTAAACATCATGACCTTAAATTTTAACCACATTATCACCTTTCATAGGGGAATCCATTCATGTATCAAACTACTCCTAAAACTTTCACATGTGTAAAATATGATGTCATCAAACTACTTACTCAGCGTTATCTATCAAGATGACTACTTAAACCTAGACACTCATATGACTGATCTGATAACTTAATCTCACTTATATAACCACTTAATTCACTCATAACACCCCATAATGTCTCTATAACATGACCACACCATCAATAACATCCACCATCTACATATCCTAATCAAACACTGAAGAACTATGAAAGAACATTGAAGCACAATGAAGCACACTTTATCATTGTCATTTTAGCAAACATAGCACCTCATCAACATCATTGGTCACCTTGGAGACATCATTTATAAACCTCCAATAATATCCCCCTTATCATTGATGTCACATCAATATAAAACTTATGCTCAGACTTTGTCTCTCTCTTCAAGCACTTTCTCCCCCTTTGACATAATGACAAGGTGGGCTCAACTTCTAATCCTGTAGACATGAAAAGACTTCAAAGACCAATAATAGGAAAGGATAACCTCTAATAAATGATACAAAATCCCCCTAACATTTTGCATACCTCTTTTTACCTTGAGCTTCTCAAACATGCTCCATGACTACACTCTTCTTTGAGCATACATAGATTTTATGAAGACAAAGCATACATGATTATCAAAAACTGCATGAACTTACCTTGAAAACATTAAGAGGGAATCCCCATAAGTCACATAATATTAGACACCCTTTTGAGCATCTTCAAACCATTTCTAATAATGATGAATCAACATAATTGCCTTCATACCTTCTCTTTCAAATTCTACTACATATTCCTATGATCCTAGGGCCTGACCATTTACAAATCTCCTTTGTTTATGCATGAGGATTTAATAAATTGACAAAGCACCTACCTTGTTTTGATCAAGTCATGAAATAAACATACTTGAGTTCACATTTGTATAAAATTTCTTCATATCTCCATTATGACTGAAACATCTCACATATGTTCCCCCTCACATCATGCACAACTCTTCAAGTCTTTCAAACTATCTAAGTTAGCCCCCTAACTCCATCCTCCACCTGGATCATGATATCTTCAAAAGGACTTCTCAATCAACTAAATTTACTTGCAACTTGTCAACACTACCCACACTCAGTAAATATCCTTTTGAAACCACCAATAGATCTCATATCTTCATTAGATAAATTTAAACAATTGAAGCAGACATGAATAACTCTCATATGGATCTCAAAATAATTTTCATTTATCCTCTACAAGCCATCATGTTTTATAACTTTTTCAAATCACTCTCATGGAACTATCTCATCTTCAAAACACTATTAACTCCATCAAAGACACAACTTGTCATATACATAACTCTAAGACCTTCTTCATGATACCAACAATATGACAACACATTCTCCTCATACTTTATACCAACCTTGCATTTAGTCTTTATCATTTTGATCAATCAATTTTAAAAACATCCTTGAATAGATACATAGAGACAAAGACCTCTATTCCCTACTTGTAGACCTTGCACACATAGCTTTGTTCTTCACCATTTGACTAACTAGATCATCCTTCAAATCACTAAACTTCTTCATGTCCTTTCATAGTAAGCCAACACATCTTCTCATGATCTTTCTTATCCTGTAACATCAATCAAAAACTTAATTATCATCGACCATGCTTCCTCTTATTGAAAAGTGTCTCATTGAAGCCTACATAGAGACACCCCTGACCCACAATGTCTTAGAACGATGTGAAACTAGGAGTTTCTCACAACTCCCCATATTCTCTCTCCTTCTTAGACAACTTGAACTGATGATTCTTCTTCTTTTACTTGACTAAATCAAAAAAATTATATTCATTATCACTTTAATTTTCTTCAAGGATGGTATTGATAATACATGGAGAAAATAAAGATTCTTGGCATACCTTTTCACTTGAAGTATCAGTCTCACATTTCAAAGAATCAACACTTGACATTGTCAACTAATATTCTTTATAAAAAACTTGCTTAATAGCATAAGTTTATTTACTTAAGTTTTCAAATACCTTAGGAAAAGTTTCAACTACCTTGGTCTCTTTAGTGAGATTTGTATCTTTATTCTTAACATGAGAATATAATGAGTAACCTTGGCATTATTCAACCTGTGTATCATCTTCTACCATAAATAAACAGTCCACTTGGACCTACAGACTGATCATGGCACATAATTTCAACTTTTTTTTTCCATATTTTAACTTGTCTTCTATTTTTCACTCTAAGATCCTGAAATAACTTATTCTAACTTGATGTCCTTTATTTTTAGAACTTAGAAATGTGATCAATTCCTAGATAATTATAGTAAACCACTCTTTTTGATGGAAACTCAGCTTGTCTTACCTTTTAGGAAAACATCTTTTAATTTGTCCTATGTCATGACAACTATAGCAGTCACTTTGGCTCACAGCACTTGATTGATGATTCCATTCATGGTTCCAAGCAAATTTAATCCAAGAAGGTCTTCTACACTCTCTATTCTTATGATCAAATTGATTAAAAGTGTAGTAGTAACCATTAAAGTTTGCATACTTCATTGCATTTGGTTGTCTAATTTGATTTTTCTTCCTTATATTAGCAACTTCATTTATTCATTAATTGTTGATCTTCAAAGTCTAATTGTTCTTGTTCACAAAAGTTTTCAAGTCATCATGAGTAGTATTCTTCTATTCTTCTATGTATCTAAGACTAGTTCTATCACTTGAATATTATTAACTACTCAGAATGTTATCTAGATCAATTGATCCCTTTTCAAAAATCACAAATGACTTCACTTGACTTGAAGTATTTTTTAAGTCATCTCTTAAAGAACCAATATTAGTTACATAGCTTGAACATTTAACTTCTTTGGCCTTCAAGTTTACATTCATAGTCTCTAACTGATCATTACGAAGTTTGATTGAATTTTTATACTCTTTGAAGTCTTCATTTATTCTTGCCTTAAACACACTAAATTTCACCTCATAGTCCTTTATTTGAGACTTAAAATTTTTGGTTTTCTTATTCTCAATAATCAAATCTTCAACAGCATTCATCAACTCAATCTCACATATTACCTTATCTTTTTCATCATATGTATCACTTAAAGTACTTCCAAACCATGTAGATTCTTCTTGATATGAGTAGCTACCTTTTTCAGTCATGAATAGACCTTCATCTTCAGTAGGGCCATCATCTTCATGATCATTATAAAAATCACTTCCATCATTCTCATCAGATGAGATGCAATATCCCTTGGTGTAGAGACTCTTCTTGTCCTTGTAAGACTTTTTTTTGCCATTATATCTTTTGAAACTATTCTTACTCTTATAAGACCTAAATTTCTTCTTATCATTCTCATGATCTTATTCATGTCCTTCATTATCATTTCCCTTATGCTTATGAGGACATTTTTTGGCAAAGTGACCTATCTCTCCACAATTGAAACATTTGAAGGGAAGTTTACCCTTAAACTTGCTTGAACCTATTGTCAATTTTCTTGTTAACAAAACTATTAGTCCATCATAATCAATATCAGAAATCTCATCATCCTTGACTCTAAAAAAAATATAATAGTCATTTCATCTTAAAAAAACTATAATATTTATTTCATCTTAAAACATCAAAATACCATCAATAACTCTTCAATTATCTTTCTTAGGTCACTTGTAGAACATGGTCAAATAAATAGTCAACATTAGAGCTTAATAACTTTGACTGTACAAATAGTCAAACCTTATAACTAGATTCTCTGGATGTGCCTTGAAGTCCTCTTCAAATTTTCCTTTTACACTAGCATTAAATTAATCTTAGATCAAAATATATAACTCAAACACTATAGATTGGTGTTTCCCTTTGCTAATTCAAATGCCAAAGGTCACTGTGTAATGCAAACCTTGCAGACATGTGTCATCATGTCATGTACCCTAGAAACTTTCTCAAATGTGCTTTATCAATATGTTTATGATCCTCTTGAATTTAACTCTTTGATTTTTTCCATTGATCATTGATATAAAATTCCAATATCAAGTCCTTTTTGCAACCTCATGTGTCCTCTATGTACCCTATAGTCAATCTCCAATGAACTTCTGCCACTTGGCAGCCTTGCATGCCTTCTAAGCATCCTTTAACATATTGACTTAATATGCACCATTAGATCACTATATAACAATATAATTCATTCTATTAGATCCTTATCTATTCATATTAATCACTCACCTTAGATCTTCATCACCCAATTAAATGCTCACCATAGATCTTTGATAATGCAAATTTGGTTAAGTATGAAAACCACTATAATTTGCTTGGAAGGCCAACTTTGCACCTTAATAAATTTTTGTACTCTCAACCTCATGACCTAAAATTTGAACCACATGATCACCTTTCATAGGGTAATCCATCCATATATCAAACTACTCCTAAAACTTTCACACATGTGAAATATGATGTCATCAAACTTCTTTCTCAACCTTATCTATCAAGATGACTACTTGAACCTAGACACTCAGATGACTACTATGATGAAATACTTTCACCTCCACAATAACTTAAAGATCTCATAACACCCCATAGGGTCTCTAAAACATGACCACACCATCAATAACATCCACCATCTGCCTATCCTAGTCAAACACTGAAAAACTATGCAAGAACACTGAAGCACAATGAAGCACACTTTATCATTATAATTATAACACACATGACACCTCATCAACATCCTTTGTCACCTTGGATACATCATTGACAAACCTTCAACATATGTTTCATCTAGGATACTAAATCAACCTATTTAGTACTAAATCAGCTACCTTTATGCCTTATAGTACTAAATTGGCCATATTTTTACCCTACATTACTACATTATCCATCTTAAAAAACAAATAAGTTGGCCCCTTCCCTTAGCCAACTGAATCAACCTACTCCTATGCAGTCAACCTATTTGTTATCCTTCACCTTGCAAAACTAAGTTGACATGGTTGACTTTGTTCATCCATAATGATGAATTTTTGACCAATTACCATAAATGCCTTAAACATTTATTTGGTCTAACTCTTTCCTACCCAATACCCCATTTTACTCTTAGTGTCCATAAAAATTTCTTAGGGTGCATTCTGATGCCTAGATTTTACCTATCAGTCAATTTTCTATAATTTACTCAATTTCAAATAAAAATATTCAAAATTTTGAAATTTTTAGTTGCTTACCTATGTTAAGACCACTATTTTAGTTTCTTACTTGTGTTATGACCACTATTCATCTTGCCTATCTCAGCTATCATCTCCTCACCATATTGTCTCTCTAGTTTCCACTAGGTCTCTCAAAGATCTATTTTCTTAGAATTGTAAAAATGACAAATGAATTATTTTTCACCCTATTTATATTTACTATTCAAAATGATTTACCTTTCAAATATTTACAATCATATTTCTTATTTTGATCATATCTTTGTCTCTACTAACTCTTTTTTTAAATCATAAAATGTTCTAGAATCCTGACATCATAGAGAATCTTTTCACCTATTATGTCTATGTTGAAAAAAATAATTTTTTGCTCTTTTTTACTAATCTCTATATTTGCCTAATATTCTCTACATTAGACACCTTTACATTTCTTGCATCTCCTTATTTATCTACAACACTAAGGTAAGTAAAGGTACTTATTTTTCAATTTTATCACTTTATTTATCTTATTTGCTCCTTACTACACTTTATTTAGTTTAACATTGTGTGTTGATATGTTTTTTTCTTAAAGCACCATCATGTGTTGCACCTATATGACATATGATGAGCTTCTAATGGGGCATATGTATACACATAATATTTTCAAACTTTATCAATTACTAGTACTTTTTATCTTTCTCAAACCCATTGAGTCTCAATCTATCTAAGTGCACACCTTAAGGGGTGTATCAAGAAAGGGGTGGGTACACCATTGGTGATTCATAAGATTGTTTTACATATACTACCACTTTTTACCTACACAACCATCTCCCAAAAACATTCCCCCAAGATTTGCCTCCTCTTTTTCACCCTCCTCTAGTCATTTTTCATATTCATTAGCCCTTCCCTATCTCAAAATCCTTTTTGATGGTTTATGTTACACTGTTAGCCCCATAAACCTTATACTCTAATTGATAAAACTTTTTTAGGGTCTAGATCAACCCCTGGCTGACCTAGATTGAGACCTAATTTGTTTTTGTTAATAATAATACAAGGTTGATTGGTTCAACATTGTCAACCTAAACTTTTAAAAAGGACTAGAGTTAGATCCACCTATATAAACACATAAATTTCAACATTTATAAAAGAAGAGAAGAAGAAGAAGTGATATATCTTGCACATCTATTTATCCACCATTCTACTTGAGGAACATAGCTTATGGTTTCATACTTTCTTTGGAGATATAGATCTTGTATTGTGGAAAAGTATTTTAGATGTATTGATAAGTTGTGTAGCCTAGATCTCATTTATCCTTGTCATCCTTACATACCATAACAACCTCTTTTAAAGCACCTTGGCTAAGGGAGAGATTGAGGCTCGATAGGTTCATCTTCAGAGGTAAGTATTCCTAACTTTGTTCCTCCATTGTAAGAGTAGATAGATATGAATTATATTTCTCTCTCATGCATTATGATTCTATATACATTGACATGAGTATATGGCTTCTATGCATGTTTAATTTTTATGTTTATTGCCCCCACTTTGTGCCACAAGTTTTGGTGAGAACTAGATTAGATTTTTTATTTACTTTTTATTAGTTTAGTGAATATGAAAACCTAGTTAGGGTTATTGCATAGTTTTGCTTGACTAGAGGCTTTGGAACCCTCCCTAGTGAATTTATTGTGGCAAGATATCCCTTAACTAAGTCTAGAAGATCCATCTTGGTCATGACCATGAATATATAATGCATCCACAATCGAAAGTGTAAGTAGGATTTATCTTCTCTAAGCTAGTATTGATTTATATATCTATTGTATTTCCCATTGCATACAGTATTCATCTACCCTTATGGCCCAATATGCAAATTCATGTTCATATGCCTCTATGTCTAAGATATCACATATCATAGGTGTACCCTAGATCAAAATATACAGAATAACATGGACATCCTTAAAATGTAATTTCTACCTCCATTATATCTCCATCCACCACCCATCATAATGTGTTTGTTTTCATGTCCACTATACATATAGGAACATGATAAATAAGTTAACATCTAAGGGCACTCGATGCATCTTTTCTATCCCCTCAAGACCTAAACTAATTAAAATAGCCTTATCTACATCTAAAAATATGTTTAGTAAGTTAGGTAGCTCGATATTTTAATGAATAGTAATGAGAGGGGTAAATTACACTTTGAAATTACAAAACATTATGGACAAGAGAGAGCTAAGATAAATACAATAAACTACAACAAATAGATCTCCCTAGCACACAAATATTTATAATTAAAATATTGAGCAATTGATAATTGAAAGATAAATGGAAATGATAGGGAAAGAGAAATTTAAATGGACATACTTGGGTTATGTAACTAACTTTTGATAATGGAAATGAGCTTATGAGGCTGATTAAACTGAAACCCTTAAATGTGACTACAATATAGAAGATGGATAGATTCATGATACACAATAATAAGGATGATCATTATCATATAAATGATTATATAAATTATCTAACAAATATGGTTCACTATTATGATTGTGTAAATTTATGACTTTATTGATCTACAACTTTTTGGGATGCTTTAGTAGAGATTAATGATTGTGTTTCTAGCTTCACTTCATTGAATTTTTATTCACCAATTTTTTAATATAATCTTATTTTAATTTTCCCTAATATGTCTTAATGTCATAATAATAGAAAATATGTGCAAGATTAGTGGCATAGACCCTCATGAAGGTTACATGTACATATCCTACACATTCATAATCAAGGCTTAATATATTTCTATTGCTTTATGACTAATGCCAACTAAAATGAGAAAAATGGATTTAGATCCTCTCCTAAATATAAAATTTAACTATATGATTTATTATGAACTTATTTTAGTATAAGATATATTGGTACAAGACTTGAAGTGATGATGAGGTAAAAATTGAATCAATGTGTAGTCTCCTTGATTGATGTGTAATGGATATTCTCAATGAGAAATTCAATAAGTAAATTCTTAGGTGGAATTGAGTGATAGGAGATCACTTTTACTTCATTAATGGCTTAGGGTGAATTTGTATATATAGGCTTCACAAGGATAAATCCACACATAGGTCAACCATGAAAGGTAGAGAGTCCTAGAAATAAAGGCACAAAAAATTAGCTTGGAATTAAACGACCCACATAAGGTACGTGACCAAAATTGTGGGACTCATGATTATCATCAACTAAAATAATGGCACCCATAATTATGGTTGTGTTGTAGAAAAGGCTTAAAATAAATACCAAGCTAGCTAGAGGAGGTTTTGATTAAGAAGTAACTAGAATCACAAATTGATGTAAAATTTGAGAGATTTTAGGTGTTTATCAATAAAATTGGATGACATTAATCTATAAAGGGTCCAATGTGGATGGAAAGTGTTTATAAAGATCTAAATGTACATAAATAGGCTAAGTGTGATAAATACTGATAAATGTGCAATGGAAAAGGGTTTGTGACAAAAAGTAGGTGTCTACACTAGGTAACATCTATGATCTAACACAATTGAACTTGTCTCTATTCATACAAAATTATAATAAATAAAATGAAATTAGTTCCCCATTAAAAAAATCAAATAAAATACACAAAAAAATCCAAAAATTCATCTCACACTTAATTTTACATTTAGATAGTAGGTCATTGACCATGTATTAGAATTATACATCATCACCCATCTGATAGTATTTAATCATCCATTTACAACTTATCCTACTACATCGACCATTTATGACAGACGTCATCAACCATGTTCAATATTCTACTTCATTGTCCATATATGGGCTAACTACATGGACCATTTCAATAAATCAACTATACCAACTATGTGATATAATGTCATTAGCCATGATTCAACTTCATAACTTTTAAATTGGCTATGAAAATGATATTGTGTCATATGACCCTAATAAATTCTATTAAAAATCACTTGTTCCTTGGAATGAAATTCATACCAAAACCCATTACATACCATTTTATCCCCTACATTTTGATGCCCTTTGGGTAAATTTTTACTAGATTAATTTGTTTAGCATTCACTTTTCCTATTTCACCCTTCATGGAATTAAGTGCAAAACCTACCTAAATAATAGTCATGATTAATCTAAGATGTCTTCCTTTGATCCTCTCACCATCATCTCTCTTTACAAGTACCAAAGCTCCAAAATATCAAAATATATAAATAGAAATAAATCAAATGAATGGCTATGAACTATATTTATAGCCTCAAACCATAAATTCAAACTTTCTAAGATTCTCTCTTAGATTATATATATTGACCATATCTTTGTTTTCATAGCTCCCATTGACAAACTAGAAGAAGCATTAAAATCTTGGCATCATAGTAAATTTAATGGTAAAAATGTAATTTTATTAGAAATAAAATTTAAAAATACTTATTTTATAGGCCTACCAGACTTGTTTCAACACTGTTTTGGCACCTTATAACATCACGTAATGCACAAGCATGCCAAACTTGTCTCAATGTTGCTTTGACATCATACACCATTTTAACTTTCATAATAACCAAGGTAAGTGAAGGTATGTACTTTTATTTGTTTAATTTCATTTATATTATATTTAACATCATTTATTATAGCTCTTGCTTCTTTATCTTATGGTACTATATTAATTTCCCAAATCCCCAACCTATGTTACATTATTGTAACACATGATGAGCTTTATGTGGGGCATATGTTTTAATCTTATTTTTTCTTAATAATGTTTTATATTAAAAGGAATCATTGGTGCATGTAGATACTAAAATCTGGTCTTCATTACTTGATAATGACAAGTTTGACAAATATTTAACATGCTTGACTTGAAAACTTAAAAAAGGTCCTAATTCACCATTCCCTCACACTTTCATGTTATCTTATGATTCAACCCTTATGTTATCCTATTACACACCCACATAAATCTCACTATCTATTTAAAATTTTCCAAATATCTTACACAGACATCTCTAGACTCTCAAATAAATCTACCTATACACAAATTAGCTCCACTAGGCCTGGTCAGTACCACCAGTTAATATTGACCAATCTAGTCAAAAACAACCCACTCATAGTAATAACTATTTTTCAAAGTCAAACCCATTATTAAATTCATCCAATTAGCCTCATTTGTTAGTGATGTGAGTAACTATTCAATTGGATCTGTATATAAACAAATCAAAGTCTCATTCAAAAGGGACCTAGAACTTATCTGATATATCAAAGTCTGACTTATTCTTTCCAAATTAAAAATCTATCAATGGGATAAGTCATAAGACAAGTCAAAAAAATATAAATCCAAGTTAAAAACAAGCATTATCAAGTATCAAAGCTAATATTAGGTGCATATATATAGAAAAGGAGTATAATTGTATAATCACATTAGGTGGGAGAACTACGTGTGGCTTGACTTCCATCCTCAGATTATTAGATACATAGAAAATGGTCAATCATCAAACATGGGTGATTGGGGTTATCTCAACCCATTACACTTTCCCTCATTTTTTAAGGTTTCTAGCCCTCACAATCACACCTATGGTTTCAAGGCAATGGAGATGGATTTTTGGAGATACACACATCATCAGGGTTTAATATAAAAAACATAGAGAAAGTAAAAACATGCACAAGTTATCATATAGTCATTATGCCTTTCTTCCACATAGGTTAGTATCGACTGATGATATTGACCTAGATTAGTAGAACTAACCTAGTGTAGGTAGAGATTAAAATCTGGAATAAAATGAATCACAAGCCTACTTTATCCTAATTTTCACTTATGGAATATAGTCACAGTCAAATAGTCAACTATAAAATCTCATTATTCATCAATTTGGTGTTCTATCTATATTTAGAATATGTGCATTATAAAATTAGAAGAATTAATCTTAGTATTTTACATTCAAATTTATGCTTGAATGCCATATCTTAATATATTAATCATATTTCAAATATCTATCTTAATTATATTAATCTTACCCATCAATCTATATTAAGATAAAATATATTAATGACCCTATACACATATCAAACAGTGCCTAACCATAGGTTTCCCTTAGGGTTTCATCCTTCTAAGGTTTCATATTTTTTATCTTAGGACTTCATTGATCATTTATGATCTTCTTACTCATAAAAATTAGTTTCATATTTTTGTCCCAGGTTTTTTTCATTAATCTAATTTTATATTTCTATACATAAAATATATTTTCAACTCTAGCCCTAGACCTTCATTAGGGTTTCATCTATCTATGGTTTCAGATTTCAACCTTACAATTTTATTTTCAAATTTGATTTATGATTATTCATTAATAATACACATTAATCATGACCATGTTGAATGAACATATTTGTTAACACAAGCAATGAAGTTACTCTTTTCATATTGCTCTACATGGATAGTATATCTTATTTAGATAAAATATGTAATAAAATGGGTAATAAGGATCAAGTATATATTTATTAATAAGGCTAAAGTTACCAATGAACAATCCCAAGCCTTCATCCAATCCTATTGTCATAATATCCAATCCAATATTCCTATCATTACATGTATATGTCAAAGGGCATGCATGACCCCCTTTTTTCCTCCTCCCCCCAAGACATCAAGGTTGTACTATCTACCATCCTAGACACAACATACACCTATGGCTTATTTTAGATTCCATAGTCCATGATATCAACACTAGATGAGGTAGGGTACCCCATTATGTGTAATAAAAGGAAGGTATTCAACATGTTCCTCCTCAATTCACTCCACCTCCTATAAGATAAGATAATCAACCTAAGGGGTTTGACATCCTCAATTAACTAAATAATACCCATGTTATAATTTATATGTTGGAGTTACTCAAGATATAAATGGTCTACAAAGACATATTATTCAAGGCATTGCAATAAATAATTGTACCTAATGACACACAACATGCACCACTTTCCTCTATTATGAATACATTCAAGGGTAATAATAAATTCATCACTTTTGACAAGGAAGACTCACCTATGCAACACAAATAGAGGAAAATTTTCCATTATTCATTCAAGTTAAAGCAAAACATGGCTTGGCCAAACATGAATTGGTAGATAATAGTTTTGAATTGAACATTCGTAATGCTAATTTATTATAATTATTTGGGATCAACATTTCTACTACAAAAATTAGATTAGATCATAAAAATATTGGATAATAGTCCACATAAAATAATTGAAACCATCTCATTGGATTTGATACTAGGTCCCAAGAGATTACTTACTACTTTCCATGTTATACCTAACAAGTTACATTACAACTAAAATTTGAGATGACCAATGATACATGTTATGGAATCAATACTATCAAAATTACATAGATGTATCAAATATATGCATAATTTTAATTCTTATTTAGAACCAACATATGAATACCCTTTTAAGTATTATAAAATAATAAATCTAGTAAAGAGGATTAATCACAATAATAGTTGGAAGATCTTACTATTATTTATACATCATAATTGATTCCAATAGCTCATATGTATACATATGAGATGGGTGAATCAATTATAGAAAAGGACAAAGAACCATTCATAACATATAAATAAGCTGTACAACATGAGCCATAAGTTAATATGGAACAATAATAACCTTTTCCTAATTTTCCTTTATTAGTGAATTCAAAATATCAAGATGGCATAGTCATAGATTATTATGACAATGATGATGAACATATCAACATGGTAGATATAGAAAATGATCAATTATGAAATTTAAACTTCAATCCTTTTAGAATAATACATATCTCATATTTTAGTCACACTTGTTGGAGTTGTAACATATCAAGATGATACATATATAATAAATAAAGACAAATAAAAAAACTCATATTCAGACAAAATATTCTAGGGGAAAAGGAAAGGTAATAATGACATGTCATGAGTACATCCAAAATGTAAACAATAGTTTCAATACTATCTCACACTAGGCATGATCAAAACTAAAGTCAAATACAACTTTGATAAATAAATAATCATATATTTTAGTAAATAATGTGGATATGACAAATACTAAAACTCAAACATCATGACAAGTAAAAAAATATCCAAGATACACCAATAAAAATATTTCAATGATTAATTGATCATATTCTCATCACATTACCATCTACTTTACATCGAGTTATGGTGTGTCTTTCACATCAATAAGGTAAGGAATATTCTAGTTATCATATCATCATGAGACATAATATAGATCAATGCAAATCATTACAAAATTAAACTCGAAAATACAAGGATGAAGGCATTATCAAGGTATTATAGCAACAATAAGAGTAATCCACATCAAGTCCTATAATAGCACCATCCATAATGACAATGAATAGAAATCAGCCTCGACAAGAGCCATTAACCATTAAGGTATTTATGGAAGGTGATTATTATAAAACATTCAAATTATATGATAATAGATAGCACACCATATGCAGTGCTAGAGGCTTACAACATTTAAGATATAACATTACAAAATTACATCATAATACAATGGCTAGGACCCCTTGGATATATCATTTTACCAATAGTTTGTAGGCCAAAAGTGGTCAACACATGCATATGGGCCATGCCTCCTAAATATAGAATACCCTTCACATTAGGACAATAATGGTTATAGAAAATGAAATCCACTATAAACTCAACAAATAAGCATTTCACTTAATCACATGAAGGAAGAATGATCACAATTCAACATGACAAGGATGTCTGCCATCAAAGAGCATAATCTTCAAAGATGGTAAAAATTAAATAATATGAACAATCAGAACTAGAAGAAGAAGAAGCAATGTGATTACATAATCTCAAGGAAAATCTAGGATATCTCAACTTCAATCCTTATGAAGATGACCTACTTTTAGATTCATGAGCCCAAATTTAAATAATTATAAACATACAATATCAAATAATCAAAAAATACAAAAACATTCAAATATTCAAAAAATCTAAAATCAAATTTTAAGCATTACATGATTGCTAGATTATACTATTTACATATGTTATTTATCACATGTTTGTTAGATGGAATATTTATTACATACACATATATATTTCAAAATATATGAGTGGTATGTATAACATTCAAGTTACACATGGACATATAAATGTTAGTCTTCCCTCTACCTAGTGGCCATGTAGATACTAGGGCATATTGTTCCATAAGTTTCACTATTACAGGTTATATATTATTATGACCTTTGTATAATATTGAGATACCCATATTTTTTATAGGTGCCTTTATATTTACTCATATATTACATAATGATACATAGATATGACATTATAGTATGATGAGACTTTCATACATATGGATGGTGTAGACTATTGGCCCTATTTTATGCTCCATTGATATTATTATTGTATTACATGAGAGGCTACTTTGTGCTTGAATATTATGTATGACCTTTTGGCTTTATGTGATGCAACATCCTTAATGTCCCTTGTATGTGACATTTTTTATCCCCTTGAATGTGGCCCTTAGATTTTCTCAGTATGACATTTTCATGTCCCTTATATACAATCTTTAGCCTTATGTTTAACACTAACATTTAGACTTGTTGAGCTTGTTGACAATGAGTGGTGTCATGATCTATATCATGCACTATTAATTTTTAGTCTTATCTAATGATCCTACTATTGTGTGCTTCATATATATATATATATATATATATATATATATATATATATATATATATATATATATATATATATATATATATATATATATATATATATATATATATATATATATATATACACACACACACACACACACACACACACACACACACACACACACACACACACACACACACACACACACACACACACACACATACATATATATATATATATATACATGTATATATACATATATATATACATTATATGTATATATATATGTATATATATATACATATGTATATATATATATATATATATATATATATATGTATATATGTATATATATATGTATATATATGTATGTATATATATATATGTATGTATATATGTATATATACATATGTACATATATATATATATATATATATATATATATATATATATATATATATGTATATATGTATATATATACATATATATATAGATATATATATACATACATATATATATATATATATACATATATATATATATATATATATACATACATATGGACTTACCACTTACATACCATGCATTACATATGTTACATACATGCCTTGATAAATATATACATTACTATGATGACATATTCCCCACATGATCATATGATATTACATGATGTTATATTTATAAATGATATGATGCAGTTAACTCTTATTTTGAGATGAGTGGCTTACAAGATAAATCCCTCATCTCAAAAGGGGGCCATTATAGTGGGATTGTCATAGAGACATAAGCCTCCATGAACATAAAGTCATATTAGAGTACATATTTCATACATTCAGAGTAGTTCAGATACATGACAGACATTGGCACATCATCAGATATTATAGGGGCATATTCCATACATATGTGCTCACTTTATAGATATATGAGCAAAAATTCATACACATTTGGGTAATATACATGGGCATATGTACACAATCTATAAGAACATTAATTATAGGTTTCCACATACACATACACTTGAGATATAGGTTATTAAATTTAACATATAGATGTATAGTATTTTATATCAATTGGCACTATTTTATGGGGTATGAAATTGGTCCATACACACATACACAATAATTTAGTTTATAGTTGAATGAAATATGGTTGTCATTGCACTTCGTACATATCATATTTTCATTCATGATGGAGGCATGCACATTTTTATTTTTCTTTCAATCATGTATTTTATTCTACATTGAGTAAAACTATACAATCAAACATGCATTCATGATGAGGGAATGAACATCATGATTTTTGTTTACATGGAATGAACTTGAGTGAAACATCACAATTGAATATATAATCCATAATTAGTGGTTTAATCACTTTCTTTGAGTGATTTTGGCTTTATGGTTCTCTCATTTACCTATGTAGTTATTTGGGTTAGTACATTGCATACTTTTCCCCAAATATATGAGGGTTTGGATACACATCTCCCCAACCCAAGAACCTGCATAGTTACACAAATTTGGGGGACACACACCCCAACTCTCCATGTGCACAAATTTCTCCAATGCCTCAACAAGGAAGCAACATCTCCAAAAAATTTAACGGAAGCATGGCTTTCACCAACACATAGGTGTACTCTAATCCTTGCTCTTTCGAAAATTCAAAAAATTAGTTTTAGATTAAAATATTCATTCTATAGACATTAACTATACATGATTTCAGTTTTTTATATTGAGTGACCTGTATAATTGAAACTTCATACCAAATAAAAATTATGTTATACACACTTACATACATTTTATCTTTTTACTCGAGTAATTCCATTACTAGAATAAAATGGGGGCATTTTTAGACACTAAAATATGGTGTTTGATAATTGACAATGACAATCTTGACAGAATCATGAATTGAGCACTTAAATAATGTCTTAATCCACCATTCTCTCACACTTACATACTACACAAGCATGAATTGAGCACTTAAACAAGGTCGTAATCCACCATTTTCTCACACTTACATGCTATATTTATGACTCAACTCTTCTGTTTTTACATTACACACCTACAATAATATCATTATCTATTGCAAACCCATGAAATATCCTACATAGACATCCCTAGATTCTCATATAAGTTTGTTTATACATAAGTCAGTTCTACCAAACCTATTCAGTACCAATAGTTAATAATGATCTATTTGGTTGGAATAGACCTACTCCCAATAATGGATATTTTTAAAAATCAAACCCATCCTTAGGGTGGGCCTATCATCCTAGCATGTCAATGGCATGATAAATTATTCAATTAGATCCATATATAAACAAATCAAGGTTATTCAAAAGGGACATGGCACTTATCTAATATACATCTATGCATCATTGCACATTAATAAAATTTGCCTTATTCTTCCCAAATTGAAAACATGTCACTAGGATCAATCATGAGCCAAGTTTGAAGCACACTAAATATAATTTAAATCAAGTATGGTCAATTATCAAATCCAATCATTAACTGCATTACATATAGTGAAGGATCATAGTTTCACAATCACACTAGGTTGGAGATTTTCATGTGGCTTGAATTCCATTCTCAAATTATCAAATATGTAGGCAAAATTTAATCACCATATGAGGTGATTAGGGTCAACTCAACCCATTAACATTACTCCATTTTTGTAGGTTTCTATCACTCACAAACACACCTAGGATTACAAGGCAAAAGAGACTAATTTTTAGAACTACATACAATATCAGGGTTCAAAATCACAAACATAGAGCAGGAAAAGATAGGCATTGGTGACTTTATAGTCAGTATGACCTACTGACATCTTACTAAAAAGTAGTGGATAAAAAAGTAGTAATTAAAAATGTAGTGAGGATAAAATCTAGCAAGGAAAAAATGTAGTGAGTACAAACCATCATAGGAATAAAACATAATAAAGGATGCACTCACATAGAAGATGACACAACTTTCAACTAAAGGTCTAAAATCGTGAAATAATATTTTCCTCTGGTATTTTGCACTACTTTTCCACCATGAAATGTTAACTACTATCACCAAAATAAACTAGACAAAAAATAAACAATATGATAATCACTAAAATGTCCCAATTAAGCTCTTCACAACATTTTTACTACATTACCAATACCACTACATTTTTCCTCCCTACGTTTTGTCCTTGTGACATTTTTGTCATAATACATTTTTATCATACTACATTTTTATAGCTACATTTTTTACCACTACATTTTTGTCTGCTATGTTATCACATAGAGCCAACCTACTTATACATGTTAGTATTAACCATTAGGTCAATATCAACTAGTAATATTGACCCAGATTGATGAAACCAACTCAATGTACATAGTGAATTAGTTCTAGAACTGAATGAATTGTAATTTGATTTATCCTAATTTTCACTTCTCGAATATAATCACAGTTAGAGAATCAACCATAAAATCTAAGCATTCATCCATTTTTTTACTTTATATATTTAGCATAAGTCACTTTCCAAATTAGAAGAATCAATCTCAAACTTTTACATTTAGATGTATACTTGAATGCCATATATCAATATCTGAATTACATTTCAAAGTTCTATATTAATTAGATTAATCTTACACATTAATCAAAATTAGGGTAAAACAATGCATCATTATCTCTGAGTGTATATCCTAAGGAGTACACTATGATCGGGGTGGGGTAGTTTGTATTGGTTTTTCATAGTTTATGCCATGATTTTCTATTTTTACTACCTCCTTTATTCTTTACATGAAATCAACTTGGTTGTCCTCCAATGTTTTTGTTCCCCCTTTTTTGATCATAGTCTTATTTTTTACATGCCTCTTCATAAGCCAATGACATACTATAGTACCCTCAACTTGGTTGATGTCATCAACCAAGTTTATGACACATTATATATATTGGATACATATACTACACCATCGATTAGGCCATTGACATTAGCTAAATATGAGTTTTAAATTTTAGGATTTGGATTTGTATTTACAACATTCCTGATTGTCATTTATTAATTAAAGGCAAGATATCCAACCTAATATGTTCATGCACATAAATCCACCTTTGTAATAAAAAGAGGAAGTAGTTCTAAGGAGCTATCATCTAATTTTGACTAGCTTACACAAGGACTTGAAGATTTCAAGAAAAAAAGTTCAACAAATAAGGTAAACTTAGTTTAGACACCCAAATTTGGCACAACACTTATTTTTAATGTATTTTTAATTAATTCATTTACGTATATCTTAGTTTATGAATAAACACTTAATGGTACACATTTCTTACATTTTCCCCATTTCACTTTATGAAATTTTTAATATTATTCAACTTTTCTATTACTATTTTATTATATTTACACTTTTTATTTTTGAGCCTTTATGACTTTATTGACCCTTAAGTAGTTTAAGTTTTTTAACCTCTCTTCAAATATTTTAAGCTTCTTAACCCCTCCTTGAGTCTTCTAAGTTGTGTAACCCCTCATCAAGTCTTTTTTAATTCCTTTGGAGTTAGCCCCTTGTGTGCACCACTAAATTTTAATTCAAATTCTAAGAATCCCTATATAAATAAATTTATTGGAAGGAATTTGATAAAAATCACACTCATGTTTGGATAAGCATTAACATATTTTCAAGACATATTCAAAGTTACATATTGCTTACACTAATTACTAGAGTTATATTCTAAAGTACCATTAGATTTTCATGTTTGTGCCAAGGGTAAACTAGGAGAAGAATCATTTATATTTTCATGATATATACATCCCTAGAAGGATGAAATGCATTAGCATGAGGCCATCTTGGTTATGTAGGCAACACTCATATTACACAGGGTTTTCAGAGGATAACTCAGCCATTCTCACTATCCCTATTTTCCCCATTTGTTATTTGATGTCTATCTAGTACATGTGCAAGAAATTAGGGTTTAGATATTTCACGTGTATGCATATACAAAAAAAGGATTTTTAAATTAGAAATAAATAATAATAAAGTACTCACACCTCATGGGAAAGTTTCAAATCTTCACTATCAAAGGATAGAATTGATCAATAGGGCAAGATCGATTGTCATACATGTTTAAATCTATTAATCCTATCTGAAGCTCAAAACAATCACTCAATTTGAAGAAATAAATTTACAATTAGTTTGCATAGTCTTCATTTAGTTTTTTAACCTGCATAAATTATGGAAGTATATCTAAACAAGATACATCTTTATCTATCCCTTTGATTTCCTTAGTGTGCTCTTCAAATTGTTTATCAAGAAATGTGCTTGTCAAAACTATAGTATATTACTTATTTCATTTAATTTATATGAAATTTAGCATTATATCACTTTATATAATTAAGGATTAATCACCAAATTAATTCATTTTTTAGGTAAAATAATTTGTGAACCCACATATTGATCTAACCTTGCCAAACCCTTCGTTTCTCTTGAGGTTTCAATTTTTTTCTCAAAATTTTTGAATTTTTCCCTAGGATTTTAGATTTGATCAATAATTTTCTCTTCTTATTGGTAAAATAAAATCAAAATTCCTCTAATTTTTACCTTAAGGTTTCACTCTCATCATGTTCATAGGGTTTCATGTTCATACACTTATAATTTATTTTTCCTTGATTGGTTCAGCTTTTATTCATAATAGTTCAAATTTAAAATTTCTTAGAGGTTTTTCATATTCTTTTTTATATAAATAGAAATTTTAGATACTATTTATGAATTATATAACAATTTATTCTTGTACACTTGTAAAATACATATCATGGATGTACCTTTAGCTTCTATACCTTTCATGTTGTCAAAAGCCTTGCATACACTATCTCTTTGTGCCAAATTACTTTTCTCTTAGTCTAACCAATGTCATTCTAATGACCTAGGTCTTATACCTTTTCAAGAATGTTATAAACCTACTTATCTTCTATATATATAATTTTTGGACCTACACCTATTATCTAACCACCTAAATACGTGCATCCCAGTGAGACACCTGCATCGACACAAGTGTCTTATTCCAATGCAAGTATCTAATGCCCTAAAGTCATCTAATTTACAAATGAAACATATTACTATGGTCATCCTAGGTGATTTAATGTGAGATGTTATACAAATATATTGGTATAAATATAATATCAATATTCATTCATTCCTTACCTAGAAAATGTCTAGCACATACCTAAAAACTCATAAGGCAACTTCCCGAAAGCATTCTATTAAGATCTCAAGTGAGAAAAGCTTCCCTATTTTCCCTTATTTCCATATCAGTCATAGGGATAACATATATACAAGTCTAAAGTGTTGAAATAACATCCCATGATCTGTATTTTCCAATTCAAAAGCTAGGTCACTCTATGTATTTAATTATCACACATTACATGATTCACACACAAGCCAACACATAAGGGAGAACTACATAAATATAAGGCCCTCTTCAAAGTATTAGCTATATAAGTAGTTCTAATTTTAGAGGGGTCTTTGGGATAAATTGACATCATGTTCCCACTAACCCATTTTTTCCACATCCATTATGAAGATGAAGAGTTAGGATTTTCTCATTTGATAAGGAGTGATAGTCTATGACTTAGATCTAAATACACTAGAGTGAAGGTGACATAGAACACAAAAACATCTAGGTGGTTTCATCTAGTTTTAATATGTACTTCATACTGGACACCTAAATTAGGTCATATGGTAGTGTCAATGCAACTAGCCCAGGTTGATGCAAGTGTTCATGTCTATAGAGGTATGATTTCTAGAATCAAGGGATTGTTCTAGAATCTAGATCTAGCTATATTTAACATCAAAATTAGCTAAGTATCTTATTTTCCTTATCATTAAAATATCTAGCATAGTTTTAATTTCTATATTTAGCATCTTAGAAAAATAAATTCATTATGTCTTTTATTTGAGTTTCACAAAGAATTGGCGTGCTTTAGAGATAGTCTACCATCCTTGTGCCCTAGTTTATCTCTACCCCTTTAACCCTAAATCCCCCACATCTAGATTATGGTTAAAAAATTGGTGAACATTACATAAAATATATCTTTTAATCCATATAATATATCTTTGAATCCATGGAAAATGTTTTTTGATGGATCCATATGTAGAGCAAGAGTGGGAGATGGTATTATATTTTTCACCCCTAAGGCCAAATATGTGCCTTTCTCTTAAAAATTAGCCTTTTCTTTCACTAATAAAATAGTATAATATGAAGTCTTGATAATTGAGTTGAAAATAAAAAAAGCTTCATATCAAAGACATTCAGATCTTTAGTGATTCTCAGTTGATCGTTAATCAAGTTATCAATCATTACCAAACTAAAGGATAACATCTTCTACCATATAAAGAAATGGTGGAAAGACTAAAAGAAAATTTTGATACAATTTTTATCAATATTATACCCTTTAAATATAACCTCCATGTAGATGTAATGGGTGCTACGACATCCTTAATGACCTTTGATATCAATGATCATCATATAGATTTTACCATACACTAGTTATGAGACCCTTCCATTTCTTATGACAAAATAGATGACTTAATCATTCTTGATATTACTCACATTTCTACAAATAGATAATTGCACAATGATATTTATGATTTCCTTTACTGAGATTATATACTAGACCACTTTATGTGAAATGATAAATGTAAATTACAATGTGAAGCACTTCATTATGTTATCATTGGGATGATTTATTCAAATGGGTTTTCGATGGACACCTATTTTTATGTTTAATCACAAATGAATCATGTACCACATTATTATAAATACATGATAGTGAGTTAAATAGACATTTTAGTGGAAAGGCCATGTCCTAAAAACTCTTACACCAAAGTTATTATTGGCCTACCATGGAACTAGAATGTATTGAACATGCCATATTATGTTTATAATGCTATAAATATAGTAATTTGATCCATGCACCATCTCACAAGTTATAGTAAATTATCTCACCTTGGCCTTTCTCTTTATGGGGATTTGATTTGATTGGAAAGATAAATCTGGTGTTTGTTGGTAGACACAAGTTCATTAAAAATGAGTGGAGGCAATTCCACTTGAGTTTACTATAGGGGATGACATATGCAGGTTTTTGATGACCAATATTCTTTCCTATTTTGGCATACCTCCAAATATTATATTTGAGAATGGATCATCATTAAAATTAAGATAGCTAAATGCTTTTGTAGTAAATAAAAAATAAAACATACATTTTCTACACTTTACTATCCATAGGGTAATGGCCAAGTAGATGTAAAAAAATAAACCATTGTCAAAATAGTTGAAAGTTACAGTTTAGATTCACACTAGTACGTGGTGTATGCTTTATAGGTATAATGTACTAGTGTTTTCACACCTACTCAGGAGACACCTTATTCTTTGGTTTATGTTACAGAGGTAGTATTACTAGTTAAACTTGAGATATATTCCCTCTATGTCCATCTCAAAGATACTATAAAAGATAAAGAATACCATGAAAATAGATTGCATCAATTAGAACATATGAGTGAAAAATTTAAAAAAAATATTGACCACTTACATGTTTATCAAGATTGCATTAAGTGCATGTATAAAAAAGGTTCAGCCACATGACTTTGATGTGGGTGACCTGGTATTAAAAGAAAATCAAAAGATTGACAATGTAGAAAAATATAAGGGAAACTTTAAACCAAACTAGTTGAGACCATTTACCATTATAAAAAATTTGGGAAAAGGTGTGTAATACCTAGCTAAACTTGAAGGAAAACCTCTCAAAATTATAATGAACATCATGCACTTAAGTAAATATCTTGCTTGACATATTCCAAAAATTTGAAAAAAATCAACAAAACCTCAATAATTCAAAAATATTTTTAGCATTTACATATCCTATTAGCTCCTTGGCATATATGTTTCCAATTCCATATTGGTAGATGTCATATTAGTATTTTTATATACACATGTTTCACACATATTTTGAGTGTGATTTAGGCATATAAAAATACATGATCTATGCACTTTTGGATGTTGGGTTTTCCATCTACTCGTGTCACCAGGATATTGGGGGCATCTACCTCTATGATCAAGATACACCCAAGTTATATAATTTCTATGGTCACTTTACATTATCATGTTTGAGCTCTTATATGTACTTACACATGCCTTTATCCATGCTTATATCTTTTAAAATGTTCTTGATATATTATGTACTTAACATTTTTTACTAACACATATATCTAAGGACTATTATGATATGTTTATGTTGGTTGCTTATGATTTCATTTATGCACTTTCTTGAGTGTTTTGCCTTTATATTAGCCTACTTGTTTGATCATTTGAATATACTCCATTATTTTCAGCCCTAGTGCCTTTATTTTCCTCTTTGACATTTGAACATGTCATTATTTTTATATATTTGCATTTGAATATGTCATTCTTACTTTGTGGACATCTGAATAACTCATATCCCTTTGATTTTTTGTTATTTTAACATGCCCTTTATTTGAGGTCTTCTTGGACCATTGTCTTTTGATTTTCTTTTGAGTGTTCTTGTATCTATGTTTGATTGCTTGTTATTTGAGGTATTATTACTATCTAAATGTTATCATGATCTACATCATGCATCAAATGAATTGGTGTGATCACATTTTTTATGCTTCAATTATATATCTACTAGACATGTTTCATATATATGCTACATGGTACATTCATAGTTTACATGGTTATCTTATCCTTTTGAGGTTAGTTAACTACTAGTTGATAGTTCCCCTCACCTCAAAAGGGTGGCATATTAGTAGGGACATGCCATAGAGGCATCACTTCCACATTTCTTCATAGGTTCATATTACATTGGGGGAATGTTTTGGAAACATTTTTTCCACATTTTTTACAATTTAGATTTAATGGGGGAATATTTTAGAAACATGTTCTCCACACATAATTTTAAATTAACCAAATTGCATAGTTATATGATTTAGATACATATTTGTGGTAGAATTATATACATTGGTACCATTTTTATACACAATTTCATCATGATACATATATAAGGTGCATATACTATGCAATTTATGCCTATTATTTCAAAATCAAATTACTTTCAGATGTCAATCACTTTCAAGGACTGTTACCACCCATGAGGTTAGACTGTTATGGACTATATTGATCCAATCTACTGTAGTTTATATGGTTGAGCTGATTAAATCACTCAATATTGTGAATTTTATAGGTTGGACTTGATTACATTATCCACCCTCACCAGTTTTATAATATGAGTTGACTTGGTTCACTCACACTCTCCAAGTTATAAGTGTGATTAGGTTGTATGGTTGAGCTAATCTCACTACCAAGTGACAACTCATCTTTTTTCTAAGGTTGGGGGACTGTGTCCTCCAATATCTCTTTATCTCTTTATATATATGCACTTTTCATATTTTATATTTGTCCTAATCTCAGTTTTAATGATTCATATTGATACATCTTTCAAATCAAATTGTCAAAAAGCAAGGCAGTTATATCGATACACATGTGTACTCCTAAACCTTACTCTTTTTCAATTTAAATTATTTAAATACTTTCAATTTAAAATTATATGAACTTATTATATATTATAACAGGCTCTTGGTTGCAGGTCAATCACTAGAAAATCACTCAAATTGGATTAAAATAAAGATAAGGTGTGTTATACACACCTATATACACATTCATTTTCCTTTAAACTAGCAATTTCATTACTAAATTAAAGGGGAGGAAAATGTAGTCACTATTTATAAATTATATAACATCTAAATATTATACACTTGGAAAATACATATCATGGATGTACCTTCATCTTGTAGACTTTTCCCTTTATTAAAAGGCTCACATACACTATCTCTTTATGTCTAATTACTTATCTCTTAGTCTATACAATGTCATTATAATGACCTAGGCCTTCTACCATGTCTCAAATGTTATAAATCTACTTATCTTCCATCTTGACAAGTTTTGGACCTACACCTATTTTTCAACTACCTGGACACTTGTATCCCAGTCAAACACTTGCATCGATGCAAGAGTCCTATTCCATGTAAGTGTCCAATGCCCTAAATTCATCCAATTTTCAAATGAAATTTATTCCTATGGTCAACTTAAGTGATTTAATATGATATATTCTCCAAAGGAATTGGTATAAATATAAGATCAATCCTAATTCATTCCTCACCTAGAAAAGACCTAGCACATACCTAGTAACTCACAAGACAACTTACCAAAATCATTCTATCAAGCACTCAAGTGAGCAAATCTTCCCTATTTTCTCCTATTTCCATATTAGTCATAGGTAAAACACAACTATAGATCTGAATTATTTAAGGAGCATCCCATAAGACACATTTTCTAAGTTATAAGCTAGGTCACTCTATGTACTTGCTTATCACACATTACATGATTCACACACAAGCCAACACATAGGGGAGAACTATATAAGTCTGAAGCCCTATTTAAATTATTGGTTATTGTAGGAAACACTCATTGATAGAGGGGTCATTGGGGTAGTTTGACACCGTGTGCCCACTAACCCATTATTTTCACATCCACTATAAAGATGAAGAGTTAGGTTTTTCTCATTTCACAAGAAATGGTTGTCCATGACCCAGATCTTACTACACCAAAGTAAGGCAACATATAATCCATAAGTATCTAGGTGGTCATATCCATTTCAGTATGTGTTTTGTACTAAACACCTATGTTTGAGTCATATAATAGCCTCGATGTAATCATCCTAGGTTGATGTGTCTACTAATATAGAGGTATAATTTATAAAATTAGGTAGTTATTCTAGGATATAAATCCAATCCACTTTATTCTTATTCTAGATCTAGATCTATATTAGCATCAAAAAATTTTAAGTATCATGTTTTCCTTATCATTGCAATATGTATCATATTTGTACTTTATACTTTAGCATCTCAACATAATAAATTCAGTATATGTTTTATCTAAGGTTAGCAAACAATTGACCTACTTTATAAATAGTCTACCAACCTTATGTCCAATGCTATCTCTACCCCTTTAACCCTAGATCTTGCACATCTATATTTTAGGGTTAAATAGAAACCTCTTTTTGTTCACCAAAATTATATACATATTTTTTAGGTTTTGTAATTTACTATTTTTAGTGCATATTGAAATACAAGGAAAAATATATAACTATTTTATAATAATTTTTGGGATTCATTTATTCTCTTATTTTACTTAAAAACCTCCCATATTTATTAAATTCATCTATGATTTATTAATTTTTTTAATTTTTTATTGCAAATATTTTAAGGTTTTTCTTGTACAACCTTCCATATCATTTATCTTATTTCTACTTCATAATAACTAACTATTTAAATTCCTTAGAGGTTTTTCATACTTGGGTTGATATAATAAGAAACCTCTTTTTGTTTACCAAAATTATATATAGATTTTTTCATATGTTTCAATTTACTTTTTTTTAGTAAATATGGACATATAGGGAGAAAAGGATACCTATTTTTCCATAAATTTATGGGTTTTGTCTATTTTTTATTTTTATCTAAAAAACCTTTCTCATATTTCCAAAATAATCTACCAATTTCTTGAAATCATTAAATCTTTATTATGCACATCTTTGGATTTAAGATAATGTCCTCTATTCCTCCTCATCCCTTATATTTTCTACTTCTTCCCAATGTTATGCCATATGATTATTCTAATTCAAATAATTTATAATCTCATAGTCCTCATCCTCTAAATTTTATACTTTATGGAAATGCTATACTACATGATTATTCACAAGAATGGACTAATGATGGTTGTTGTATGAATAACAATGCTAACGATATGTATGAGGAAAATGACTATGAATGGAATGATATTGATTATGATTATCGTGAATAAAAGGTGGCATCATATTCTATTTTTTAAATAGAAATGCAAATCTCTGCTACATATGCATAATCTTATTTTGATCATCGTGTTGAGCAAGAGGACAATAATGCTAAGGTACAAATTTTTACTCCTATGTTGCATGATTTACAATCTAAGGATGTCTTACTTGAGAATACACCTAATTTATCTTTTATAACAAACATGAATGAAAACAAAAAAATTCATAAATCTAAAAATACTAGTCTTACATGCATAGATGTTTCTCATAATGATGCAAATGTGTTAAAAGTTGAAAGTACTTATTCCTTAAAAAGTGATGCAAAATTTGAATGTATTTCCCCTTTACTAGATGATGTGCATGTTTAAAGTACTTCTCTTTCTCTCTCCTTAGATGATGCAAATGTTACCAAAAATTAAAATTAAACTCTATTACAAAATGCAAATGATGCAAAGTGTTAAAATGCTTCTCCTTCATTTTATATAGATTATGTCAATACTAAAAAAGTTGAAAACACTTCTCTTTCTTTACCTATTAATGATGCAAATGTGACAAAACTTGAAAATTATTCCTCTTTACTAGATTATGAAAATACAAAAGAACTTGAATGTGTTTCTCATTTTGATACAAATGTTCCAAAAATTAAAAGTCATTTATCTTTACCTTCTCTTGATCATGAAAAAATTGAATATGATTCTTCCATTCTCTCTCTAGAAACACGCTTAGATGCACATATGTGTAGATACTAAAATATTATTTATATATTACTCTAGTATTGTATACTTATAAAACATCCATCATGGTTATACCTTTCAGTTATAGACCTGCCCATTACCTAATGCCTTGTGTTCACTATCTCTTTGTGCCTTAATTGCTTATCTCTTAGTCTGAACATTATTATTTTAATAAAAATGCCTTTTATACTATGAAAAAATATCTAAACTTGATTATTAATCTTCATTTTCAGTTTTGAACCTATACCTATTTTATAGCTCCCTAGACACTTGTGTCCCAGATAGACGCCTATGTCAATGCAAGTGTCCACTTTTAATACAAGGTGTTCAGTGCCAAAAATCATCCAATTTATAAATTAAATGTATCCTAAAGGTTATCCTAAGTTATTTTGTGAAAGATATTTTCAAAATGGATTGGTATATATAAAAGATCAACCCTCATTCATTCCTCACCTAGAAAATACCAGGGAACTCACAAGGCAACTTACCAAGATGCACTCAATCAAGTGTTTAAGTGAGCAAACCTACCTTATTAGTCCCTATTTATATATCAATCATAGGAGTAGTATTCCCACATGTTTGAAGTATTTTAAGAGCAATTCATGAGCCATATTTTCCATATTACAAGCCATGTCATTGCATTTCATTTATTATCACATTATATCCTTGTGCACACATAAGCAAACATATAGGGTAGAGATATATAAGTCCAAGGCCCTCTTCAGAGTATTGGATATCTAGGAAACACACATTAATAGAGGTATCCTTAGGGTAGCTCAAAACCATGTGCCCACTAACCCATTTTTTCCACACTCACTCCAAGGGTGAAGAAGCTAGGGTTTGATCATTTGAAAAAGAGTGATACCATGTGCACATGATATGAAGGCATCAGAAGAAAGGCAATAGAAAACACAAAAGGATCAAGTTGATCACATCCAAATCTAGTCAATATTTTTTGTAGGAAACATGAATTGAAGTTAGATACTTGTATCAATGTAAGCATCTGATGTCACACAAAAAAACATTCTTAGAATCTAATGACTATTCCAATATCATCTTCCAGTCCAGTTCTAACATGTTCTAGATCAAACTTGCATGAGCACAGTAAACTACATAAATATCATTATTTCATATTTATTTTAATATATATCAATATTTGTAATTAACTATTTTTATTAATCTCAATTGTATAACTTCATAATATTATTTATGTAAGTTTATATTGATTTTCCTGCTCAATATATTAGTTTACCATCCTTTTGTAAAATCTAATCTAATACCCTTTAACTCTAGATATACCTATTATCTAAATTTATGGTTAATCATTTGGTGAACCTTTCATTTTATATAAACCCTAGCTTATTCTAGGGTATTCAGCCTTCTGAGGTTTTTCAAAGCTATATTTTTATGGATTTACCTATTATTTGTATAAAACCTGGGCATAGCCCTAGATTAGTTGGTGTTTATATCAAACACTTGGAACTTCCTCATTTTTCACCTAAGATGGCTCAAACTAATGAAGTATCCAATATTATGCCTAATAAAAGTGCCAATAATAAAACTAAACCACATACTAAATAGGTTATCATAGAAGATGGTTTAAATCATGAAAATAATGAATATAATGCAAACAATGAATATGAGAAAATATATCAAGATCAAGTACAATCTCTTGATATATTTTGAGAGTGAATCTATCAAAACCTTGAAGATATTGATGTTATCCTAAAAACCATATAAGAAATTAAAAAATCATAAAGGAATAACCAAGTGCATCTATTGATCATGTTATTAGGGATATGAGACATCCAAATATTCTTGTAACCCTCCCCTTAATCACATCATCACTTCATACTTATAATCAGGGAACGGGTTATGTGTTTACACAAAATTTCCCTAAAATAAATCCTACTATTGTTGCATCCTCCATGTAAAACATTGGCATGTCAACATAATTACTAGTTTAAATGCCTATATCAACTCAAACTATGGGTACATCTCCTTTGGCGACTTCTCAAAATTTAAACCTTAGTGATCAAAATGTGCAAGATCTTGTCCAAAATATATAAAAAATTCAAGCTAAGGTTACAAATATTGAGTGAAATTATATGAAGTCACCTTATGTTATTGATTCACAAGAAGTGTTAGACAATCCTCTTTCACCTGAAATATCTTTACACCCCTGACCAATTATTTTTCACATAAGTTCACATGTTATAATGGCAAGGGTAATATTGAACAATATCTTTGATATATCTATGTGTCATGCCTTGATTATGTATCTAATGATAAATTTTTGACTAAATTATTTCCAAGGAGCCTTAAGGACTATTCTCTAATATGGTTCTATGATTTATCAATCCAATCCATAAAATCATCCAATCCATATGTAGATCATTTTTGGGTACACTTATCTATCAACATTATCGATAAGGTATCCTTTGCCCAAATTTTAAAAATCAAACAAATAACCAATGAACCTATCAATGAATATGTCTTGAGATAGAAGACAATGTTGGCCAAAATGATAAATCAAATGGTAGATAAATAACTTCAAGACATCTTCAATAAAAAATTTCTATCTCCATTACATGATTCCATAGTTTTCAAAAAGTTTATATATATATTGATGACTTATGCCATATTTTGTGAGATTGTGAAATGAAACTTATCTCATTGAACAAGCTTAAGTATGTAGCCAACACATCTACTATATCCAGTACCAAGTTTCATATCAAACCAAACCTTCAAGGTAAAACCTATCGAATATAAAAAGGATACAATTACAATTATTAATGCAATGTCACAACAACCTAATAGGATTTTCCTATCCAATGCACCAAGGAGACAATTACCCAAGTCTATAGCTTCTCTACTTAAGAATCTTATAGATTTTCATCTCATATCTCTCCCTCCTCCATATGAGAAGACCTCTACCTCATGGAAAGTAGGCCAATGCTTATTGTGGCTATCACCAAGGCCCTAGGCATTCTAATAATTGTTGTTATACCTTGAAGCATAAAACCCAAGATTTTATTGATAACCAACAACTTACATTTTATGACCCTCCCAAATATTCAGGGTCATAACCTAATGACCATCAAAACCAAAATATGTTTAGTGATCCATTATAAGATAATTCTCAGAATAATTTAGAAATGAAAATGGCATATAATGTAAATCCTCCTCCACCACATTATGGATACCCATTAAATGGGATTATTGGTACCTATACATGGAATATACCTCCTATATTTTAGATACCATCTATTGTTTTCAATGACAATGAGATTTTGGATGATAACTTAGATATTTATTCATTATTTATTTGATCATGCCTCAATCACCAGCGTATTCACAGTGTTATGATTGACAATGGTGCTAGTGAATGTTTTCACCATGACATTACTTACACATTTGAGATTACACATGATAATTTACACCCTTCAACCAAAGTGGTTAGAGCATTCAATGGGACTTCACAGAGGTTCTTGGAAAGATTGACTTACCTTTACAGGTTGGCCCAATATATGTGGTCAATAGCTTATCAGTTATACCATATATTGGATTCTTTGATATATTATTAGGATGACCTTGTATATATAAACTCCATGAATTACCTTCCACAGTACAAAAGTGTATTAAATACATTCATATCAATAGACTAGTCATAATTCTTAGAATTCAATATGAACATCCACTTGAACAAAAAAAAATTATTCCAAGGTAGCTAACTATAAAACTTGCTAAGGTTAATTCTCCATAAAAGGGTACACAATAGGTAATCCCATTTCCTAAGAATCCCATACTTGAGATACCATTACATTAGAGATATGCAGTGGATTCCAAAAAATCCTAATCTACTACTATGCAACATACTCAGTTATCTAGAGCAACTAAACATGTTTTTATTATTGATACTTTAAATACAATACATAGAAAAAAATGATGGGTTCCACAAACCTTACTCTTTCTAATACCTCTTTGAGACCATAGAGTCCTATGACACATAATTAGAGCCTACAATGTTAGATATTACACATATACATGCTCCTCAGTAGTACCACCAATTTGATATACCATATCAAATGTTCATAGCACTTCCAAATGAACATCTATTAAATGGGATAATTGGATATAATTTTAATTTTAAAATATACAAAAAAATTAAAAAATATATATTCCATAAATACCAAAAACATTCAAATAATTCAAAAATACTAAAAAAAATTAGCATGTTCCTAGTTGTACTATTTATTATGCATATGTTGTTTACTCCATGTTAGTATAAAGCATATCATTATTTCCTATATACACATGTGTTATATTCTTTGTTTGAGTGTGATACTTGCATACCTAAGTACATGATATATGCACATACAAATGTTGGTATTCCCCTCTAATCACATTTTAAATATGCTAGGGGAATTTGCTTCTTTTATCACGATACACCCAAGTTATATTATTTTATGATCACTCTCCATTATCATGTTTGAGCTTATATACTTATACATGCCTATATCCATTATTATACCTTTCACAATTTATTTGATATACTATGTACTTAACATTATTTATAAACACGTATGTTTAGGAACTAGTTGTTATGTTCATGTTGGTTACCTTTTTTCCTTGCTTGTATTTATCTTACATTATATTAATTTTTGGAGCATTTGAATATGATCCATTGATTTTGGCCCTCATTCCTATGCTTTCCTATCTGTACATTTGAATATGTCATTACATTTTGTATGTTGACATTTTAATATGTCATTCCATGCTTTATGGACATTTGATGAAGACATGTCCCTTAGATTTTGTAGCATTTGAGTATGCCCCTTATATGAGGTCTCCTTGGACCATTTCCTATTGCTTTGATTTTAAGTGCTCTTGAATGTGTGTTTATTTTCTTGATAAGCTTTAATTTTACTCTCTAGATGTTTCCATGATCTACTTCATGCATATTAGGACTTTATGTGATCATTACTATGTACTTCAATGATACATCTACCTAGACATGTTACCCCTATATGTTACATGATCCATACACATATTATACAATTATCTTATCCTTTTGAGGTAAGGAAACTACTAGATTCTACTTCTTCTCACCTCAAAATGGGGGGCATGTTATATAAACATGTTATCCACATTTAACACCAATTATTAGATTCTCCAGATTACAATGGGGGCATGTTATATAAACAAGCTCTCCACATTTAACACCAATTATTATATGCTCCAAATATAGTTAATTCATGTCATAAAAACATGCCCTCCACACTTGCACTGATTTTAGATTCACTGGATTTCACAGTATATGATTCAGATACACATTTATGGCAACATTCTATACATTGATATTATTAATATACCTAGATTTTGGCTTGAGACATAAATCAAGTGCATATGTCATGAAAAAGGGCACCTAAATTGTTAAAATTGAATCATTTCTAAATTTAAAATACTATTATGGATTATTATTATACATAGGTTCAACTTTTATGGACTATTTAGCTAATCTACTGTAGTAGTTGGTTCACTTTTGGAATATTGATTTGATTAAATCACTTAATATCACCACATTTATAAGTTAGACTTGATTAAATCATCTAAAGTTACCAAACTTGTATGTTGCATTTGATTAAATTGTCCACCCACACTAGATATATGTTTTGAGTTGATTAAATCACTCACACTCACCATATCATGCACATATTTAGGTTACACAATTGAGATGAAACAATCTTAATGGACATGTTACAACTCACCTTTACATCAAGGTTGGGGGCATGTGTCCTCCTCTCTCTCTCTCTCTCTCTCTCTCTCTCTCTCTCTCTCTCTCTCTCTCTCTCTCTCTCTCTCTCTCTCTCTCTCTCTCTCTCTACACACACACACACACACACACACTTAAAGCTTCATATTTTTCCTAATCTCATATTCAATGCTTCATAATGATGCATCCTTTCAAATCAAATTCACCAAAGGCAAGATGGTTGTATCAACACATAGGTGTACTCCTAACCTTGTTATAATTTCAAGCATTTCAAATTATTTCAATTTCATATTTCATACACTGATTATATATTGTAATATCATCTTGGTTGTAGTTAAGTCACCAATAAGTCACTCAAGTTGGTTTCACATAAAAAAAAAGTTGTGTTATACACACCTAGGTATGCATTTCTTTCCTTTAAACTAGAAATTTCATTACTAGATTAAAGTGGGAAAATGTAGCTATTAAAATCTTATTTATATATTACTCTAGTCTTGTACACTTGGAAAATATTCATCACGGTTGTACCTTTTAGTTATAGACCTTCTCACTATCAAAAGGCTCACATTCACTATATTTTTGTGTCTAAATTGCTTATCATGTAGTCCAACCATTGTTATTATGATGACTAGACCTAATAAACTATGCAAAAATATATAAACCTAATTATTATCCTTCACTACCAATTTGGACCTATACCTATTTTCTAACTTCTTAGATGCTTGTGTCCCATATAGACACATGCATCGATACAAGTGTCCACTTTTCCTATAAAGTGTCAAGTGCCCAAAAATCATCTAAATTGAAAATGAAACATATCTTAAAGGTTAGCCTAAGTGATTTAGTGTGATATTTTTTCAAATGGTATTGGTATATATACAAGATCAACCCTCATTCATTCTTCACCTAGAAAATACTGGGGAACTCACAAGGCAACTTACCAAGAATCACTAAATCAAGCATTCAAGTGAACAAACCTACCCTATTCATCCCTATTTCTATATCAGTCATAGGATCAATATTCCCACATGTCTTAAGCATTTTAAGATTAGTTCATGATCCATATTTTCCAAGTTACAATATAAGTCACTACTTATCACATTACATCCTTGTCAACATGTATGAGAGAACTACGTAAGTCTATGTCCATATTCAGAGTATTAACTATGTAGGTAATGACCATTGACAGAGGGGTCCACACCATGGACCCACTAACCCATTTTCCCATAGTCACTCCAAGGGTGAGAAATCTAGGGTTGGATCATTTGATAAAGAGTGATAACCTGTGCATGCTATCTAAAGGCATCTAAAAAAAAGGTGAAAAAAACCCTAAAGACTCTAGTTAGTTACATCCAGATCCAATCGGTATTATGTATAGGACACATGTATCAAAGTTAGACACCTGTATCACATCAATAGATCTGACACTAGTATATAAGGTCATAGAAAGAATATTACCATAATATGACTATTGTTCTAGGTTCATCTTTTATTCCACTTCTAGCCTATTCTAGATCAAACCTACATGAGCACAGTAAACTAGCTAAGTATCATTGTTTCCATTTTTTAAAATATTTATCAATATTTGTACTTTAATATTTGTAGCAATCTTAGTTTTATAACCTTGGAATAGTATTCATTTGAGATTCTATTAATTTTCCTACTCATTATATTATTTCATCATCCTTGTGTAAATGCTAATATAATATTGTTTAACCCTATATATCCCACTTATCTAAATTTAGGGTTAAACAATATGCAAAAATACTTATTTATATTCCTATAAAAATCATGTGATAGTTATACAAATCTTCGTGACATTCAAAATGATATAGTTTCTTATTTAAAAACACAATGTGATATGAATGTTCCTTCATGAAATGACTTAATATAATGCAATGTGCCTTTATGCAATGTTTCTAAAGTGTGAAATGATGTCAACTTAGAATGCACAATGTTTCTAAAGTGTGAAATGATGTCAACTTAGAATGCAATGATATTTTTAATGAGTCCATTATGCCTATGTTTCAAATATATGGTTAATTACAACCCACAAGTGCATCTTCCTAAAATTCAACTATTCCAACTATTCACATTGTATTTATGATGAATCTTATAGGAGATCTTCAAAATCAAGTGTTAATTATCAAGTTAGAATTCTTTTCATGTAATGCTAATATTAATGATAGCATTATAGAAGATCAACCTCTTACATGAGATGCCTTTGACTATCCTTATCTAATCAATTTGTTCATGCCTATGTTACCTTTATTTTATGGTCAAGGAGAACCTACCAACCATTTGACACAATATGTACATTCTTTTGGTCATTAGGCTAAATATGGATGCATACTATTAAAATTTTCCCATAGAAGCCTAATATGAGAAGCTAGTGATTAGTTTTATAGTCTTCCCAATGGTTCCTTTCCCACTTTTAAAAATATAGAGGATGTATTTTTATAAAATTTTCATAAGCATGACATGCCTAAATTTACATTTAAATGTTTATAAGGCTTAAGGCAACATTATGATGAGTCTATATGAGATTATGTTATATGGTTTAAGAATGCATTATATTATTTGACATATAGACCCTTAGATTTAGAAATATAATTCATATTTTTTAGAGTTCTTCTTTCCCCACTTGAATAAAGAGCATTTCATAAGCCTTAAAATTCATTTTATAGCTTATATATGGATATGCATAAATATGCATGTGAGCTAGTGAATAACAACACAAAATTAAATGCATATTCATTAAAAGGAAAAAGTTTTGTTAAAGATTCGTACAAAGGAAAATAACCAATTAAATAGGGTCATAAGTCATCATCAATAACTTATTCTAAACCAATAGTTCATAGTAAGGAGCAAACAATAAAGATTTTTCATAAAAGAAAGGAATCAACATATAAAATACCTCCTACAAGTAAATAATATGCTACTATCTAGAAACAACCACTTCAGTTTTATCATCTCAAAGATAGACCACTTGACATATTCCATACATTATTGGATAATTAGATGATTACTATTCCTCTGAAGTAATATCATCCACCACATAGATTTGAGAAGATCAAAGGACAACCATTTTTCACTTACCATGGTATTAATACAAACTGTGACAATGAACTTTATGATTTAATACAAAATCTCACATAAATTTTAGATAGAAAAGTCATTACTTTGAGAATAAGATAACAAGGTCTTCTTCTCCCACTTATTTTAGTAGTTATTCTAAGAAGACTAAGACATCCCACATCATTCCTACCAAGGAAATAATGGTTTATCATAATTTTTAGAACCAAACCACTATAATAAGTCCTAGTTTGCATTTATAACAATCAAAATATCCCAAGATATTCCTATTCAAGAACCATCGATCATTCAATATCTCAATAGAAGTGATACTAGATGAAGATTAGTTTCTACTACTCTAAATTTATATGTTTCAATTACATATATATCAACTTCAAATCTAATATGGAATAAAAAATAGCATCAGATAGCTATGGAACAATCAAAATTACAAGTTAATAATATAGCAAAATAGTCAAAAGTAGAACCATTTAAATTTGTTCAACAACAAGATAATCAGATAGATTCACTCACTCATACTGAAACCTCTCATACACATCTACAAACTAATCCTATATCCACATACTAGCTTATACATGTCTTAACTTATGATCATCCTTGAGCCATGATCCATATCCAAAATAAGGTATCAAATGAATCATAACAGGGGTTAATCTATTTTAAACCACATATACTCCATATTAATTAGTACTCTTTGTCATGGTAAAACCCATCAAACTATGAATATGTTTTGATGAGCCTAATCCTAAAGAGGGCCACCAAAATGACACACAACATAATATGCTCATAATCCCATATGTGTAACAATTTAGTCATACCAAGACCACCTCCACAAGACTCCAAAGTAAACTTGTACATATCCTAATGCAAGGGGGCTAACATACTATGCCCCCATGAATATCTGGTGTGACTCTCCTCAATAGCTCAAACAATGTGATACATGTAATAGGATATGGCCACAGATCCTCCATCCACATATACAAATGATATTATTATACAACATAAAATTTTTGGAAATCACCAAACATTTAATCACATAATCAGATCTAACAATATAATATAACCTCAATCGACACCCTTAGGTCTACTTAGAATATACCTTAAACCCATGAAATCCATCACTATGGGTCTCTCTCTAATAATATGAAGTCTTATAATGTTCCACACATCTTCCAAGAGGATCATTTCACTTATAAGCAAAGAAAAACTACAAGTATAGAGATTCATTTTCTCAACTAAAATAATAATCAAGTGCATGTTGTGTAGAATTTTGGCCTAATCGACCAACATGCACCAAGCTAGCCTCATCCAATGCCTACTAATAAACATTGTCTAAACCCAACTCTAATAAATTACTCATATGTATACCAAATTGAAAATCTCATGAATGTAAGTCACACTAAAAATAATCAAGCATACAAAGTTCAATTATCCTCTAGTGTCAACAACTTTAGTATACACATGTAAAAAATTTCAAAATCGATAAAAATTTATCGTAGATAATATCATCGAACATAGGATAATAACATGGATAAGAATGTCTAACACAGGGCATTATCATCAATAACTATATGGTTCTATCACAAAAGGACAAAAATGCCAGATTCTAATTTTCCAAGATGAAAAAACTTAGAATCAATAAAAAAATTTAAAAAAAGATAAAAAAATTGACTACTAAACACCATTAATACATTACAATGGAGCAATAAAAAATATGCCAAATCACCGGTCATATCTATCTCAATCATAGTGCACAAATGCTCAAATCACAATGATAATGTGTGTCATCAACTCAGTATCTTGAAACACTCAGAGCTCAAATACCAATAAAAAAATAGTGAAAATAAAATTATAAAACTACTTTTCACTCTTTTATCTATTTTTGAATTGAATTTTTACCAATCTCAATTAGTTCTTAATATTATTAAACAAGCCCAAAATTTGAAAAGTGATATCTCGAGTTATATTCCTTGAAAACATTTGCCTTAATTTGCACTAAGACACACATGGCATCATATTCTGCATCATAACGCTAATCACTTACCAATACTAACTTCAAAAATGGGTCAAATTTTACACTTAGTGATATAAGCATCATTGCCTTTGGCAAATCTACCTAATAATCAGATGTCACTATTCACTATTCTATTGTTCAAAATCTTTTAAGTCTCATATAATGATAATATTGAAATCTACTATGCAATTTTCTAACATTTTAACAAATCAAATGTTTCTAACTTGCTATATCTTTTGACCTAATTAATTCATTACCCTCATTATTTACCTCAAAAGGTGGGGGACATGAGGAATAAATCTACAATTTTATACAAAATTAATATTCAATCACTTATCATGTCATAGTGCAAGAACAAAGGTTCAAATATTAGTATAATAACGGGGGAATTTCCCATGCACATACAATTAAAATTAGAAAGCATACATTACAGATTTTTAAAATACTACACATTGTAGTTACATAAGTAATACAAAGGGTCAAGAATTCAATCAGTGGCATAATCATAGTTTTGGAGTTGAAAAATGTTTCAAAATTTAGTTATTAGAACATATTATGGGGTCTATATGCCATTTCAAGAGCAAATTCACACAATTTCAAAATAGGATTCACAATGAGTATCCACATATAATTTCAAAGTCTACAATTATAGTGGGGGTGTAATAGAATTTTATGCCATAGTATTTTATTACATGAACATGATAGGAACATGGGTGTAATCCATTGTCTTGTGATAATGTTTTTAAATAACATAATATACTAAGATATACTAGAATGTTACAAAATGTAATCTACAAGTAGATTGTAGTGGTTGCTTTAGTTTAGTTACATAAGGCATGACTTGGAGTCAGTGAGCACTCCATCATTATGTGTGTAAATCCATTAGGATTCTAATCCATTTCCATATTTGGGTTACAAATATTAGCATAATTAAGTTCAAGTTTTGCATCCCTCAATAGGTATTATGTCTTTCATATAGGTAAAGTTTAATTTGGGGCTTCCTCAATCATCTAGTTTTCAACACAATTCCTCCAGAAAAACATTTACTACAATCAACACATTGAGGCTTGTACGTCCATCAAATGGTTCTATCCATCACATTACATCTTGAAATCTTATTCATTTCCACAGCCAAAAATTGTATAGAATCTAAAAATCCCTTCTTTTCCCCATGAAACTCCTACTTCTCTACAACACACATACAAGTGTAGTTGTTCCTTGATTAATATTTATAGTATTTCATTTGTAGTTATATATTTTATTTATTATGAATAATGATGGAGTTTTATTGCACACATTTCATTTTTCAGGAATACTTTGATCATCATGTTAAATGATACATCTACACAACAACATATCCATAGGAGGTTTGCATTCTATTTTTCCCTTTTATCTAGTATTTGTAGTTTCACTAAAATTCTATATTAAAGGTGGGTCAACTGTAGACACCCAGATTTGGCACAACATTTTTTTAGTGTATTTTTAATTACTTTATTTGCATAGGCCTTAACTAATGAATAAACACTTAATGGTGCACATTTATTACATTTTCCCCTTTTCAATTTATGACTCCTTATATTCTTCACCTTTTTCTGTTATTATTTTATTATATTTACCCTATTTCTTTTTGAGCATTTATGACTTGACTAAACCCTCCTTAAATATTTTAAGTTTATTAACCCCTCTTGAGTCTTTTAAGTTTATTAACCCCTCCTCAAGTATTTTTAATTCCTTTGGAGTCAACCCCTTGTGTTCATCGTTAGGTTTTAATTCAAATTATAAGAATTCCTATATAAACAAAGTTATTGGAAGGTATTTGATAAGAAACACTCTCATGTTTTGAAAATCATTCACATATTTTTAAGATCATATTCAAAGTTGCATATTTGTTTACAGTAATTGTTAGAGCTATATTATGAAGTATTATTGTATTTTCATGCTTGTGCCAAGGGTGAACTAGGAGAATAAGCATATAGATTTACATGATACATATATCCATAGAAGGGAGAATTACATCAGATCGAGGCCATATTGGCTATGTAGGCAATACTCAAATTACATAGTGTTTTTTGCGGATAACTTGACCATTCCAACCACCCCTATTTTCCTCCTTTGTTATTTAATGTCTATTAAGTGCATGTGTGGGAAACTAGGGTTTGGATATTTTAGGTTCATGCATATGTGAAATAGGGATTTCAGAAGTGGAAATTGATAATATGAAGATATCACACCTCTTGATAAAATTCCATATCTTCACTGTCAAAAGACAGAACTGACCAATAGGACAAGATTGAATGGTGTACCTATCTAAGTTTGTTGATCCTTTCCTAAGCTCAAAATAGTTACTCACTCTAAAATAAGTAGGTTACAGTCAATTTACACAATCTTCATTCAGTCTGTCAACTTACAGAAGTCATGGAAGTATATCAAAACAAAATAAGTCTTTCTTAATCTCTTCACTTTCATTAGTGTGCTTGTTGAACTTGTTTATCAGGAAACTTACTTGTTGAAGTTGTATTATATTTCTTATTTTAGTTCATTTACATGAAAAACAACATTTTATTAGTTTATCTAATTAAGGATTAATCACCACATTAATTTAATTTTTAGGTAAAACACTTATTATTTAGAATATTCAACTAAGGTCTACTTAGGTCTTCTTCTTTCCATCTTGAATTCATCTACAACCAATGACACTTGAGTTAATGGAGAGATTTATGCACTAAAAACTAAACCGAAGGTAAGTATCCTAACCACTAATCAAACCATTGTTTATGCCCCTAAAACCACTTTGTGAACCAACATATTGTATGTGTGCTGGATCCAATATGGTCTTTTACCTTTTTCTACATTAAAAGATTCTTTTATTATTGACCATTCTTAGCCTATATACAATGTTTCTATGAATTACTAGGGCTTTGTTATCATAAACAAGGGGAGAAATAAATAAATATGAAGAACTATCACAATTTCATGAAACCCTAACATGTATTGAAATATATTATAACAATTTACAATTTATCATTAGAAACATATATTTGAACATTAAGACTAAAAATTTATACAATAAGAATAACATGATACATTAAAATATATATGTGTTAGGAATATAACATGTAGATGTAAACACTTGAAAACATGACAAAGTAGAATTACATGTAAGGCTCTTATTAAGCAAAATAATTTTCATATCCATGACAAGAGATGCATTACACATAGAGATACAAAAAATAACAACAATAATCTCTACAATGAATTGCTAGTGTTTGAAGACTGTGACTCTAAGTAAAACCTTAAGAAGAGGCACATAATAAAACACAATCCTGGAAAGCACACTAACGTTTGTTAACAAACTTTCAAAAATTTAAGAATGAACTAGGGCTTGAAATCAAGTATGATAAAAGCATGTGATATAATAAACCAAATAAAAATTAAAGAAAGATTCAAATTTGACAATATGTGGAGTAATATCTATCCCTGGGGGAGAAAACACATTAGACAACCTTAAAAAATTCAATTTTATCATAATATGAAGTAGAATCTAAACCTTTAAGGATAAAGAGCATGCAATACAATGTAGGTTCACCAAAAATATCATATAGATTAATGGATTCTAATCAAATTGTAACATATTTTCATAAACATTTAAATAGGTTTAAACATATACGAAACAATAAATCAAACCTAATGAATTTATTCATACCTAGAACAATAAATGACTAGGAGAGTATTTAGAAGAGTTTCTTGATTTTATCAAATATATTTGCTAAATTATGACACTACAAAACATATTGAAATAATAGACGAGTCCAACCAAAAAATATAATATGAACAAATAACCTTGCTAAAACTATACACATCACATTTCTATGCCCCTATTTAAACTTTTTTTTTTGAAATTAATGGTTGGGGGAATGTGTTATTCAAGAGTGAGATAACCTATTCCTAAAAGCAAGCCAATTAAATAATTCATTTTATGATATTCAATTTCAATGTTGAATTACAAAAATACTACATATAGAAAATACAATGTTAAATAATATTTTTATTATATAATCATAAATAAAAAATAATGCTTAGCTTATGCAATGATGTGCAGACATATCTAAGATATACAAGTATGGAAATAGGGTATCTGATGTTCATGAAATAGTCATCAAATTCTAAAAATATTCTTTTTGGTTACCTAGACACTTGTATCAATGCTACTGTCAAAATATAGATGTTATTTTTTCATACGAAATGTTCATTGTATTAGGATGTGACCACTTGGATATTTATAAGTTTTATAACACCTTTCATCTAATATTTCTAGATCTTGCACATAGGCTATCGATGATTATTTGTATTTCAAACCCTAGTTTCCACTTTAGGATAGGTTACCTTATTAAAAATGAGTTATTGGGCTCACAATGTTGAGTTAAACTTAAGGATCCTTATGTTAATGAGTGTTTCCGACATAGCTAATACTCCTATGAGGGCCTTAGACTCATGTAATTCTCCCATATGTGTGGGAATGTGTGTACACAAGGGTGAAATATACTATATGAAAATGCATGTAGTGATCTAGCTTACAACTTAGTAAATATGGCTCATGGGTTATCTTTTGAGTGATTCATACATATAATATGATTGTTCCTATGTTTGATACACAAATATGAATGAATAGGTCATAATAGCTTAGTTGTGAAATAGATTGAGTGAGCTTTTAGGTATGATTACTTGGTAATTTCCAGATGTCCAAATGAATTAGTTTTGACTTATATGTATTACACTAGCTCTTTTGAAATAATCTTCACAAAAGGGTTAATGTCATTCTTAGGCTAACACATACACTTTGAATTTTTTTTAAATTTGAGTGTTTGTAGGGTAAGGACACTTGTATTGGAGCTAGGACAATAGCGTAAACACTATTGTCTTGCCCTAAATGTAACTGTCTAGGATGTGGGGAAGTTGCTAAAGTTCTATAATTGACTATGAAGGATATATATCAAATTTTAGATGTTATGTAGTCACAAGTGATCTAGATAATCAAAATAATAATGGTTGGACTAAGAAGTAATTAGACCTAGTGAGGTGGTGAGTTTGATCCTTTTAATTGTGAGGAAGGTCAAACTGAAGGGCAAATCCCTGAGATATATGTGTCAAGTGTACATGGCTAGTTTATCATATAAATCTATATTTAACCATCTACAAACCCAAGACAATACACAATAAGTTTATGGGAGATGATAGACAAATAAAAAAATGACAATTATGTTTGTCAAAATTAGGGCTCCAAAAACCTCACTTAGCTTTCTAAAACTTTGCATCAATCAATTGAAAATTGCACTTCTTTAAACCCTAATAGGGATGCTTAACTTGCAAATGATAAGGAAAATTTGATTAGGGTCATGTGTTCAGCGTTAACATGTTTTTGAAGTCACAACAAATTATTAAGTCCCTCAGCAATGTACAATATTGAAGATAGAACACCAAGTAAATAAAATAATGTTTCAACTAGGTAAATCAATGTGATGTAAGTGTATGCACAAGTTACAATGACCTATAACAATCCTCTTTCTCTTAATAGACTAGGATAGAAACAAGGTCATAATAATAGAGCTTGTGTATACTTAGAATAACAAGTAAGGACCTAGAATAATTGTAGACCTAGCAAAGGGTAATCGACACTCAAATGTCAAGAGGATAGGATTCCAAAGCCTAGACCTATAATAGATAAATAATTGTAATAATGATTGTAAAGGGGTGTATCAAGGGTATAATAAGGGTATCACATGCAAGGCATTAAGGAATAAGGGTAACCTAGATCCAAGATATCTACAAGCACTAAAGTAATAAGAAGATAAGTGGTGTAATGGTCAACCAATGGGTGGTCTATGCAACCTAAGGTGATAACGACAAGCCTAAACAATCCTATAGCTATACTAGCTTATTTGATATGAGTAGGAGCATAAGCAAAGATAAACAACACATCTACAATATTAATGAGCACAACAACATCTAATTTACTAAGTAAATAAAGGAAAGAGAGTGGGGATAGAGTTACCTTTGGGTGGACTCATCCACACCTCAATCTCCCCCTTTGGGTCAAGAGACACATTGCAATAAATATTGTAGGTTAAAGACCTCAAATGGCAAGAAGAAGATCTATAAATCCTTAGTTGGGTACTCCAAAGATTGGGATATCTCCTTAATATGACTCCTTTTATTGAGCTTCAAAGACCTTTGAGCAAGACTAGACTTCCAAGATAAAACAATATCATGTCCCACTTTTTGGCAGAAAGGTGTCACATACACTTCTAATCTATCCTCAAAATACCCTGAGTTTGGGTCATTGATATTAATCAAACAAATGTGTTTTAGACTATATATATAAATATGTAGTGCATATACATTTTTTTTAATTTTTAAAAAAATCATTAACTAATTTTTAAAACTTGTTTTTGAATTATTAAAAAAATGGTTGTCTAATGGGACACAATATTATACTTTCATAATATGTGAGTACAAGTAGAGCAGAAGAGTGTGTTATATGATTTAGGAATGAAATATGACCCCTATATATATAACTCCAATACCCAAAACTAACCCTGAACTCTAATCCAATGATATTGACTAGACTGATACATTCAGAAGGATGTCGATTAGCACATAATTTTATTGGCCAGTTCGATACAACACAAATTCAAAACTGTATTGGCTAGGGTGATAGAGTACAGGGAAAGACAAGTATGAAATAGATTGTATTGGCTTGGCCCATATAATAGAAATATAGGGTGGCTAGTAAGACTAAATGAAAAGTAGACAAAAACGTAAGACAGAAAGAGATTCAGAGGAGGTCAAGTTGGTAGTAATGAATGTATGATAAAATAGTATGTAAACATCTCTTGCAAAGTCCAACAAAGCAATCTCACCCCATTCTTGGTGCATTCCTTAAGATGTGTAGTCAGTGAGATTGATGTATCATCAAGCCCCTGCAAGAGAAATTGTCAGTAAAGTGATAAAGTGAAAAACGTTAGGTGTATAAAGTGTTACTACTATGAATGCTCTCTAAATGCTTTTAAATATTCAATAAATTATTATGATAATAAATGCTATAGGCTCTTTTAAATTTCTTCTAGCTTCTTTTGGATGCCTGAATGCATTAATATACTTGTGTACTAATAGACTTATTAAATTCAAATTAGAACCATATAGGCATACAAATTGACATCAAATGGGTGAAAAAGTAGGCAAGACAAAGCAACAAACATATGAGGGACCCAAACGGTAAAAAACACATATGGTCGATAGAGCCTTCATTTGATCCTTTGCCACCTTCCAGTGTAGCAGCTTGTGCCTAATTTTTGAGCATGTTTTAATTGTGGTGATGTTTTATTGTTGTGACTTGACTAGTGCTAATACTAAATCTTATTTACTATGTTGTTGTGTTTTAAGCCAATATATCTTTCAAGAGGGAGTTTGAACCGTGCATATCAATTGGCTTACTTATTGTGTGACTTTTTATAAATCATTATTTCATTAATAATCTTCTTACTAAAGCATTAGTCAAAATATATATGGCTTCCAAAAATATACATAATATATTCCTAAGGGAGCACTAAAAAAAAGAAAAAAAAAAAAAAACACTAGAAAAAATGATCAAACTATTCTATTAACATACAAATACCCTAATAAAAAAAGGAAGCTCGTTTTCCCTGTCTCTTGCTCTTGTTTTGTTCTTTCTGGGTTTTTTGTGGTGGTTTGGCTAAAAGTTCATTGAAGGTGTTGGGTCCCTATTTGGTTCTTTTGCTGACTCTTAGTAGAAGTTTGACGATCTATAGTTGAATTTGGTCTTTCTTAGTCGAATCGTGTTTCCCTTATCAGAGGTGCCTTATTCATCGTAATAGATGTTGTTTACTTCCCATTACTTTAGAATTTTTACTTATTTCAGAGATTGGATCCTAATTATATTCCAAAACCAATTCATATTTTCGATCAAAAATGTTAACCCTTTCTAATAATACATCTATAAAAATACTCTAATACAATTATACTACTATTAAATAAATAAAACCATTTTAAAAATTTTATATCTATAAAATCTTGTGTCTAAAAATTGATATAAAAATCTCAATCTATCTCAAAGTTATTGTGAGAGTCACAAGTATATATTTTTATTAAAATAAAAAGGAAAAGAAAACGATGAGTGGTAGACGCAACGAAATGAGCACATTCCACCGACAGTGGGTTGACGGGTCCCCTCCTTGTGAGTGTTAGTTATGGAGAGAGGTTGAGTAGAAAGAAGGCATCTATCTATCTATCTATCTATCTGTAGCGTATAAACTTACCCTTTCCCTTTTCTCATTAATTATTATTAACCTACACCGGATGTGACAACACGTTTCTCATATCGAATATCATCAAATCTTTCATGTTTTATATTTTTTTATTTTTAATTATAAAATGAAATGATTTCAATTAGAAACACTTAAAAAAAAAACATTTCTTAAAATATTATTTCTATCATTTTAATAACCTCTCTCAATCATTTTAATTTATATTTATCATATAGCTAACTTTCAAATTTTCAATATTTCCGAAAGAATGAGTAGGTGCTTAGTAAATACATATTTGATATAACTGATGCCGTAGTCTGCGGTGCTGTCACGATAAGTTGTAGTTGGATTTTAATGGGCATCTCAAATCGTTTTCATTATTTCATTTAATCGCAAAAATATTGTAATACTGGAGAGCAGACAGTCCAGAGTCCTTGAGGGTGGTGTTACAAGTTATCAGAAAAGGTCGCTGTCGCTGTCGCTGTCGTTGTCTTTCTTTAAGGACCCCATCCCATCTCTCATTTATTAAGAATCTAGGTATCTTCACAAATCTGTGTCATGGCGCTGGGTGCATGCATTAATTCTGTCTTTCACGGCTTCATCTCTGGGTGCTACTGCCGGGTGGATAACTATCATCCATGATATTCGTCCTTTTATTGTTGTTAATGTCCTCCTCTCCAAACAAGACCTTTTAAGGTTTAGGTGATAAATTTTCAGAAAGTATCCTTCGTGTCAGCCGTTTTGTAAAACCCAGAGTTGATACTCTACTCTTTCTTTTTGCATCTGATGCCTGTTTAACTCAAACAAATCATCAGGTTTGTTTATAGATTAATTGGTGGGTTTTTCTTATACAGAGAGAGTGCAGCAGATGATTTGTTTGTCATGGAAACGCTGTTGATACTTAACATGAGCAGTTTTGAAATCTGCTTTTAGGCGTGCATGGGAGAAGAAGATTCCTTAAAATCCCCAGCACTGCAGGGGACCCACACGCCCCTTTTTAAAAAATAAAAATAAAAAAGCAGCAGCTGCTGCTGCACTGTGCATTGTCGTTTACTACTTACTTACTTAAAGGTCACTGGTTTAAACATGTCTACTCCAGCAGCTTCTTCTTCTTCTTCACTGACGAAAAGCCATGAAGAAGAAAGTACAGAAGGAGGAATAATGTTGCCAGAGCTCCGGACTTCCATTAATACAGCGGTCGGCGCTGTGAAGATGCAAATGCAATCAAACCATCCCAGAGGACCAAAACTGAAGAAGCAGCAAATTTCAGCGGCGCCAAGGACCTTTCATCCGTTTAAATTTTCCGCTTATCCCCTGCCGCTTGCAACTCATGAAGAGCTTGTCCAAAACAGAGAGCTGTTTTTCAGCACCCTTACCGAGCTCCATGTGTCCATGGGGACCAAGTTGACGTAAGTTTCTCTTCTCTTATTACAAGTACAACATTGCATATGTTAGTTTTGTTACGGCCGCTTGATTCGTACTATTTGTAACAACATTCCTGTTCCTGTTCTCTTGTGTTAACAACGTAATTCTATTTTCAATTCCTCACGCATATTATAAGCAAAGCAATGCAGTAACAACATTTTATATTTCCCATAGATTCGGATCTGGTGAGAATGTGTTTTTTATCCACATCTTTCAAACTAGTACCATTACTTTCCCAGAGTTTGGATATGTCAGGCAATGTGGGTAAGTTGAGGGCTCTGCTCCTACTCCAACTCATGTATTATTGTACATAGAATGGGAGAGAAGTCGGGACTCCTGCCATCTGTAACTGCTGACTGTACTGTCATTTTGGTTTTGTCCCTTTCACAGAGTGATTGACCCTGCTTCTGCTAGAGATGAAATGCATGATATGTTGGTCAGTGCAGTGCACTTGCAGTAAACATTTTTTGTTGGGAGGGCTTTAATTAGCCTTCCTCATGTGCTGAAGCTATTTAAATGATCATGGACTATATGACTCATGAACCAATTTTATGTTAGCGCTAGTAGAATTCCTCACATGCAAACTGCACCGTATTTGCAGCAATGGCTTTCCACCACGATATCCTGCTTCTCTCCTGAGCTGCAGCTGACTCATGGTCCAATTTTATGCTTGCCAAACCATATGCGCTAGTAGAATTCCTGACATGCAAACTGGACCCTATTTGCAGCAATGGCTTCCCACCACGATATCCTGCTTCACTCCTGAGCTGCAGCTCGAATATTTAGTCCCTTAAGGCTGAGTTTATCCTGGCGATGCGTAATCTAAACCCCATAAAGTAGCCATGCGTGGCTAACTTTGTGCAAAAATCAGTATTTTTAGGCCTTGGAACCTTAAGTTTTTCTTTTTAGATTTGGGGCTCCGACCGTACAGATATTTTCAAATATTGAATTTTGATATATATATATATATATATATATATATATATATATATATATTATTGTCCATTGGTAACCATGACAGGTTATTAGCACTGTGCACAATTTCAACTGTGCCTCTGTGTAGAAAATACAAACAATATAATTATTAAATTAAATTCAATATTACAAATCACATTATAGAATTGGATGCAGATGCAAGTGGACAATACGATCCAGTGTGCTAGTTAAACCATACTAATAGGATTTCTGGCTCTTTTTTTTCTTTCTTTCTTTTGGGTTGGTAAGCTCCTTGTTAGAGTTTGGCTCTTAACCTGGCTTTGATAGCACATATCACATAATGTATTATATCTAAAGAAAAAATAATAATAGAAATGATTATACATAAAGATTGTATTGTCATATTTATTGCAATCTAAGTTTGGTAGGTATAACTGACAAGCCGATATCCTTTAGATTTTCTAATATTTCTAACTATTACATCATACATGTTGGTCCTTAATCCTATTTTTACAACATTATAATATAGTTCATCCCTAAAGGAAAGAATGAGTTAAAGTTTCAAGTCGTGCCAGAAGATTATAAAACTAATGGTAATGGTTGTGCTTGTTGCATGTTACATTAGATGCTGTTGGACTTATGCAGAAGTCATTTTGTATAGCCCTGCATAACTGGAAATGATTCCTCATCCCGTCTCTTTGTAAATGTAGACTTGAAGATAATACTATAATAGCATGATACTGATAACATATGCCTAAATCTACTATAATAGTATGATACTAATAACATATGCCTAAATCTTAATAGCTTGATGCTCCTTGGTTGGGTTCTCAAACTGTAAGGTTGTAGACTGTAGTGCACACTTCCATTTCTTTCAATGATAGCCAATGTGTATTTTTTTATATGTACCATTTAGCATTCCTTACGGCTAAATACTCCAAGCTGAGATAAGTTACAGGGTATTCCTTGTCTTGCATCAGAGCATCAATGGCAGCATCTGTTAACGGTTCTATTTTGCCAGAGAGTTTTGAAGGAGCAAAATAACATATTTACAAAAACTTTATCTTAAATGTAAGATAAGTTAAAATTTTGTCGTAAAAAACTTTATATAATTATAAAAGTCCTTATGGCATTGTTACTGGGAAGAGAATCAATCAATAACAAATTCTGAAGCTCCTCTGCAGCAGTGAACAAGTCTCCAATGTTAGAGATTAAAACCTTCCACAGTCCATAGTAATTCGAAAAGAGATTTCTGGAAAAAAAAATTAATAATAATTCTTCATTGTTATGCTGATAGATGCTCATGCAATCGATCATGTTAATTTTTAATTGAGTAATTTTATTTTGTGAATGGATTGACAACAATGTAAAAGAACAATAATGGGTTTCTTTTCAATGTGCAGCATTCCAAAGATTGGTGGTAAGGATCTAGATCTTCATTTATTATACAGGGAAGTAACTGCTCGAGGGGGACTGCAAATGGTAAGACAGCTTTTCAGTATTTCCTTTTTGTATGGTTGTCGGCTTGTAGCTTTTTCCTTTTATTTGTTTCAAGAATTGTCCTTAGCATAACTATGTAATTGGTCTGGTTCATATGTGATTTGGAAATATACTTTATAGTTTGAAATTTAACAGTTCTGCAATCTATCATCTAAAAGTTTAAGAGTGTTTAAACACTTCTTTATTAACGAGTTTTTAAATAGGAAACCAATCATTCTATAATTCAAATTGTTAGGGCGGTTCTTTCTTATGCATCTAAGATGCTGGTCATGTGAAATTTTTTAATTTGGGGAAGAGACTTATATAAAGACCACCTAATCTCTTTGCTTGTTATTGAAGCACCTGGAAGAATTATGAATGTTGCACAATGGACAATATGTTAGATCTTATAGGGAATTGAACTTAGTGATAGGAAGGAATTTAGGTGGGCATGGGTACATAGAAAAATAACTAAATTGTTTTATTAATGTAAAGAAAGCTTTGGATAAATGTAAATTGATCTGGTTACAATCTTTGATTACATACAAGCTTATATAAGCTTGTCTACACACCAAACCCAACCATCTTATAGGTCCAACTATCTATGATTCAACTTTCCCATACAACTGCCAAAATTAACATAATTTAATAATGTCTAAAACCCAAATATGAAGTACTGAAAATGAGGTGTCTCGCTAGCAGATGCATTAACAAGTAATGAATATAACTATAAACCTTGGATCACTAGATTGAACAAATCCATTTGATATAAAAGGGACCAAAATATGATCTAGAGTAACATGACTATGAAGCCATCCAACAATACCTATCGCAACTTGCCAATTGGCCACTTGTACATCCGATATTGATCAACATGTATTGATGCATCTAATACAACTGCAGCATGAAGGCTGTGCCTTCTGCCGTATGGCACTACCTAAGACAAAGATGAGCATCGTACTAGGCATATTTATCCCATTTGATCATTCGTACATGTATTGCAATATGAACATCATTATGGGAATACTCAACCATATCTATCCGTGTCTCGATGATAATTTCATACTTCGTATATGGTACATATTCATTTCATCTGATCATTTGTACATGCACTGCAATATGAAAATTATCATGGGATTACTCAACCATATTGATCCTTGTCTCCATGATAATTTTGTACCTTATGTATGGCACATCTTATTCGATGCCTGACACCTCTAACCGCTTTACAAACACTAATGGTGCTTACACCCTGTCAGCTATACAATCACTGAAGATTGATCGAAAACCCAAACAATATCTCCCCTGTATTAGATGAAAGGTGAGACGTTTTTGTAACAAAAAACACCAAATAATTGGTCTGCTCCTCATTGTAAAAGCTCAAAAATAATTGAGAAAATTACTAACAAGAAGAAATTCAAATAAATCTAGCAAAACCAAAATTGACAGTACTTCACTTTCCATATCCCAGAGTTAGCAACAAACTTAAGATGGATTTCTACAAGCTTTGTTAGCCAGGGTGATCTTAAGGAACTTCCAAACCCCAAATTGCAATTGGTTTGTCTCCAAAAGCACCGGTAGTAGAAAAACACTCTGAAATGTTACATTCATGGTTTCTTCTAAACAGTGCCCATTTTCAAACTCAGAGCATTATTAGGTCTTAGATGCAACCAAAAATGCACCCTTTATACATGTATTTCTTATTTCTTTGTTTTAACACATTTTTTCTCAAAAAAATATAAGGGGAGACCCTAAAAACAACAATTAATGTTTCCAATGGACTCATAATGGATGAAGACTTACTTCCCCCTATCAAACGAGAGGTGAGAAGTCTTTGCAACAAAAAACCACCAAATAATTGCCCTACTCCTCATTGTAAATGCTAAAAAATAACTAAGAAAACTACTAACAAGAAGAAAAACTCAAATAAAACTAGTAAAACCAAAATTGCCACTACATTGCTTTCCCTATCTTGGTGTTAGCAACAAACTCAAGATGGATCTTTGCAGGCTCTGTTAGCCGGATTGATCCCAAGGGACCCGTTCATGGTTTCGTCATAAACATTGCCTATTTTCAAAATCAGAGCAATATCAGGGTGTCAAATGCAATTGAAAATGCACCTTTTATAAATTTTGCATTTCTTATTTCTTTGGTTTAACATATTTTTTCTCTCCAAACAAACAAGGGTCAACTCTAAAAACAACAATTAATGCTTCCAATGGACTTAGATTGGATGGAAACTTACAAATCAAGTGGTCACACACCTACCTTCAAAAAAAAGATGTATTTCAATGATGGGATTTAGAAACATAACCTCTTGACCTTCTAGAACTTTGAAACTCAAATACCAACTCTTATAACTAATCATTTAGCATATAATGTCTGACACTTGCATATAACTTGAATTTGCATGCATGCTCATCACATCTAAAAGATAAGTGAGACTCGAAATCTAGATTTTTTGGTTTTTAATGACTTCACCACAAGTTTCTACCGCTTCAATCACAATACTATTTGAAGCATATTTCAACATCATTTGTATAACAAGTAATTTGAAAATAGCCTTCAAAAAACAAAATATGATATGAGAGTAAAAATTATGCAGCACTAAAAATGCCCCACACAATTTCTTCCAAGAATTAGGGTTTAGATTTGATCGTAAAATATGGTGGATTTTTTTTGAAAACCAAATGGAATGAAAAGGAGAAATTTTGGTAGACTATCAATTTTTTTGAAAGATTATAGCTACATATATATAGTTTCTAAAAGAATATATATATATATATATTTTATGTTTCCTTCTTTAAAGAAGAACTCACTCAGTTTTTGAAGGACAATGTTAAACATAGAACCCTCATAAAAAAATTACTTGACATGCAGGGTCGACTGTCAAATTTAAAGCTTTTCTGGCAATATTTATTTATGCACAACAAACTAGGACCCACACGAATAAACTTCACTAAATTTTAATCTTTTATGTAGTATTATCCTTCTTGTGGATGCTAAATTTGGATTGTACATTTGATAAATATCACTCAGGGCTCAACCCTTCAGTTCACGACCTCGTTGTTGTTGAAAAACTCGTGTTCACCATCTCACCATGCCTAAATGCTTATCTTATGGTCTGACCCTGATATTCTCATAACCCAAATCATATGTAGCCCGCAATATGCTTAAAACCTAATATATATTTTACACTGTCAGTTATAGATCTTCAATAATTCTATTCTCCAGAACACTGTTGTTTAGAGTAGGACAATAGTGTCGATGCTAGTGTCCTATATCTGGTGCTAGTGTTTGTACCCTACAAACCCTCAAAATTACAAATCAAGTTGACCTATTTGTCTTTATTAACCCTCTCGTGAGATTTATTTCAAAAGGTGCATTATAAATACAAAACAAAGCACACTCATTATTCATCTAGCAATTACCAAGCAAACACCTATCAAGCTCATTAAATCATTTGCACAACGGAATTTTGTTGCTCTATTCTTTCCTATTTCTAAATCAGTCATAGGAGCATTCTTCTTATAGGGCTGAAGCATTTAAAGAACATCTAATGAACAATATTTATCAAGTTACAAGCTAGATCACTACATGCACTCACATATAACATATTGCATCATTGTTCACACAGAAGTTTGCATAAGGGAGAGAATTACATCAATCTAAGGCCCTCTTTAAAGTATTGGCTATGTAGGTAATGCAAATTGACAGAGGGGTCTTTGAGGTGAGCTCGACTTCATTTAAGCCCACTAACCCCTATTTTGCAAGGCAACATGCCCTAATTGAGTGACCTAGGGTTTTGACCTACACATTAATATCTAGAACCTATGCGTAGGATCTGAACAAACAATCTGTAAGGCAACAGTGAACTCTAATAGGGGCAAGAGGAATTCCCAAAAAAGGACCCATATTCCGTACATGGCAGAAGCATCGGTTTTCAAATATAAACGTCGATGTTAGTGTCCAGGGTGACAGAGAGCTGATTTCCAGAATTTGACAAATCATAACTGGGCATCACCCTGACTATTTTTGCACCTGCACTTCTTTGATCTACTTGTGCATCATTCAATAAACTTCTTCTACGTGTTTAAGCAATCAAACTTTACTGTTTCGTTTTGTACTTTTTATATTTAACATATTTTCATAATTCAACATTGTATCAAAATATATTGTGAATTAGAATTATTTAATTGCCCTGCTTTTAGATTAGTCTTCTCCTTAGTTGATTAGGCTATACTTTTTTACCCTTATTTCCAAAAAGGGTTAAGCACTTCCAACGCCTTCCAACAAAAGAAATGCCTTTTTTAGAACTTTGAATCAACGAATCCTAGGCCTCAACCAAAGTATTTTGAATGCCATTATGAAAGAAGTGGCTGCAAGTGTTAGATTTGTCAATCTTTCTTCACCTTTTCATCTCGTTTTCTATAATTTCTGCATGCTTTTGGCAGTTATGTGCAGATTTTTAATGCTTTCGACTCTCTTATGATGCTTTTCAAGATTAAAAAAATCATTATTTTATTTAAAAAAACACTCGGGTTGAATATTCACGTCCAACCATGTTTTTCAACAATTCTACTCAACAAATGATGCCATTAGGCAGGTGCAAAACACCTTAGTGGCATATTGCAGTGCCTCAAACTAGCAAAACATCATGCCATGCTCCCAGGGAATTTTCAACACTCTTAATGCAATTATCAAGCTTTCTTTTAAAAAAATTAATGCTTCTTCAATATTTCTTAAACCTAGGTTCTTCTTCCAACATCCTCTGGGTAGACTTGCAGCAAAAACATATATTGATTTTAATCCATGGGAAAATTTTACAACACCATATAAAAAGAACTCGAGGCAAAATATGTCCAAAAAAATATCAGCAAAAGAATAAATAAATAAATAAAATTGCAATCCCAAAAAGATACAACTTCATCCAACTAACTCTTCATCTTCTTCATAGCCTCTCATATGTTTCTTCACCTATAAGCTTCTTCATCCTTCTCACGGCCCATTTTCATTGCTGCTGTGATACTACTAATAGGAATTTGGATAGGCACAAGTAGATAGAAAAATAATTACATTAAATTCTCATAACCTGATGATGGTTCATGGAGTGTGAACTGAAACATCAGTCAAAAAACTCTTAACACAGTTTTATCCAAAAATTCTCTAATCTAATAACTACATTGTTTTATTAATCTAAATAGAACTTTACATAAATGCAAATCATTTGGGTTACAATCTTCAATTACATACAAGCTCATATTAGATTGTCTCCACACCAAACCCAACCACCTTACAAGTTTAACTACAGTGACTCAACTTACCCATACAATTACCAAACTCACTAATAATGGGGGTGTCTCATTAGGAGATGCATGCCCCTAGACCCAACATAGATGAATATAAATCTAAACCTTGGATCACTAACCAAACACATGAATGATTCTCATTCATCCTTTGTAGTCAGGGTTAATTGCTATTAGGTCGTGGTTGCATGGAGTGGCTGCACATGAAATTTATCAGCCGATGGTGCTGAGAATTTTGTGGAGTTTGCATCCAAATGGTACAATGAAAAAAAAGCTTGTACCTCCTTGAGGCCTAATTGTTTAGGATTCTGGATTAAAAATCAATATCTAAAAAAACTGGCATATTAGAGGCCATCTGACAACAAAGCTCTCTTAAACCTCTGAGCTGGCGTTGCAGACACACATGTTCTAGCCTTCCTCTTGAGCATCCCCTGAAAGTTTCCAGCTAAAAACATGGCTGATCCCCACTTCACAGAAAAGATTCCGTTTAAATCCGTTTCACATTTCCAAACTCTTTATAGAACCATCTGCAGAGGATAAATTGAAGCTATAGCCCCCTCCATGGGACTGCATCGCGATTCCTTGCTGATCCATCTTACCATGCATCTTATTGGTAGTGCCAGATTTAAATAAATTTATTATTGATAATGTGTACCATCCAATAGGATGTGGCTATTGATGATTGGAATGCGTTTTAACATTGGTGACCATAATTGCATTCATTACCGGCTTTGTTGATTAACGCTTTGGAATCAAGCAGTTTCTCAGTAGCTATATTTCACTACTATGCTTTTGACACCTTAAGGCTTCGCTTGTGAAATGCGTTTGAAGCTTGTAATTCTCTGCCACTCAGGAAAATATTGAGGAATATAAAGACTTGCTGTGTATTGTGGTTGATATATTGTGGTTGAAACATCTCAAGGGCTTTCATGAGCTGCAAGCTCTGGTCTAAGGCTTAAGATGTGTCGTATGTATTTTATTTGCATTTTTTATTAAAATGTCACATGCCTTTGTTTTATTTCTGAAAACTATCATTTAAAATAGTGCGCTCTGTTGAATGCAACAGGTCATCAATGAGAGGAAATGGAAGGAGATTACAGTTGTGCTTAACTTTCCTAGCAGTACTACAAGTGCTTCATTTGTTCTGCGTAAATACTACACAAATTTGCTCCACCATTATGAGCAGGTTCACTTCTTTCAAGTTCAAGGACCCTTGGTTCCTCCTCCAGGTACATTATTAAAACTTGACTCAAAAGTGATATTTACATTAGAGTAAATCCTGTGCTTGAATGAATTTGTTGGATTTCATGAATTCGTTTTTCTTACATGGTATTATTTTTTTGTCTGCAAGCAGTTCCTGCACCAAACATAAATCCTGCCATGAATCAGACCATAGAGGCTAATTACAAACATCCAGCATTAGAGGATCCTCAAATAGAGATAAAAAAGCAGAAGATTGACTCTGCTCAAGTTCTTGGAGGTCTGGAAGTCAAATTGATGATATTATTGGTTGTCAAAGATTATGTAGTTCTTTATTTGTAATCATGCTTTCCATCAATATAAATTTTAATGATATTCCTGTTGCTACCGCAGTTGACCCTGCATCATCGATAGGAACTGTTGTAACAGGGTTTATCGATGGTAAGTTTGAGCATGCGTATCTTGTCACTGTAATGGTTGGAACAAGAAAAATGAGGGGTGTGCTCTACCATGTACCTCCTTCTGGCTCTAGACCACAGGTTGCTAGTGTATCAAATGCTTCCCAGGCAGGCTTCAGAAATACAATGGCACACAGAATATGCAGCAAGCAAAAGAGAAAAGAAATTTGCAGGAAGGATCCAAATGCCCCAAGGCAGAACAGAACAGGTTATAATTTTTTCTTTGCTGAGCAGCGAGCCAAATTTAAGTCAGTTCAACTGGATAAAGATAGAGCAATCAGCAAGATGATTGGGGACTCATGGAATAGGCTTTCAGAGGATGAAAAATCAGTTGAGTAAATTTGAAGAAACCAGTTTAGGTTGCTATTCACTACATATTACATCGTACAGACTAGGTTCTATGTCTACCTACAATCTAATTCTTGAACGGTTTGATTATTTTCTGTATCAACAATTTATGAGCTAATTTTGACATGAAAACAATCCTTGTTGCAGCCTTATCAGGAGCGAGGTTTAAAGGATAAAGAGCGTTATAAAAGAGAGATGAGCGAGTACAGGGAAAGATTGAGATTCCAGAGCAGCTTCCGTAATAATTCACATATGGCATGCAAATATGTCCCTTAGAGCAGTGATTCTAGAAATCAGGTTCAGAAATCTATGGCGCTTCAAGAGAAACCTTCTTGTATTTCTGTCACACAACTTCATCACTCAACCGAAGAGAAACATCATCCTGTCACGGCCACACGGGCAATCCCTGATAACCTACGCATGAACTCAAATATTGTGCCATAGCTAGTGCATTTTAGATTAACTTTCTGATGTTCTTCCAGAAAAGCAGAGACACTTTGTGGTCACTGACGACTGTTATTGTCTTTAAAATTGAAGGGTTCTTTGTATTTTTGGGAGATCACAAAATGCAATGATAGATATTTGAATTTACAAAAATACTCTGGTAGAATTATGGTGTTAGAAATTAGAAATAGTTTTATCCTGGGCTTCTTTTATTAGTTTCGGATTCGATCAAACTTCATTTTCGAAGATAAGTTTCTAAAATAGCGCTGAACGTAGTTAACAACAGAAAAAATCATTCCGTGTTTTTTAAGCCAAAAAACATTGGTTTTTTTAAATTAGATATCCATGTTTGTGGGATTTATTGCTTGTTTTTTTAATTAATATTGATATTGGTATCTTAGAGGGAGCATTTTCGAGTCGGACCGTGACTCGAACCACGTCCAACTAGACAGTAGGCCGGAAGTCCTACCGTTGTGTTGTGTCCCCCAGGGTTATAAATCATGATTTTCATTATATCTTGAAGTTTTTATAATCATACGGGATAAATATATTTTATGCATAATGATTTAGATGGTCGATTTATGCATAATTCTACCTTTTTTTTATTTTAAATTTTGAATTGAAAAGTTTTTCTCTATATATTAATATAATATTATATTACAAAGTTAATCATATAAAAAGGTGAGTGGAAAGATAACATTTCATAATCACATTGACCCATTTTGATAAGCATATAACAAGTTATTTTAGAAAAGTAGTTTCAACCAAAAAAGGCGAAAGCACATAAAACTAAAGCTATATAAAGGCAACAACAATCAAAATAGCATTAAGTAATAGGAGAAACCATAAGCAATGATGGAAGCGACAACAAGTCATTCAGCTTGTCTCCCTAGTTCCCCCATCCACTTCTAGCATATGCTAGTTTATTGTATCAACAATGGGCTCCCAACCATCATTATCTTTGTCCATGTTTGTGGGATTTATTGCTTGTTTTTTTAATTAATATTGATATTGGTATCTTGGAGGGACGAGTCGGACCGTGACTCGAACCACGTCCAACTAGACAGTAGGCCGGAAGTCCTACTGTTGTGTTGTGTCCCCCAGGGTTATAAATCATGATTTTCATTATATCTTGAAGTTTTTATAATCATACGGGATAAATATATTTTATGCATAATGATTTAGATGGTCGATTTATGCATAATTCTACCTTTTTTTTATTTTAAATTTTGAATTGAAAAGTTTTTCTCTATATATTAATATAATATTATATTACAAAGTTAATCATATAAAAAGGTGAGTGGAAAGATAACATTTCATAATCACATTGACCCATTTTGATAAGCATATAACAAGTTATTTTAGAAAAGTAGTTTCAACCAAAAAAGGCGAAAGCACATAAAACTAAAGCTATATAAAGGCAACAACAATCAAAATAGCATTAAGTAATAGGAGAAACCATAAGCAATGATGGAAGCGACAACAAGTCATTCAGCTTGTCTCCCTAGTTCCCCCATCCACTTCTAGCATATGCTAGTTTATTGTATCAACAATGGGCTCCCAACCATCATTATCTTTGTCATTAGTTTTGTCAACATCAACACCCTGTCTGGGGGTAAGATAGCAAGCAACAATCGAGGGAACTTTCTTTGTGGGGATGTTGACCACCACCCTTGTCCACTAGCAGTAGATAGATTCACCGATGATGTTGGAAAATGCCTCCAAGGGGCACTGATATGGCTTTTACTCTGAGAGCAGGGTCTCCCCATTGTCTAAAACCACAGTCTCATGGCGGTGACTAGCAATGAAGAGAGTCAAGGGGGACCCCACAAATGACACATGGGGCACTTTCGCAGTGGTCCAAAAGAGTTTGGAGGTGGTCCACCCCCAGAGGCACTTTATTCGTTTGCACTTGAATCTGAAACATTCCATTAGAAATAGCATTAATCATGTTAGAAGTAGGGAAATAGTCTTTAAGTAACATGAGAAAAAATATCATTCTTTGTTTTCCATAATTGAAAGAGAATATGAACTTGAAAAATATGTCAAAATTGTGTAAATTTTGTAGGATTTATAACAGAATCCTCTAAAAGCACCATCTTCTAGGTGAACATTTCAAGATAGAAGGGATTGAAAAAGGTGTGAATCCAATCCCAAGTTGACTAGGCATGCTTGCAAAACCAAAAAAACATGTTTGAGAGTTTTTGGGTGGTTACAAATGGAGCAAACAAGATGGGCTAATCCCATGTGAACTAATTGGGTGCCCATTGGAAGCCCATGTTGTAAAATACACCATAAGAAATTTGTTTGTTTGGGCTCAATGATGGCAGCCCTCACCTGATCAAAACTTCTTTTTCAAACTTGTTTAGTGGAATTGGCTCTCCACTTGGCATTAAGAGCATCAACTTGAAGGCTCCAGGGTTGGTATTGGAGGAAAGATGTCTCAACATGGCAATTCCAATCAATCCACCACTTAGAAGGAGATTGAACTCCAATTTTTTGAAGATGCACATTAGTTATATAGTTTTGAATTTCCAAGATAGATTCCTGGTCACTAGATTTTAAAGTAAATTGAACTATGAGAGATTGCCAAGGAATCCAATCCCTTGATGGTTTATAAAAAAGGTCAAAAATGACCTTGATGCCTTTTTTGAAACGTTGAAGGCTCTTGATCCAAGACACGAGTGAATGGTACTTCATAACAATTAAGCATAGGATACCACCACATCAAGTGGGAGTTGAGAGAAAGCCAAAATTTGAAACCATCTCCATCCCATCTTAGGTGTCTTTTGAGAAGTTCCCAAGCCTTCCAAATACTCTAGCAACAAATGTGCCATTAGAAGTGATTAAAAGAGTTTGGAGATTTGAACCTCTCTAGACTCCCTTTCCCATAGGCTTGCCTTTAGTGATGTAATTTTGATGCAAAATTTTCTATGCTTCATATCCTTCCAAGGCTCGGAGGATCCTTTTAGCACACAAGGTGTGGCCTTGGATTTTGATGTCGAGGAGACCAAGACCATTGAGAGCTCTTGGTTTTCAACATATATCCCAAACAACATGGTGAAAACCTTTGGTGCCTTCAAATTTGGCCCACAAGAAATCCCTCAAGATTTTTTCAAGTTTGGTGTAAGCAGTGTTGGAAGGAGCCCAACAAGAAGAATAATAGAAAAAGCAGCAGGCAACACCTTAGAGCATATTTTAAATTTCCATGCTAAAAAGAGGTTTAGAAATCCAAAATCCATTTTTTTCTCTCCCTGTTAAGCCACATAACCCCAAAGATCCAGGGGAGTGGTTTGAAAAGCAAAGGGAATGCCCAAAGTTTGATTTTTTCACTTGGTTGTATCCAGAGCCACCTATATTGGAGAAGCGAATTAGATAAAGAGGATAAAGATTGCCTATAGCATTGGGTTTTTCTCCATTGGATGGAAGATTCGAAAGCTAAATAAAAAATATCTGAGGAAGGAATCATCAAATAGCAATTGGAAGAAGGGAGCTCTTTTCTTTAGCAAGGGTGAGGAAGGAGTCATCTACAAGATGCCCATTATTCATTTGCTTATGAGATGGGGGAGAGAAATTCCCTTACCAAACCTCTATAAGTGTAGTCATCCAGAAGATAATTGAACCCTTCTACAACCAACAACACAAAGGGAAGAGGCTAAAGGGAAACCTTCACAATTAAAACGAAAGAGGCTAAACTGCTTAGATTAGACGCCATTGATGGTGATACAAGCATTGACATCTTGGAAGAGAATATGAATCACGTTGAAAAATTCAGAACCAAAGCCAAGTCCCTAAAGCATGGCGAAGATGAAAGGCCACTCAAACCTATTATAGTCTTTTTCAAATTAAAATTTGACAAATAAAGCCTTTTGATGAGATTTCCTAGCCCATTCCATTCCCTCCCAAATAGCAATGATGTTATCAAGGATACATCTATAATGGATAATGTCAGTTTGTTCAAGACAAATGATGAGGGGTAACAAATACCTGACATAAAGAGCAAGAGCCTTAACAATGATCTTTTAGGATACATTAATAAGGGTAATGGGAAACCAATTGGTAATGAGTTCCAGATCCCCTGCTTTGGGAATACACTTGATATTTCCCTGGTTAATTAACTTGCCAAGGAAATCGGTTTAAATAACTTCTAGTAGACTTGTTGAAGATCAGGGCCACAATATTTCATGATTCTTGATATAATTCATAGAGAAATCCATTTATTTCAAGAGCTTTGTCTATGTTTAACCTTAAATTGGATAAGGATCCTTACTTGGGTAGCGATTTAACCTTTTAGGGTTTTACTATGTAATTCCTATGTTTATATTAAAGAGTTGAGATGTCAAAATTAGTCAAATAATATTTAATAATTAAACGTTGATTTATTATATATTTTGACCTCCTTTGAATTTCTAAAAATAGTAATAAATAGGCATATATATAGACTTATCTAGAAAGTGAATGTCGTGGATGATTTGGGTTCTAAAAATTGGGTTTTGGACAATTTGGAGTGTCGTTGACAAGATTATGGTGTTTGTCTGCTCACTGAACAATAACGCCCTGTATGGATAGTAGCACCATGCTTGTGTAGTGTCCTCAATGTGATGCTAATGCCCCATTTGCAGGATTGTTCCTATTTTTTGGGAGTACCTACACCTGTATTCTTATTTCTTATTCCTACACGCACGAAACTTGGAACTCTGTGTTATGCCTAAAAATTTGATTTGGTGCGCAAATCTTAATCCTCCTTGCAAGTATGACATGAATAATAATTGTGTGTTTGTTAATAGGATATGTTGGACATCCTCAACACTCCACTGTGAAAAGAGTTGCATACATACCAATACTCTGAAGAGGGATCAATATTAATGTAGTTCTCCTGACTAATGTTTGATGCAAGTGCAGGTGAACGCTAGAATGAAAGTGGACTTGGATGACTTGAATGTGCTTGAGCTTTGAAATATTTAAAAACTGGACTTAAGGCTGTTGTAGATGATAATATGCAGAAATAGGGTAGAATATGGATCAAATATCTTAATTTTTTTCAACTTATCTTTGGTTTGAATGTGCTTTTGCATCTATTTTCCATCTAGTGAATAGAGGTCAAATAAACTTGTATTTATAGAGTTATGTAGCTTGTGCGGATAAAAAAATATGCTTAGGATAACCTTAGGAGGGGCACTTGAAAAAGTATCTATTGGGAAGAGCTAGGCCTACGAACAATAGCGCTCAGTTGGGGATACTAGTGCCATGTGGCTACAGTTTCCCAAATGTGGTACTAATGTTCACTTGGTAGACTTTGACCAAGTTGGATTGGGATCTAAGAAGATAGTCTTCAGACTATGTTTTGGCTGAATATAGATGACTGTGGTCTGTACAATGACTAGAAAAGTGTGTCTAAGGCTTTATGATAGGTTTAGGGCTAAGCTAGAAATAGGTTAACTCAAGCGACACTCTTAACATCCAATTACCACTTTTAGGTGATTACATTTGCCCCCCTTTATGATAGTAATGTATCAAATTAAAATGACAGTATAAAGGAAAAAAAAAGCGTACTTGAACTTACCTTGGAAGTGAAGCCCATGTAGCTAAGTTTGAGTATGCGAATCTGGGTTTGCATATGTGAAACATGATCCAAAACAATGTCCTTGTTGGATACATGAACTAATGCATGAATCCGGTGATAACCTCTGTGTGTGTGTGTGTGTGTGTGTGTGTGTGTGTGTGTGTGTGTGTGTGTGTGTGTGTGTGAGTGTACATATTAATCATATCATTGAATAGATTAGATTGAGTTGATGGATTGCTTAATCCTCATATAGGTGGCTCAAGAAATCAATCTAATTTTGAATCCATCATTGCCCACCCCTGCTTGGTGGATCCTAATCTTTGTGAATAGCTTGGATAAGACTATAAGTATGTCCAACCCTCTCATGTAGGTGGCTCAAGAACTTAATTAGGCTATGATTCCATCATTTCCCACTTGTGTGAAGTAGATAAATTTGTAACTGAACTACGTAAAGTGCTAAAAGTATCTAATTGAGTAAATCTAACTTTGTATGTTAGTTTCACGACCACTCAGGTATATTAGGTGACTCTAGGCCATTCGAGAATGCCAACCACTACAGATGGAGTAAGACATGAATCTAGTGACAACTTGGAATGTGATAGCGAGTGTATACAATGTAGATAATGATAAAGTTTTTCATTCCATCTGATTAACCTGTTTGTAGCTGAGTATATGGAACTATGTGTTGGGCACATGTCCCCAATCTGGTATCTAAGTATATTGAATCTCAATTATGTAATAGCTCAATCTATGTAATTGAATTGAATTTGGGAGTGATCATGCCATGCATTTTTCCCCTGAATTTGAGCAACTTGTATGAATATGAGCTGAAATAAATATATATGAGCTAAATTTGAACATAATTATCAAAACTATGATTATATCTATGCAAATCTATATTGTGCCTAGTGTACTAGTCTGATGACTAGAATTATCTTGAAGTTGGGGCTATTAGACAGTAGTGCCATGTAGTAGGTAGAAACACCCTATAGCGTTAGTGTCCCAATCTAGCCACTAATGTCTGCTTGATCTAATTTCTAAGTGATCTGAACTGAATTCTGAATCTCTGTTATGTTCTATATCTACCCTAAGTTTGATGTCTAAAATTGTGCCTATGTGCTGAAATGTATCTGTGAATAACAATGTAGGAGCTTGATCTCTATGACAACCCCTATGAATGCCCCCTCTTTTGAAGATAGTTGTGAAATCTATGTAAAAACTGCCCTCTAAAAAAGTAACTCTTCAAAATGTGTTAGCCGGAGCATGTGCATGATATTCCAATACAATGTACAAACATAACATCAAAATGTAAAAGTATCTGAGCACGAATAAGTAATGTAAGATGTATGTTGTAATCTAGGATTTCACAAGGGTGTCAAGATAGATGTAATCGAAGTCTAACAAAAAATTTGAGTAACTACCTAAGGGGATGGGGCATAATGTCCATCACGACACCCAAGTAGGAAGGGTAGATTCATGAGATCCCTCATGGCATTGAAAACTGGTGTGTGGTGTGTGTGTGTGTGTGTGTGTGTGTGTGTGTGTGTGTGTGTGTGTGTGTGTGTGTGTGTGTGTGTGTAACAAGAAAATATAAGTGTCATCGTGTAGAAGCATACAAGGAAGCATACATACAAGTAGTTGAGGCATGAAAAAGATAGGCTAAGGGGACACAATACAAGGGACATGTGCACATGCCACTAAATCTGGGAATGAAGACATACAAGGACATGTTCAAATGTCCACATGTAAGCAACACATAAATTGACGTAGAGCCACATAGAAGGACATGTTCAAATCTCTGCATATATAAGGACAAAAGAACACCCAAGGGACATGGGCATATGTCCAGGGCATACAAACAAAGAAGTGGTGTAGAACCAAAGAACAATGGCATATTCAAAAGCCCTAAAAAATGGAAGAAGCATAAAAACACAATCAGGTCTAATCTAGAAAAACTAGAAATGAAAGCATGTATAACTATGTATTACAAATCTATGTCGATGCTAGGATGTATACATATTGAGTCTAACTAGTGATAGTCGATAAAAAATCTAAGTAATGAGGAACGATGATCAATATCAAGATAAATCAATGCTTAACTGGAATGTATAAAATGTAAGGATAAAACCTAGAAATAGAAACTATGTAGGAGATGCCCCCAAGTGGGCATATATATCAAATGTATAAACATAGATCAGTGTATATTCCCCTAATGGGTAGATGATAGTTAGTAAATGTATAAACCAGAGTCCTATTTGAAATCTACAAGCACTCGACAAGAATAAGTGAAGCATATTTGTATGATAAAACCGACTATACTAGGATAGCTAGCAATATGCAATATCTGGAAAGTAGTAGAAATGTAAACATAGCAATGCATACAATCTATAAATTATTGTGTTTTGAAATATTTTAATGTTTTTATATTTTGACATGTTATATTATTTTTGTGTTTGAGTATAAGCTATGTTAAAAGAAAATTAAAATAAACTATGTACAAGGAACAAGAAAGAGAAGGAAGTATGTATAAGAGTAGGAGCCATACTACCCAATGAGTCTCATGAGATACTCATTGTCATTGTGGCCTATGTCAAAAATAGGAATGATAATATCTCATGCAGTGTGATTGCTATGCTGTAGTTGTAGTGGTAATTTTAGTATTGTTCATCATCTGAATCATAATAACCTAGTGTGCTAGAGGGAATTGCCTCATATTATGGAGTTGACTTTTCTGAATTGTGCTTTGGCATATTGATTGTGATTTTACGCTTTAAAACTGTGCTTGTTATAGTCATATGGTGTTGTGGAGGCTCTTTTACTAGAAAACCTATTTTGAGAATGCTTGTTGGCTTAACATGATTTTAACTTTGCATCTTAATTTCTTGCTCTTTCTATAACATGTCCTATGTATTTGGATGTTTTTCCTTGATAAAATGTATCTTTAAATGACATACCTTGGGATTTTTAAAAAACCCCAAACCTTGTTGACCAATGTTATCAACTGCAATAATATGAGAAGTGATGCGTTGGGCCTGTTTGTCAAAACCTTGACCATGATAATCATACTGATATAGATATTTGTGACCAAAATTATACCATATTGAACATTGACCCTCATTTTGGAGAGGTAGAGTTACTTGATTTATTTGTGCTTGTACTATTTCTTGAGCTAATTGTGCTTTTTGAAACTTTTGTTATTTTGAGTTATGTTTTGGTAACCATTTTTGTATTGTTTTTGAGTTTGACCCTTTTTGAATTTGTAGATGTGTCATTTTATGTTGTGTGGATGAAGTGTCATTATGTGATTCATCTGTATCCATTATCTTTGTATTTTATTTTTTAATGCTAAACATGAATTTGTGTGTTGCCCATGCATTCTATGATATGCACAAAAATATTTGGATCTCCTCATTGGGTGTAAATGAGGTAGGTTGATCAACTTAGCATTAATCATTTCCCTTAGTGTCTCAATTGAACTCTTATTTGACCTTTGAATGATTTTTGAATCACTGATTGTAGATGTACTTTGTTGTGATTTATGATTTGGTTATGTAACATTGTTTGCTACAAATGGACTAGGTGAAGATGCATTGTGACCTAGAGGCCTTTGTCTTGTAAATTAATTTTTTAATGTTGTAATATTTTCATGTAATAGTTGATTCTGATTTTGTAATTATGTAGTTATCTTTCTCATACTGATAAATTAATCACGTAGAGTCTCACAAGTGAAAACCCTATCTGTTTTTGATTGAACATGTAGGCACACACACTATAGGGAAGAGGTGTGAATAGGTTGAGTATGGGGAATAATGACATTGGTATAGGCTGCTTCATCTCATGGATGAGTGATATCATGGACCTAGTTAGAGGGAAAGTAACTATCACCCTCATGGATATGAGGAGGAGAAGGAGATTCTTCCTTGTGCATAAGATATGACATTGAAAAACATAGTTTTTAACTTATGTGATAAGTTCTCTATGTGTGTATGGGTTTTCTTGTTAATGGAATTCCACATAGGATAAAGATAATATGCTATGAGATATGACATATTTAAAATTGATATAAAGCATCATCTATACATGTGTTTATATTTTTTTTAAGTTCATTTTGAATTAAAGGGAACAAGCATGCAAATGAAAGAATTAGACTTTGTAACAAAAAGTGATTAATTTTTTCTATCATTATGATCATGATTGTATGAAATATAAATTAGAAGATGTATGGATTTGAAATATGAGTATAAATGGACAAAGATACAAACCCTAAGTGTGTCTAGGGTTAAGGTGAATTTAAATTTAGGGTTTCTTTGTAACAAAAGAAAAATATATTCAAATAAATTAAAATCCTAATATGAAATTGATGTAATCAATGTAATCATATAAAATGTGAAAATTGGTAACTTGAGTGTGGTGTATGACACCCAACCCATATGTCCCTCTTGCTTTCTCTCATGACCCTTCTAGGCACTTTTTCACTGATTCTCAGTCATCTGTAGCCTTTCAGATAGTGATTCCACCTCCTCCATGCTGCTTTCCTATGACAATTTTATCCCCCCAAGTCTCATACCTTTAGGATAATAGCGCCCAACTTAGACTATAGCGTCAGACCTTAGGGTGTCTATTTTTGGTGCTCTTGTTTAATTACATTTTTACCTCCAACGATCACTTCCTTCTAGTTCCTATCCTTCTTCTTGTCGATCTAATGAAAATAAATTCAACCCATGAATGATATATCTCTATAAAATCCCATTCAAAGTTCATTTAGAAGGGGTTGACAAATATCATAAAGCAAACAAGAATACAAGCAAGACTACTCAGGCATATTTCCTTATTCTCTGCATACAACCATCTAATACAACTAAAAACTTATTCAAACCCTTACACCAGTCCCTAGTCATTTCAAGCACACCCAATTTAGCATTTTGCATCTTCATACACACTATTACACAAAGCACATCAAGTGGGAGAACTATATATGACTTGATCCATTTTCGAAGTATTGGTATATAGGCAATGTGCCCACATAAGGGATGTGGATACACGGTCAATGCATCTTACACACACTAACCCCCCTCTTTCTCAAAGTTTGTCAAAGCATAATGGAGTCTAGAGTTTGAAGACTAAATCAGCTAAACAGGGAGTTCTGTATACATCCAACATCCAAAATTTTATAAGCAGGCTCACACAGAGACAATGAACAAAACCCAAAAAGCTTAGGCCTCCAAGACAACAATAGAAGAAGAGGACTATAGTAGTAGACCCTAAGGTGTCCTATTTTGGTGATCCTATCCTTTCACAAAATGAAGTCTAGACCCTGATTCATGACACTTTCCCAGTCTTTCACAACAAATTTTAGACCCTGTCTCAGCCGTTTCAGTCTGTTTTTAGCTAAGTCTTATTTTTCCACATTTATTACTATTTTTAGAAAGGTTCAAATTACAATTAAATTATATAAATCAGTAGCTTAATTATTGAAATATTATTTACTAATTTAATTAACTCAGACCCTTAACTAAATTAATAATAATACTCCAATATTTTTAAAATAATTAAATCATTTGGTGAACCTGACTTACTTCATTTGTGCATAAAAACTCTAGAAACCCTGAAAAAAATTCCTTGTTGATTTTTTCAATATCTTTCTAATTTTTTACTTGCATATTTAAATTGTAAATTCACTTTAAATTTTAAAATTCCATATATATATATTCTCCCAAACCTTAGTTGCATCCACTAGGTCCTTTCAAATCAAGAATTTTTCAATGTTTTTTTGATTTTTTATCTACATATTTAAATTATAAATTCACCTTATTTTTTAAAATTCTTTAGTAAATTTAAAAATATCATTTTAAAAAACCCTAGCTGCATATACTAGGTCCCTTTGTTTGCTTGAGGTATCACCTTACATCTAAAATCAAATTTCACATAATAATAAAAATGGGTCTCACTTATTTACATGTATTTCTTGTAAATAATAAGGATTCCATACTCGGTCCTATCATGTACATGAATGATGAAGTTTACCATATGTGAGTACAAAGCTTCATTCTTTGTATTTCATGCTTAATTTTCATAATATGGGATGATATAAAAAAAAAATTAGTGTTAAACATAATAAGATCACTCTCCTTCAAAGCAATGTTTACTTGATTTTAATATAAGATTTCATTACTTGCCTTGTATCTCTCATATGAATTTTTTTTCAAGTTTATCTTTCTAAATACATTATAAATATCATAGCACATGGAAAAGTCTTTTATGCATTTATGCACAATTTCATGCTTTCTACCCCTTGCTTTTCATCTCTCATATGGAAAAATTTTCAATTTAACTTGCTAAACATATTAGAAATATCATAGCATATGTCAAAGTTCTTTATGCATTAATGAACAAATTCATGCTCTCTCTCCTTTGCTTTCTATCTCTCATGTGGAATTCTCTTTATAAACATATTTCTATACAACCTATAACTCTAATTTCATACATTTCATTTCACATTCATGATTTCTACCTAGATGCATATAACTCATTGGCTACTTTTGAGTATTTCCCTATAACTACTAGACACAAGCAAACACTAGTGGCTATATGTATCCCTCATCCCTTCAAATTTTGTACATATAGCTCTTATCCCGCACATACTACTAGCTTTATTCCTATAGTAGATCATGCGGTACATGCTCTCACCCAAGTTTATGAAGATAGACAGGTTGATTACACCCATGACTATAGCTTTATCACTCAGGTTAGCATCCCTTCCAATACAGTTTCAGTTCTTGAACTCCTTCAGTGATCAAATGTTTACAAATATGTATCATGTTTAGCCCTTTGCAATACTAGAATTCATATTTCAACTAAATTAACTTACGTTGCCTCTATCTTCAACACAATGTAATGGACTAACAAGTACATTTCCTTTGAGAAAGAGGATTTACCCCCATGACACATAATTGAATAACATATACCTCTATATATTCAATTAATAATCAATGATGTAGGGGTAAAAAGAGTGTTAGTTGATAATGGTTCAGGACTCAACATTTGCAACACTTCTTTTCTTAAACATCTTAATATACAACCTCAATATTTAGACCATTATGACATGAACATCAGAGGTTTTGATAACATTCCATGGAAAGTCATGGGTCAAATAACACTCAATCTTACTTTGAGACCTAAGACACTGCCAACTACTTTCCAAGTCATGCCAAAAGATCTCAATTATAATTTATTATTTGGTCAGCCTTGGATTCATGATATGCATGCAATCCCTTCTACACTTCATGCTTGTCTAAAATTTAGTCACAAAGGCTACATCTACACATGCCCAATAGACAATAAACCTTTTAAATAATTCCAAGTTTCTGAATCTCTATAGAATTATATTCCACACTTTGATCTCTGTAATACACCTACAAAACCCACTACTCATAATGCACCCTCAGACCATGCAACACATCAAACAATTCCAAGTTCTATAATAACATCAACACCAAATCACTAGTTTACTTCCCCTTTTGCACTTAAATGTATTAATAAGATGGGATATCATGGCAAAGGCTTTGAAAGTATGAACAAAGAATCACCAATCTTGTTGAGGCATCCACACAACATGGTAAATAAGGGATGAGATTTTAACTTACCCTTCTTCATGATAGACCTTCTTCCGCCACTTCAAAGCACATAAAGTTTTGTCCACCCATTACACTAGTAGACCACACCATTAATCATACTAAAACATTATTACTGATCTATCCTGATATTATTGATGATATAGTTTCACTAGGTATGTACACATTAGATGAATTCTCTAACGATGAATCCCTCTTACAATTTATCGAAGCATATGAGGACCTCCCATCTTGCTATCATAAAAATAGATTTTCTCATCACACAAATGTCCACTCATACTTTGAATAAAAATCTAGATTCTCCCCAAGGCATACCAGTTGATTCAGATTATATTATTCTTACAACCCCATACACACTAGATTGTTCCACATTGCTTAAGGAGGAAATAATTAATTTCAATTTTGAAACCAATCAGGATCCTCACATTATCTTATTAATCGGTTCCCTATGAAAGGAAGAGGACATAGATATTCATCAAAATTTAATATATTTTCTAGAACTCTTTGTTTGGTCTTACTTAGATATACTAGGAATTGATACATCTATAGCAATTCATCAGATTCCCTTATACCCAGATACTAAACTAGTTAAATAAAAATTTCACAAAATGCATCCTATGGTGGCTCTCTTAGTCAAAGATGAGATCCAATGCCTCTTAGATGCTGGATTCATTCAACTAGTAGCACACCCTGAATGGGTTTCCATTATATTCCCCATGGTCAAACCCAATGGACAAACTTGGTATTCTTCTGATTCTCAAGATTTAAATAAAGCATGCCCAAAAGATGATTTTCCTTTACCTAACATTGACATGATCGTAGATTTCACAATTGGATATGAAATTTTATCATTTATGGATGGATTTGTAGGATACAACCAAATCAAAATCACCAAAGAAGATCAAGAGTAAACATCTTTTACAACACCTTGGGGCACATTTTATTACATTGTCATGCCTTTTGGATTAAAAAATGTCTGATCCACATATCAACGTACCATGATACATATCTTTCATGACTTGATTCACCATGTTATCAAAGATTATGTTGATGATGTATTAGCCAAATCCAAATAATGACAACATCATGCTATTGATTTATGAAAGATCTTTTAAAGACTCAAGTAATACAATGTCTGATTAAATCTAAAGAAATGTGTATTTAGAGTTTTACATCAGGAAAATTTTTAGGTTTCATTATTTCTCAACGTGGCATAGAGGTTGACCCTAATAAATTCAAAGAAATTATTGACATGACACCTCCCACAAACTTAAAAAAACTTTGATCAGGCAAAATCTAAGCAATCCACCATTTTGTAGTTTAATTTGTTGATAAAACTCAGTCATTCACTCAATTATTAAATAAAGATATAAAGTTTGTCTAGGACCAAGCCTATCAAGAAAGCTTTGATACAATCAATCAATATCTTCTTAATCCACTTATTTTAGTACCACCAATACCTGGCAAACCTTTCCTCCTATATATCTCAGCAATGGATCATGCATTAGGAGCACTCTTAGCACAACATGATGATCAACATACCAATCGAGCAGTTTATTACATCAGTCTCACATTAGTTGATTATAAAAATAATTATTCTATAATAGAAAAACTATGTCTACCATTAGTTTTTGAAACATAAAAACTTTGACATTACATGGTAAATAATGAGGCTTAGGTTATCAAAAAAATAGATCCCTTGAAGTTTTTCATGGCAGAACCACATCTCTTTGGTTGCATCACAAAATGGGTCATGTTAGTAACAGAGTTTGACTTAAAAATAGTTCTTCAAAAATCAATAAAGGGCCAAATCATTATAGACCATTTGACAACTACACCACTCCTAGACACCAATCCTATTAGTGACACATTTAGAGATGATTTCACTACCTATTCTACTCATTTTGATACTTGGACCATATTCGTTAATGGTTCTCGATACATATCCGGTGTGCGGGCAGGCATTGTCTTTATCGACCCTTCTGGTCACATAATTCCTATTACATATCAATTAAGTTTCTCTTGTACCAACAACACTACAAAATATGAAACACTTATCTTTCATCTATTTTCCACCCAGTCCATCTAAATTAGATCTATTCAAATCTTTGGTGATTCCCAACTTATGGTCAACCAAGTCAATAATGGCTATCAGACAAAAAAAGAACATCTTATCCCATATCAAAACATGGTACAATGTTTATCATCATAGTTTGACTAATTTTCTATAAAAAGTATACCAAGAAAATACAATCGACACATAGATGCAATGGCAAGTGACACATCTTTGATTCCTATCAACATAAATGATGATAAATCTATTTTCATAATTAAATGATTATAATCACCATCAATATCCAATGCATATTTGATTGCACTATCTATTTTAGCCACTACACACAGTTCCACAACTCTAGAATGGTTCTATGATATATATAACTTTCTAAACAAATTTATTACAATAAACACTTTTTCAAAAAATGACAAATGCAAGTTACACAAACAAGCACTCTATTATGTAATCATTGGTGGAGACATTTTTAAATGATCCTTCAATGAATAATTGCTTAGATGCTTGACTTTAGTAGAAGCCAAAATTGCTCTTACACAGATACATGATAGTGAGTGTGGCATTCACTTTAGTGGAAAGGACATGTCACACAAATTGCTTTGACAAGGGTACTACTAACCCACCATAGAAGATTAATGTTCCCAATACACAAAGCTATGTGATAAATCTCAACAACACAGTGACCTACAACATGCACCATCACAATAATTGTAACCTATTATCTCTTTATGGCCATATATGTTATGGGGATTTGATCTTATTATAAAAATTATCCCTAAATCTGTCAATGGGCATAAGTTCATCATCATAGCTAAAGAATATTTTACCAAGTGGGCAAAATCCATTCTACTCCAATTCACCATAGGGGAGGACATTTGTAGCTTTCTCATGACTCATATTATTTCACACTTCATCCTACCTACAACCATCATTTCTGATAATGGAACATCATTAAAAAATATAACTGTCAATAAATTTTGCATCAAATATAAGATTAAACACACATTATCCACTCCATATTACCCACAAATAAATAATCAAGTAGAGGCTACCAATAAAACCATCAATAGTATGTTTAGAAAAATAGTGACCAAATTTGGAGATGATTGGCACAATCAACTAGTCTTTGCATTATGGGCCTATTGCACAAGTATCCACACGCCCACAAGAGCCACTCCTTTTTCACTTGTTTATGGCATAGAAGTAGTTTTACCATTGGAATTAGAAATCCCATCTCTTTGTGTCTCCCTTAAAGATATTCTCATTGATGAAAAATATCATGAAAAGAATCTACACCAACTCGAGTAGTTAGACCATGCACGTATTCAAGTAGTAGAACATCTCAGAATCTACCAATAACATATACAATGATCCTACAACAAACGAGTTCACACTAGAGAATTTAAAGTTAATGATCTCAATCTCAAAGAAAATCTTCGTAATGTCAATGCTAAAGAAGAAATCAAAGGAAAATTCAAACCAAATTGGCTAGGTCCATACATCATTACTAAAAATCTCAGCCCTAAAGTATATAGTCTATCCTCACTTGAAGGAAAGAGACTCAAAAATTCAATGAATATTATGCATCTATGTAGATTCCATGTCTAGCATTTCATTTCACACATTGTATTGTACATAATTTTTCAAAATTACTTGTATATAACTTCTTTTCAGTTACTTGTACATAGTTTCTTTTTTTCTTACTCATACATAACTTCTCAATATTTCTTGTACATAGTCTTCTCATGATTTATTATACATAGATACAATCCAAAAATAATACAAAATTTCAAAAATATAAAAACATTCAAATAAATCCAAAACACCAAAAACATTTCAATTGTATGCGTTATCCATGCTAGACTTACATTTGTTGTTCTATGCTATTGTTTTTCAATTTATCTATATTTCCATGCTTCACTTGATCTTATTTAAGTGTGTGCAATGACATCTAGATCCATGATTGCTTCACTCTAACCATTAAGGGGGCATCCTAATTCTACATTCGAGACATACATCGATATATTTACCCACTGGAGGCATCTTCTACATGAATACACCATCCAAGTTATGTCATTCTTACACCACATACTCTAGTTATCATGTTAACGTACATTAGTTACTAGCTTACATATATTAATCTATCGACATTCACTAGTATATATTACTTATGTATTTCTTAGCATATACCTAGTCTTGTACTACATGTCTTGCATACTTTCACTTCTTGCTTTGATTAGTTAGATGCGATTGTATTTTTAGCATTTACATTGATTTCCTTTCTTGCTTTGTGTAGCTAAATGTGATTGCATTTCTCATTTCCTATTTTATCTCCTATATGTGCTTGAGGACATTTACCAATGTTCTTTGCTTCTATTCTTGTGTGTGCCTTATGACATTTGCCAATGTTCTCTGCTTGTACTCTTTTATGTGATTGTAACTTTAATGCCAACCTTGCTTGTTTCCAATTATATGCGTATGTGGCATTTGAACATGCCTTATATACTTGCTTTCTAATTTGAAAGACATGTGCCCATGTCCCTTGTTTGCTTGGCCCCTTGGCCACTTTTGTATGCTTCTTGATTTTTATCTTGTATGCTTGTTGTTTGATTGCTTTTTAATTATTTACAATGTCATGATCTACATCATGCATTATCTTGATTTATTGGATGTCATGATGGACATCATGTTCCATCCCTCCTTGATAACTAACAACTAACAACTAAAAACTAACAACTAACAACTAACAACTAACAACTAACAACTAACCAAAATTCTAGTTCTACTTCATTATATTACACACACTATTATATTTTTATATCTATCTAGGCATACCCCTATTGATCTAATAATCTCTTATACAACCCATGCTATATCTTAAGATATCTTATCAATTTTCATTACTATATCATGTCTTTTCATAACATAACACACTTGTAGGGATATTTCTTATAAGGATAGTCATTACAAGATCTTCATTCCTACCCTCAAAAGAGGGGGCAATAAACAAAGGTTTTGTCATAGAACAGTATCCAGACTTTAAACTAGGCAAAATAGATCAGGAAGATAGTGATAATTATAGAACAATCCCCAAAATCAACTCAAGACAATAGCACCAAGATTGGACTACAACACTAGATAGTAGGTGTCCATTTTTAGTGTTCCTATCCAAACAACAAAAAAACTAGATTTTATAGAAATAGACATAAAAGTAAGTACAATTATAGTTTTGTCAGCAATAGTTTAGTTCAAAATCAATAGTTTTAGTATAATTTTTCTTAGAGAATCTAGATATAGGGGGCATCATACATGGCATGATGGCTCTCACTTCTAATTTGAGATTAGGTAGTTGGTATAATGCCTAGATCAGAATCCATGTTTTAGACATTAGTGATTGGAGGTAATGTGTATGACACATTTGACATCTTTTCTTTTTGAGTTTAGTACATTACCTAGGCATTCTTAGTAGTTGCATGCCCTATTCCATTTTGGAGTGGCTTTCATATAAGCCTAACTTCCACATTTATGAGTGGCTTCCACATAAGCCTATTGCCTAGTTTCAGAGTGGCTTTCATACAAGCCTAATCTCCACCATTTTTTTGAGTTGACCAAGAGTGGCCTAGTTTCTAGCACATATTTGGTTATCCACACCATATTATCATATTAAAAAATATTCATGGGATTTAGGAACCATCTCATATGACACACATTTCATACCGATATCAGTTCATAGCTTTACTTCATGGGGCAATGATGGAGATAAAAGACTAGTTAACCTTTACATTCTTGAGCCACCTACTCAGAGGGATTAGACACATAATTCAAACATCGATTAACACATACATGATCATATAACTTTACTTAGTGGGTGATGATGGAGCCAAAGGGCCAACCTTTGCATTCTTGAACCACTCTTAGGGAATTGAGCACTTAGCTCCATTCATGATAGTACTCTTGGTACAACACATACCCAATATTACTTAGCATCATCCAACATCACTCAACATCAAAATAGGTTTTGTATTGGTTCACGCACCTAATGATGTATATTCAATCCTTTCTCTTCCCCTCTCTCTAACTCAACTTTTGTACATTATTATTTTAGATATAGCATATCTAGTAAGAACTTATAACTCTTTGTTTTCTCTTAAATATTTACACTTCACGACATGCTCTTTCTATGCATACCCAACATCACACATCTTCATGAACTTCACCCTTGTAAGTAAGTTCAGGTACACTTTCTATTTTTTCTTTATCCTAGTATTTTTCTTTGATGAATCACTAGAATAAAGAGGGGAAAATGTAGTTGTATAAAATGTGAATTTTTTAAACTTGAGTGTGGTTTATGACACCTAACCCATAGGTCCCTCTTGCTTTCTCTCATGATCCTTCTAGGCACATTTTCATTGATTTCTAGTCATATATAGCCTTTTAGATAGTGATTCCACCTCCTCCAAGATAATTTTCATATGATAATTCCATCCCCATAGGTCCCATACCTTTAGGATAATAGTGCCCAACTTGGACTATTACACCGAACCATATCCATTTCTGACACTCCTATCTATTTATATTTTTACCTCTAATGATCACTTTTTTTCATTTCCTATCCTTCTTCTTATTGGCCTGATGTTAATACATTTAAACCATGACCAATACATCTCTATAAAAACCCATTCAAAGTTAATTTAGAAGGGGTTAGAAAATATCACAAAGAAAGCAAGAATACAAGCAAGACTACTCAGGCATATTTACTTATTCTAAACATACAACCATCTAATACAGCTACAAGCTTATTCAAACCCTTACACTAGTCCCTAGTCATCTTAAGCACAACTAATTTAACATTTTTCATCTTTATAAACACTATTTCACAAATCACATCAAGTGGGAGAACTAAATATGGTTTGATACCTCTTCAAAGTATTGATATGTAGGCAACATGCTGACATACGGGGTATGAATACATGTTCAGTGCATCTTAAGCACACTAACCCCCTCTCTTTCTCAATTTTTTTCAAATCATAATGGAGTCTAAGGTTTAAAGACTAAATTAGCTCTATAAGGAGTTTCATAGACATCCAACATCCAAAATTTCATAAGCAGGCTCACACAATGATAATGGACCAAACCCAAAAAGATCAAGCCTCTAAGACAAAGTGGCATAAGAGGACTATAGCACTAGACCCCAGGGTATCTTATTTTGGTACTCTTGTACTTTTATGAAATGAAGGCCAAATCCTGATTCATGACACTATCTCAATCCTGCATAACAAATTTTAGACCTTGTCTCAGTCGTTTTAATCTGTTTCTAGCTAAGTCTTATTTTCTCCACATTGATTACTATTTTTATAAAGGTTTAAATTACAATTAAATTATACAAATTAGTATATTAATTATTAAAATATTATTTATTGATTTAATTAACTCAGACCCTTAACTAAATTAGGAATAATACTCTAATATTTCTAAAATAATTAAATCAATTAGCTAGGTTGTCTAAAAAAATAAAAATTATTTAACCCTAATTTATTGCACAAAAAAATGGATTAATATAAACTAGGTTTTTAAGTAATATTTGAATTAAATTGGGTTCATAGAATGATTTAACATTTTAGGTTTTTACTATGTAAATCCTATGTTTAAATTAAAGGGTTGAGATGTCTAAATTAATCAAATAATATGCAATAATTAAGCACTAATTTGTTATTTTTTTGATCTCTTTTAGCTTCCTAAAAATAGTAATAAATAAGCATAAATATATAATTATATAGAAAGTGAATATCATAGATGATCTAAGTTTTAAAATTAGGTTTTTAATAATTTTGAGTGTCATCAATAAGATTCTAGTGTTTATCTACTCACTGGTAGAAGTGCCCTGTATGGATAGTAGTGCCCTATATAGATAGTAATGCCATGCTTATGTAGTGTCCTCAATATGGTGCTAATGTCCCATTTGTAGGACTATTTTTATTTTTGGGAACACCTACACATATGTTCTTATGTCTTATTCCTGTGTGCATGAAACCTAGAGCTCTTGTTGTGCTTGAAAAACTTGATTTAGTGTGCAAACCCTAATACCCCTTTCAAGTATATAATGAACAATAATAATGTATTTTTTAGTAGGATAGTCTTGACATAATTAAAACCCTACTATGAAGAGAGTTGCCTATATACCAATACTCTGAAGGGCGATAAAGCCTAAGATAGTTCTCCCACCTAGTTCTTGATGTAAGTGCAAGTGAATGCTAGAATGAGAGTGGACTTAGATGCCTTGAATGTGTTTAAGATTTTCAATATTTGAAAATTGGGCTTAGGACTATTGTAGATGGTAGTATGTAGAAGTTGGGAAAAATAGGGATCAAATGCCTTAATTTTGATCAACTTGTCTTTGGTTTAAATGTAATTTTGCATCTATTTTCCATCTAGTGAATAAATGTCAATTAGAATTTTATTTATAGAGTTATGTAGCTTATGTGGATAATAAAATATGATTAGGCCAACCTTAAGAGGGGCACACATTTGAAAAATTATTTATTAGGAAGAGCTAGGGCTAAAGACAATAGCACCTAGTTGGGGACACTAATGCCATGTGGTTGTAGTATCCTAAATGTGGTGCTAATGTTCACTTGGCAGCTTATTAAGTAAGTTGGCTTAGGATCTAAGAAAATAGTCCTAGGACTCTATTTTGGTTGACTGTAAGTGATCGTGGTCTACATAATGATTGGAAAAGTATGTCTAAGGCTTTAGGATATGTCTAAGGCTAAGCTAGGATTAAGTTAACTCAAGTGACACTCTTAGCATCTAATTACCACTTTTAAGTGATTACATTTGCCCCCTATTTATGCTAGTAATTTGAAAAAGTGAAATTATTGGTATAAAATAAAAATAAGCATACTTGGACTTACCTTAGAAGTGAAGCCCACACAGTTGAGTCTGAGTATGCGAATCTAAGTTTGCATATGTGGAACATGATGCAAATCAATGTCATCATTCGGTAGGTGAACCAATGTATGAACCCTATGAAAAGCTATGTGTGTGAGTATAAATAGTGATCATATCATCAAATAAGTTATACTAAGCTGATGGCTTGTTCAATCCTTATTTAGGTGGCTCGAGAACTCAATCTAGTTTTAACTTCATCATTGCCCACCCCTACTTGGTGGATCCTGATCTCTATGAATAACTTAGATAAGACTGTAAGTGTGTCTAACCCTTTCATGTAGGTGGCTAAAGAACTCAAACATGCCATGACTCCATCATTACCCACCTATGTGAAGTAGATACATCTATAACTAAACTACCTAAAGTGCTAAAAGTATCTAAATGAGTAAATCTAGCTATGTATGTTAGCTCCATGACCACTTGGGCATATTAGGTAGCTCTAGGCCATTTGGGAGTGCCAACCACTATAGATGGAGTAAGGCATGAATATGGTGACAACCTGAAATGTGATGCAAGTGCTTACATCATAGATAATGACATGGAGTTTGCCATTCCATCTCATTAACCTATTTGTATTTGAGTATATGGAAACTATGTGCCATACACATGCCTCTAATATAGTATCTAAGTATATTGAATCTAAATTGAGAATGTAATAACTAAATTTGTATAATTGAATTGAATGTGGAAGTGATCATGTCACATATGATGCTCTTAAATTTGAGAAACTGGTGTAAATATGAGATGAAATAAATATATCTAAACTAAATCTGAACATAATTGTCAAACCTATGACTATATTTGTGCAAATCTATATTTTACCTAGTGTGTTAGTTTGAATAATCTAGAATGTCCTAAACTTGGGGCTACTGGACACTAGTTTCCTATAATGGATAATAGTGCCATGTGATGCTAGTGTCCTAATATAGGTGATAATGTCTACATGGTATGATTTCTAAGTGATCCAAGCTAAATTTTAAGTCTCTATTCTATATTTGCCTTGAGTTTGATGTTTGAAACTGAGCCTGTGTGCTGAAATGTATCTATGAATAAAAATATAGGAGCCTGATCTTTGTGACAAACCCTTATGAATGCCTCCTCTTTTGAGGGTAGTTGTTAAATCTATGTAATAACTACCCTCTAAATAAGTATCTCTAAAAAATGTGTTACCCAAATCATGTGCATGATATTCTAATACAATGTATAAACATAACATTAGAGTGTAAAAGTATTTAAGCATGAGTAAGTTATGTAGCATGTATGTTGTGATATAGCATTACACAAGGGTGTCAATATAGATATAATAAATTTATAACATCAAATATGAGTAAATACCTAGGGGGATGGGGCATGATGTTCATCATGACACCCAAGTAGGAAGGGTAGATGCATGAGATCCCTCATGGTATCGAAAACTGGTGTGTGTGTGTGTGTGTGTGTGTGTGTAACAAGAAAATACAAGTGTCATGGTGTAGAAGCATATATACAAGCACATGAGGCACACAAAAGATAGGCTAAGGGGACATAATATAAGGGACATGGGCATATACCACTAAATCTAAGAATGAACACACATAAGGACATGTTCAAATGTCCATATACATAAGCAACAAATAATTTGGCATAGAGACACATAGAAGGACATGTTAAAATATTTGCATATAGAAGAAAGAAAGAACACACAAGGGACATGGGCACATATCTAAGGAATACAAATAAAGAAGTGGCTGGCATATTCAAATGCCCTTGAATATGGAATAATCATATGAACACAATCAAGTCTAATCTAGAAAAACTAGAAATGAAAAGATGTATAATTGTGTAATACAAATATATGTTGATGCTAGGATGAATATATATCAAGTCTAACTAGTGATATTCGATAAAAATGTGAGCAATGAGGATCAATGATCAATATCAAGATAAATCAATGCATAATTAGAATGTATATAATGTAAGCATATAACCTAGTAATAACAACTATGTAGGATATTCCCCCAAGTGGGAAGATGTATCAAATGTATAAACTTGGGTCGGTGTATATGACCCCAGTGGATAGATGATAGCTAGTCTGGATCAGTGTAGTGGACCAAATTCCTATCTAGAATTTTCAAGAACTTGATAAGAATAAGTGAAGCATATGTGTATGATAAAACTGGCTATACTAGGATAGCTAGAGATATGCAATATCTAGAAATTAGTATAAATGTACACATAACAATGCATACAATCTATAGATTATTATGTTTTTAAATATTTGAATGTTTTTGTATTTTGACATGTTATATTATTTTTGTGTTTTCTGAGTATAAGATATGTATAAGCAAATGAAAATAAACTATATACAAGGAGAAAGAATGACAAGGAAGTATGTATAAGATTCGGAACCATACTAACCAATGAGTCTCATGAGAGACTCAATCTCACTATGGGATCTATCTAAAATAGGAATGATAATCTCTCATGTAGTGTGATTTATATGTTATATTTGAATGTTGTTGCAGTGTTAATCTGAGTATTGTTTATCATCTAAATCATAATAACTTGCTTATTGTAGTCATATGGTGTTGTGGAGGCTCTTTTGATAAAAACCCTATTTTGAGAATGCTTGTTGGCTTAACATGATTTTGAATTTGCAACTTAAGTTCTTTCTCTTTCTATAACATGTCCTATGTATTTGGATGTTTTTAACTTGATAAATTGTATTTGTGAATGATGTGCCTAAATATTTTTAATAAACCTCAAACCTTGTTGACCAGACAAATATTATCAACTACGAGAATAGGATAAGTGATGCCTTTGGCGTGTTTTCCCAAACCTTGACCATGATAATAATACCATTGTAGATATTTGTGACCAAAATTATACCATATTGAATGATGAGCCTCATTTTTGAGAGGTATATTTACTTGATTTATCTATTCTTTTGGTACTATTTCTTGATCTGATTATGATGTTTGAACCTTTTGTGGTTACCATTTTTGTACTATTTTTGAATTTGACCCTTTTTTACATTTGTAGATGTGTCATTGTATGTTGTGTGTATGAAGTGTCACTATCTAAGTAATATATATCCACTATTTGTTATACTTTCCTTTTCAATGCTAAAAATGAATCTGTGTGGTGCCCATACATTATATGATATGCATAAAAATATATGGATCTCCTTATTAGGTGTAGAGGAGGTAGGTTGATCAACTTAGATTTAATAATTTCCCTTAATGTCTCACTTGAACTCTTATTTGACCTTTGAATGGTTTTTAAATCACTAGTTGTAGATGTAAGTTGTTGTAATTTATGATTTAGATATGTAACATTGTTTGCCATAAATTGACTAGGTGAAGATGCATATACATGATATACATTATTGTGCCCTGGAGGCATTTATTTTATAAATTAATTTTCCAATGTTTTAATCTTTTCATGTAATAGTTGATTCTAATTTTTTAATTATGTAATTATCTTGCTCATGCTAATAATTTAATCACGTAGAGTCTCATAAGTGCAAACCCTAGTTGTTTTTGATTGAACATGTAGGTACACATGTTATAGGGAAAAGGTGTAAATAGGCTGAGTATGGGGAATAATGACATTGGTATAGGCTACTTCATCTATTGGATGAATGATATCATGGACCTGGTTAGAGGGAAAGTAACTATCACCCTCATGGATATGAGGAGGAGAAGGAGATTCTTTCTGTGCATAAGATATGGTATTGAAACTTAAAACATAGTTGTTAGCTTATGTGATAAGTTCTATATGTGTGTATGGGTTTGCTTGTTAATGGAATTCCACATAGGATATAGATAACATGCTATGAGATATGACATATATTTTAATTGATATAAAGTATCATCTATACATGTGTTTATGTTTTTGGTAAGTTCATTCCAACTTAAAGGGAACAAGCATGCGAGTGAAAGGATTAGACTTTACAATAAAAAGTGATTAATTTATTCTATCATTAGAACATGATTGTATAAAAGATAAATCAGAAGATGTATTGATTTGAAATTTGAGTATAAATGGAAAGGTATACAAACCTTAAGTGTGTCTAGGGTTAAGGTGGATTTGAATCTAGGGTTTCTTTATAACAAATGAAAATTATATTCAAATAAATTTAAACCCTAATATGAAATTTATTTAATTAGCTAGGCTATCTAAAAAAATGAAACAATCAAAAGTATTCAACCCTAAATTATTGTACAAACATTTGGATTAATGCAAACTAGGGTTTGAAGCAATATTCAAAGTAAGTTGGGTTCACCAAATGATTTAACCTTTTAAGGGTTTACTATGCAAATCCTATGTTTAGATTAAAGGGCTAAGATGTTTAAATCAGTCAAATAATATGCAATAATTAAGCACTAATTTGATATATATTTTACCTCCTTTGAATTTCTAAAAATATAAATAAATAGGCATAAATATAGACTTATCTAAAAAGTGACTGTTGTGGATGATCTGGTTTCTAAAAATTGGGTTCTTGATAGTTATGAGTGTCATCAATAGGATTATGGTGTTTTCTACTCACTAAATAATATCACCATGTATGGATAGTAGCGCCATGCTTGTGTAGTGTCCTAAATGTGGTGCTAATGACCCCTTTGTTAGACATTTTTTTGTAGCACCTACACCTGTGTTCTTATGTCCTATTCCTACACACATGAAACTTGAAGCTCTGAGTTATGCCTAAAAAATCCTATTTAGTGTGCAAACCTAATCATCCTTGTAATTATGGAATGAGAAATAATCATGTGTTCATTATTAAGATAGACTGGATATCTTCAACACCCTATTGTGAATAAATTTGCCTACATACCAATACTCTGAAGAGGGATCAAGCCCAATGTAATTTTCCCACCTAGTGTTTGATGCAAGTGCAAGTGAATGCTAGAACAAGAGTGGACTTGGATGCCTTGAGTATCCTTGAGCTTTGAAATATTTAAAAATTAGGCTTAGGACTACTATAGATGGTAGTATGTAGAAGTAGGAAAAGATAAGGATCAAATACCTTAATTTTTCTCAACTTATCTTTGGTTTGAATGTGATTTTGTATCTGTTTCCCATCTAGTGAATAAAGGTCAATTAGACTTGTATTTATAGAGTTTTGTAGCTTGTGTGGATAAGAAAATGTGCTTAAGCTAACCTTAGGAGGTGCACACATTTGAAAAATTATCCATTAGGAAGAGCTAGGGCTAAGGATAATAACACCTAGTTGGGGACACTAGCACCATGTGGTTGTAGTGTCCCAAATGTGGTGTTAATTTCCACTTGGTATACTATTGAGCAAGTTGGGTTAGGATCTAAGAATACAGTCCTGGGATTGTGTTTTAGATAAATGTAGGTGATTTTGGTTTGTATAATGATTAGAAAAGTGTGTCTAAGTATCTAGATTAGGTATAGGGCTAAGATAAGAATATGTTAACTCAAGAGACACTCTTAGCATCTAATTACTACTTTTAGGTGATTACAGGTAGATAGAGTTAAGAATATAGAAATGACAATACACAAAGGTGATGATTAGATCTATAACAAACTAATTAAATGATAAACTCATATATAACATATGTTGAATTCATTAAAATGAGATAGCTAAATATAGTAAATATAACTATGCTAGATATGGAAATGACAAAGAAATAATGTACTTATATGGTTCTAATATTGTTATAGTTCTAGTTCTATGATAGGTAAGAATTAGAATGGGAGAAGATTCTAGAATAGTTGCCAAATTCTAGATTGGGTACCTCTAGAGTGATGGAGACTAGCATCAACCTAATATGGTTATGTCAATGCTAGTATTTAAACTGGTGTCCTATACTAAATACCTATTAAAAAATATGCAACCACCTGGATGCTTTTGGGTTTGTCTTCACCTTTGCTCTAGTGTATTTAGATTTGGGTCATGGACTATCACTCCCCATGAAATTGTAAAACCCTTTTTTTCATCTTCATAGTGACCTTAGAAAAAATGGGTTAATGGGCACATGGTATTGAGATGAACCCAAAGACCTCTCTGTTAATGAGCATTGCCTACATAGCTAATATGTTGAAGAGGGCCTTAAACTAATGTAGTTTTATCCTATATTTTGGCTTGTGTGTGAATCATGAACTATATAAAAATAAAGTACAATAATGACCTAACTTGTAACTTGGAAAATTAGGCTCTTAGGCTAATATTTTATTACTTTAGATCTGTGTATGTACTATCCCTATAAATGATATGAAAATAGGAAAGCTTTGCTTTATCGAATGTTTGATTGAATGATTTGATAAGTTGCATTAGGTCTTTTTTAGGTGAGGAATGAATGAGGGTTGATATTATATTTATATCAATTAATTTAGATAAATAACTCAAATTAAATCACTTAAGATGACCATTAAGATACATTTCATTTGTAAACAAGATGAGTTTAGAGCACTAGACACTAGCATCGAGGTAAGACACTAGCATTGATGTAGGGATTTGAGATTGATGCTTTTATCATGGTGGTTAGAAAATAGGTAAAGGATTAAAAGTTATAGGGGCATAAGATAAGCATGTTTTAAGTATTTTGGAAAAGATATAAGGTCAGGATCATCAAAATAAGACTAGCTGGACCAAGAGATAGGCCAAGGCACAAGATAGAGTAGATACAAGACTTTCAAAAGTAGGAAAGGTCCATAACTATTAGGAACAACCAAGGTCTAAGTTTACCAAGTGTACAAGATTGAGGTGCTATATAATCTATAAATATCATCTACATTTACCCTCCTTTAATTTAGTAATGGAATTATTAGTTTAAAGGAGAATAAATGCGTACCTAGGTGTGTATAACACACCTTACCTTTGCATGAGTCCAACTTGAATGATTTTTTGGTGACTACCTGTAACTAAGAACATGTTACAATACATAATAACTACATATAATATAAAATTGAAAGTATTAAAAATATTTAAATTTAAAGAGCAAGGTTTTTGAAGTACACCTATGTATCGATGCAACTACCTTGCCTAGTTTCAACTTAATTTCAAAAGATGTCTCATTGTAAATCTATGAAACTAAGATTAGGACACACACACACACACACACACACACACACACACACACACACACACACACACACACACACACACACACACACACATATACATATATCTTAGGAGGTAGAGAGAGATATTGGAAGGATCATGCCCCCAACTTGGGAGGAAAGGTAAGTCACCACCTAATATTTGAGATTAGCTCAACCATGCAATCTAATCATACTTATAACTTGTTGAGCATGATTGAATAATGTCAACTCATACTATCAAAATGATGACTTTGGATGATGTAAAATCAAACCCAATATAAAAACTTGGCAAGATTGAGTGATTTAGTCACCTCAACCATACCAAAAGTAAACCAACCACTATAGTACATTAGCTTAATATGGTTTATAAAAGTCTGACCTAGTGGGTGATGGCAGTCCCTAACAACATTTTAAAATCTAAAACTAATTTGAATTTTGAAATATTATGCACACATTGCATAACATATGCACCTTATATGTCTCATGCTAAAATTGTGTATAATAATGGTACTAATGTATATAGTTTTTCTATGATTGTGAACATGAATTCTATAATTGTGTGCTTTGGCAAATTTTAAAACTATGTAAGTGTGGAAAACATGCTTTCAAATCATGCCCCCACTATAGATGGAGAAATTTGAAAGCTAAAATAAGTGCCAATGTGGAGGACATGTTTTTAAAACATGCCCCCATTGAATCTAGAAATTGTGCCAAATACTGAATACATGTGGGAAAAATATTTCCAAAACATGCTCCCACTGAATCTTTAAATTGTGTCAAATACTGAATAAATGTGGAAAACATAATTTCAAAGCATGCCCCCAATGAATCTAAAAATTGTGATAAATACTGAATAAGTGTGGAGAACATACTTCCAAAGTGTTTTAACCTTTTAGGACTTAGTAAAATGTAAATCCTATGTTGTTAAAGAGATGAGTATAGTAAATTAGGGTAGAAATATGCAATAAATACAACCACTAATTTATAACAAAAGTGACTAAATTAGACATTTCTAAAAATAACAATAAATAATGTAAATAAGAACTTAGCTAGAAAATGACTAAAATGGGAGATTTAGAGGTTGAAAACTAAGGTAAAGTCTATTCTAAGTGTAATTGATAGGATCTAGATGTCAAAACCCCTCCTAGACATTAACACCCTAATTGGATAGTAGTGCCATATGGTGCTAGTGTCCCTATTTTGGTGGCAGTGTCCTCCATGTAGGACTATTTTGAGATTTTGGGTGCAACTCTATCTAGTTATGTCTAGGATTTTCCTACATGCATGAGTTTTGAATCTCTAAATATGACCTTTTTTGGCTGATTTTATATGAAAACCCTAATCAACCATGTTACTAGGGCATCTGGTTGATACAAATAATATAATGTCTTGTTAGTGGGGTATGATGGATATCCTCAACACCCCATTATGATGAGAGTTACCTAAATGCCAATACTTCAAAGAAGAATTGATTTTGATATAGTTCTCCCCACCTAAGTGCTAGTGCAAGTGTAAGTGAAGCTAGTATGAATATTGACTTGAGTGATTTGAATGCACTTGAGACTGTAAACTTGAGTAATCTAAGCTTATGAATGTTGTATATGGTTGTATGTATAAGTAGGTCAATATAGGGATTGATAACCTTGATTGTGCATAACTTTTTCTAAGTTTGTATGTGTAATTTTCATTTTATTTCTATATAGTGTTTAGAGGGTTAAAAGTCATGTATATATACTATTCTTGGGCTTGTGTGGGTGTTAAAAGAGGTTTAGGATAACCCTAGGTGGTCATAGATTTTAAATGATATCCATTAGTGGAAAAAGGAGGGAAAAGGATAATAGTGCCAAAATTGGAACACCAACACCATGTGGTACAATTGTCCCTATTATGGTGCTAGTATCTAGGTGGTAGAACCTAAGGCACAAAGGGCTAGGATGACAAAATGAAGGTTTGGGATTACTTTAGGGATGTCTAGGGATGCTTGTGGCCCATATGAAGGCTAGATAAGTGTGAAAATAGGCCCTAAGATAGGTCTAGGGATAAGATAGGGATGGATGGTCTCACGTAGCATTCTTAGCACTCAAGTGTCTTTTTTATGTAATTACATTTTCCCCTTTTTATTCTAGATATGCAGCCAAGTGAAATGACTAGGATAAAGAAAAAAGAAGCATACCTAAACTTACCTAAAAGGTGAATACCATGAATCTATATATAATTATGTGAAACATGATTTATTACGTGTCTTAAAAGTGAAACAAGAATAAATCAATCCTGAAGAGATAACAAAAGCAAAGAGAAAACTTAGTAAAGAGACAAAATAGAGTAAAGATATAAAATTACATAAAGAGATAAGAGAGAGGAAAGAAATGAATACACCTCATTGGGTACACAAACTAATGCATAAAATTGGTTACAACATATGTGTGCATGTATATAGTGATTAATCAGTGAATATCTTGGACTGAGTTGATGCATTACTCAATTCCCATGTATGGGTGGCTCAAGAACTCAATTTGGTTTTGACTCCATCAATGCCCACCCCTACTTGGTGGATCATGACCTATGAATGACTTGGATTAGGCTGATGGTGTGTCAAACTTTATCATTTAGGTGGATCAAGAAATAAAGTAGACTATGAATTCATCATTACCTACCCATGTGTAGTAGATGCATCTAAAATTGAAACTACATGATTAACTATAAATGTGTAACTAGAGATGTCAGCTCTACAGTCACTCAGGTTTATTAGGTGGCTCTGGGCCACTCAATAATGCTAACCACTACAAATGAAATAAGGCATGAATCTAGTGTGTAACATGGAACATGGTTTTTCATGGGTATAATGTAGAGAATGACATGGAGTTTATCATTTCATCTGATTAATCAATGTATAAGTGAGTATACAAAAATAAAATGTTGTGCACATACCCCCAAATTTGATATATAAGTATTTGAAGTGAAATGGGAATGATCATTCCACATATGATGCCCTTAATCTGAGTAAACTAGTATGAATCTAAGCTAAATTGAGCAAAAACTGGGAAACTATAATTGAACCTATGTAAACATAGACTATACCTACTATAATTTTCTGGCCAATATGGAATTTTATGAAACTGAGGCTACTAGAAAATAATGCCATATCTTGAATAGTATCACCATGTGGTGCTAGTGTTTCAATTTGGGTGATAATGTCCAACTATTTTGATTTATATTCAACTATAACTAGTCTTTGTGTCACTATTTCCCACTATGTTTTCTTGAATCTGATTTCTAAATGATCATTTCACATAATCTAGACTTATGAGTCTAAACTAGACTAGAGATAATGTTAGAAAAAGAATGATTTTCATATAATCTAAATAAATTAGACTATGAGTATGGTAATAATTTGGATATTTTCCCCATATATTACATTGCAAAGAATTTATAACTACAAAATTTTGAATAATTAAGACTTATTTCTTATAGTTTTTATTGTAGTTAGACTAGTAATAAGTCCAAGTTATTTTAAAAAGTCCCTTCTATGTTCTAACCCTATGTGTTGAAAATTGTACTCTCAGTGCATTTAGATAGTCTAATCTCTATGATAAACCCCTGTGAATACCCCCTATTTTGAGGGGAATTACTAAACCTTTGCAAAAACTATCCTTAAAAAAAGCTCTGCAAAATGTGTGTTAGATAGAGTGCATATGATATCTACATAATAAACCAATATCATGTGCATACATAACATCAAAATGTAATATAATTTGAGCATAAATATGTAATGTGTGATTTATTTTAAGTATAGCATTCACAAGTTTGTCAAAATAGATATAAAAATGTATATGAACAACAAATTTGAGTAATAATTAAATAGATACATAGGGGGATGGGGCATGATGTCCATCACAACACCCAAGTAGGAAGGAGAGATGTATGAGTTCCCTCATGGAATCTAAAATTGGAGTGTGTAACAAGTAAGATATAAGTGTCATGGCCATGACACATACAAGAAAACCTACATACAACACACATGAAGAACACAAAGTAGGCCATGGGGCCACAATATAAGGGACATGGATACATGCCACTAAATATAAGAAAATAAGACATACAAGGACATGTTCAAATATCCACATGCATAAAAAATAAGCAAGTTGGCTTAGATCCACATGGAAATACATGTTCAAATGTTTGCATACATAATCAAGAAGGTACACATAAGTACATAGGCATATGTCTAAAGCATACATATAGTGAAAAGAAGTGGCATAGGGCCATAAAGTAATGACATATTCAAATGCCCTTGAATAGAAGAAGCATAAAGACACAAACACGTGTAAACTAGTAAAGTTAGAAATAAAAGTATGTATGACCATGTAATACAAATCTATGTAAGAGATAATATGTACATAGGTTGAGTCTAAAGTAGTATTAGTTGGAAAAAAGTTTGAGTAGGTGTAGCATGATCAATATCAAGACATAAAAATTCTAAATAGTTGATGTAGAGTTTAGAAATATGTAACCTGGTAATCAAAACTATGTAGAGGGTGCTCTCAAATAGGTGAATGTGTCAAATGAACAACCCATGTATCTGTGTATATGCCTCCAGTGGGTAGATAATTGTAGATATAGATTGGTGTAGTGGACTTGAGTCTTGTAGTAATTTTAAAACACTTGAAAAGAACAAGTGCAACATGTATGTATGATAAAAATTAACTATACTAAGATAGTTAGCATATATAACGTCTAGAAAATATAAGAATGTAAACATAGAAATGCCTACAATCTATAATTTTGTATTTTCTAAATAAATATTTGAATGTTTTTATATTTTTACATATTATATTATTTTTGTATTTTCTATATATAAGCTATGTATAAGTAAAATGAAAATTAAACCATATATAAGGAGCAAGAAATAAGGAAAGCATGTAAAGTAAATGCTAAAAATAAATGAGATAGTGTAAAACTAAAGTGTTATGTATCTATACACCCAAGAGCACATCTATGGGATATACATAATCAAATGGTGGATCAGGTGGGAGGTCATCCAATGTCATATACTAGATTTTTCCGAACTCAAATAAGTCTTCATCATCACAATTATCATACTATGATTTATGTATCAATAGAGTGGCATTAGTCTAGATTTTATGCATCTGAATAGTGTGATGTAGTGTAGTATGCCTCCCATGTGGTCCTAAGGTAAACCACATTATACCTTAGAGTATCTATATAAAACTTGTGGTTCTTATCTATTCCATCATGTATAATGTAAACCATCTGTACCTCATGATTGAGTGTCAAACATTTGTCTGATCGATCAACTATGGCATATACATGTAACCATTTAATGCCAAGTGTAACCTATATATGATTTCCCCTATTCATGAGAAATAATATTATGTTGGCCATCTTAGGGCCACATGTAATTGGGAGTGTGATATGTCCTATATAATCTTGATAATGTATGGTATGTTGTGGCTCATTTTCTTGATAGCCTATGTACTGTAAAAATGCCAAAGTGAAAGTATTAGGATCAAAATCCTTATCTATAACAACATGGGGGATGTATCTGTCTATAATAAAAATACGGATAGTCAATGGATCATTCTATGAGTATTTTTGTAAACGATGATTCTATCATGGTGCTTATACCTATGGAGGTAGAGGTTGTATAATCTAAATAGTGCCTTGAGTCTTGAGCTTATTCAACTTATGCTATAATGTTGAGCATGTATCTGTATCATGTTTTGTAAGCCTATGAAAATGATAAAAGGGTTGACCTTCTTGATATGACAATATACTAATAGATTTATGATGAGTTATGGGTAATTCCATCAATCTTCTATGAAGTAATATGTATAGAATCTGGAATGGTCTATCATGTGAACTACCTACCCAAATCCATATAAATGGGTCCATATCTATAGATGTAATCATATGTATCAGGTGAATGGAGGGATCTTCCTATAATTGTAACTAAGTAGATGAGCCTATAGTTTTAGTAATATGAAATAGTGGTGATGTTGGTGTATAAAAAGGTATGGGTCCCTTAGAATCATCTTTGTACTCTCTAGAGCCCATTGGTGTGATTCTCAATCTAAATAAATAGTCATCAATGTAAATAAGTGTTGGATTATCCTTAGTGGTGGATTTGGAATCTATATCTAAGTTATGGATGTATACTTATTTTGAGTAACAAGTAATGAAAATTGTGCTATGATATTCCCAACATCTACCCTATTTGGAGATAGCTTTGCTATAGAAGGGTCCTCCTCCATCATGGATGAAGGTAACTATGTTGTAAGAGGATCTAGAATACGCATAGGAAAAGTCTTGTTAGATTACCCAACCTCATATGCATGCATCTTCTCAATCATAATATTATGAGGTGGGGACTCTATAAGAACATGAGGTGTCCCATCTAAAGATGTAATTAGGGTAGTAGGCTCAATGACTCTGCAATATCTGAATGGTTAATTATCTAATGGACAAATGTATAAGTATTTGTCATGTAAAAACTTGACACATTTGTGCAAGGTAGAGGGTATGACCTCCATAGAATATATGACGTATCCGAAGTAGTAGGTTGTAGTGAAAATGATTAGGCATCACCTAAAACTATGTAGGTATGTTTTTGGCCCAACTATAAAATCTAATATAATAGAACCCAATGTTTATCTCAAAATGTCATCAAAACCTCTGATATTATTATCTATCTTATAAATGGATGCTACATCAACCTCCATAATCTATATAAATTTGAGGTTGCATATGTTAGGTCATGAACCACTATCAATTATAAATCATTTAATAGTAGTGGTATTGATTTGTGTTTGAATGAAGAGTGGTAAATTATGATCAATAATTGACTGTGCTGGTAAATCCTCATTGTTAAAAGATATAAAATCCTTAATGTCATTGATAGTGTTCATGATAAATGTAAATTAAGATGGATCTATGTCACAAGGCAAAGATGTATGCCTAAGTGTTTTAAATATAATATATTTTAAAATAGTTACCTATTGAAGTAATTCCAATATGGAGATATTAGTCGGTGTGTTTCTAAACTGATCTACAATATCAAATGCTCTATACTAATCTTGAGGTCCTATTGTAGTGTGATGAGGATGAGGAGGGATGGTGGGATTATGTTGTTCTTGTATAGGTTGAAGAGGCATCATGTTCCATCTAGTAATAGATCAAATCCCATGATCTACTATTTACGAAGGGTGACTAGTAGAGGTAGGATTTGAGTGAAGATAATCAACTAGTCTAGATGGAGGCAGAACAAAAGGAGTCCTCTGAGCTCTCTATCATTGAGTAGTAACTAAAGGTAACTCAAAGTGATATATGTAGCAATTATCCTCATAAAAATGGGACTCAAAAGAGGGAGGACCAATTTGTAAAATACACTAAGCTTTTACATGATTCATGAGAGGCATGACATACATGTCTATTTTTCTACAAATGGTTAGTAATAAGCATGTTAGACAAACCACAAGACTTTGTGCCAAAAAGTAGATGGAATATATCATGATAATCATGATGATAGGCTAAAAATTAAAATTGAGTATATTCTAAAAATAAGAAAGGAAACCCTAATGTTGCACTAGGGTTTTTAAATAATTTGTTATAAGTAAGTCAGGTTCACCAAATTTTTGAACCTTTTAGGACTAAGTGAAATATAAATCCTATGTTTTTAAAGAGTGAGTATAGTAAATTAGGGTAGAAATATGCAATAAATATAGCCATTGATCTATAATGGAATTGACTAAATTTGACTTTTCTAAAAAAAGTAAAAAATAATATAAATAAGAACTTAGCTAGAAAATAATTAAAATAGGAGATCTAGAGGCTAAAAATTGAGTTAGACACTGGTTTAAGGGTAATTGATAGGATCTAGGTGTTAAAAACCCTCTTAGATATTAGCTCCCTAATTATATAGTAGCATCATGTGGCACTAGTGTCCCTATTTTGGTAGTAATGTCCTTTATGCAAGACTGTTCTAAGCTTCTAGCACGAGTTTCGGTCTGTCAAACCTGTTCCTATGCACATGAGTTATGGATATCTATATATCACCTATTTTGACTAATTTTATGTGAAAACCCTAATCTTCCATGTTTCTAGGGGATCTAGTTGATCCAAGCAATAAATTTTTATGTTAGTGGGTAATTTAATTATTTTGGGAATATTGGGGTATTATTCCTAATTTATTTAAGGCTCTAGAATAGGAAATTAATAAATAAATATGCAATAATTAAGCTATTGATTTGTAATAATTTGACTATAATTTGAACCTTTCTAAAAATAATAATAAAGGAGAGAAAATAAGACTTAGCTTAAAACTAACTAAGATGGCTGTTGTAGGGTCTGAAATTCATTGTTCAAGACTAGGACACTATCACAAATCAAAATTTGGACTTCATTTATTGATTGGATAGGAGGACTAAAATAGGACACCCTAGGGTCCAGTGTTATAGTCCTCTTATTCCACTATTGTCCAAGAGATCTGAGCTTTTTGGGTTTTGTTTATTGTGTCTGTGTGAGCCTTTCTATGAAATTTAGACTATTGGATGTCTATAGAACTTCTTGTAGAGATGATTTAGTCTTAAAAACCTAGACTCCATTATGTTTTGATAAAATTTGGGAAAGAGGGGGGTTAGTGTGTTTAAGATGCACTAAACATGTATCTACACCCCTTGTGTGGGCATGCTGCCTATATACCAATACTCTGAAGAGGGATCAAGCCATATGTAAATCTCCCACTTAATGTGCTTTGTGTGATAGTGTGTATAAAGATGTAAAATACAAAACCAGATATGATTGAGGTGGCTAGGGATTGGTGTAAGAATTAAGGATTTAAATTAGATTATAGTAGTATTGGCTAGCTGTATGTAGAGAATAGGGAAGATTAGCTTAATGGTTTTACTTGTATTCTTACTTGATTTTTAATGATTAACAACCCCTTCTAAATGACCTTTGAATGGGATTTTATAAGGATTTGTTGGTCATGGGTTGAATGTGCTCACATTAGGACAACAAGAAGGGGGATAGGAACTAGAAGAAACTGACCATTGGAGGTAAAAATGCACTTGGACAAGAGTGTTAGAAATAGATACTAGAGGGTCTAACATTATAGTCCAAGTTGGGCACTATAGTCTTAAGGGTACAATACCTAGGGGGATGGATTTATCATGGAAAAAGAAGTCTAGCTCAGTTGGGATTAGGTTTGGAAGGCTATGGATGACTAGGAATTAGGGAAAAGAAGCTTATGAGGGTCATAAGAGAAAAAAAGAGGGACCTATGGGTTGGGTGTCATAATCCATACTCAAGTTACCAATTTTCACATTTTATATGACTACATTTCCCCCCCTTTATTCTAATGATGCAACAAAGCAAAATACTTAGATAAAGAAAAAATATAAAGCATACTTGAACTTACTTATAAGGGTGAAGCTTATGAAGTTGTGTGATGCTACATGTGCATAGAGAGAGCACATTGTGAAGTATAAATATGTAAGATAAAATAAAGAATAGATCAATTCTTACTAGAAACACTATATCTAAAATAAGAATGTACAAAGTTGGGATAAGAGAGAGAGAGGAAGAAAAAGTAATGAATACACCTCACTAAGTACATGAAATAATACAAAACCTATTGTGATGCTAAGTAATGCTAGATGATGCTATACCAATAATAATATCACAAATAGAACTAAGTGTTTCATTCCCCAAAAGTGGCTCAAGAATGTAAATGCTAGTCTTTTAGCTCCATCATCACCCACTAAGTGAATCTATGTGATCATGCATGTGCTAATTGATGCTTAGATTATGTGTCCAATCGCTCTGAGTAGGTGGCTCAAGAATATAAAGGCTAGCTAGTCATTTGGCTCCATCATTTCCCCATAAAGTGAAGCTATGAACTAATACCAGTATGAAATGTGTGTCTTATGAGATGGATCTTAAAGCCCATGTATGCTATGAATTCTAATAATATGACATAGATATCCAAATGTATGCTGGAAATTGGGACACTCTTGGCCACTCTAAAAAGGTGGAGATTAGGCTTATATGAAAGCCACTCCAAAACTAGGAACTGGGATTATATGAAAGCTATTTCAAAATGTGAAGGTTAGAATTGTATGAAAGCCACTCCAAAATGATTCCATCCACATGTAGATGGAATAAAGCATGCAACTGATAAGAATGCCTAGGTAATGTACAAAACTTGAAAAGAAAAGAATACAAATGTGTCATGCACATTACCCCCAATCATTGATGTCTAAAACATGGATTATGATCTAAAAGTTATACCAACTACCCTATTTAAAAATGGAAGTGAGAGCCATCATGCCATGCATGATTCCCCCTATATCTAGATTCTCTAAGCAAAAGTGTATCAAAAACTATTGATTCTAAACTAGTTTGAATGTGTAAAACTATAGTTGAACCTACTTTTTTGTCTACTTCTGGAAAGTCCATTTTTTTTACTATTTAGACATGAGCACTGAAAGTGGACACTAGAGGGTTTGGTGCTATAATCCAATATTGGCACTATTGTCCTAGGCTAAATCTCATAAATATTATGAAATTATCACTATCTATCTACTCTAGTCTACCTGGTTTGAAGTCTAGTTGCTATTTTGGGTGTTTTAAAAATTGCTTTTTTGACTATTAGGAGATCTAACCTTTGTGACAAAAACCCTATTTATTTCCCCCTCTTCTAAGGGTAGGAATGAAGACCCTATAATGAATACCCTTAGAATAAATAACTCTAAAAGTATGTTATGCTATAAAGTTACATTTAATAGTAATGCTAATCGATAAGATATCTCAAGATATAGTAATGATAATTGATAAGATATCTCAAGATATAGCATTATTTATAATGAATGATTGTTATATCAACATGGGTATGCCTAGATAGATATAATAATGTAATAGCATGTGAAATATACTAAATTAGAACTAGAAGTCTTGTTATTTATTAGTTGTTAGTTGTCAAGGAGGGATGGAACATGATGTCCATCATGGTATATAAGAAAGCAAAATAGTGCATGATGTGGATCATGGCATTGAAAACAATGAGAAGCAAACAAACAAACAAGCATACAAGGCAATAATCAAGAAGCAATAAAGAGTGGCCAAGGGACCAAGCAAACAAAGAACATGGGTACATGTCATTCAAACTGGAAAGCAAGCATACAAGGCATGTTCAAATGCCATATACACACATAATTTGAAACAAGAAAAGTTGGTGTGAAATCCATAATCACATAGATGAGTATAGGCAAAGGACATTGGTAAATGTCCTAAGGCACACATAGGGATAGAAACAAAGGACATTGGAAAATGTCTTAAGGCACATACATGAGACAAATAGGAACTGAGAAATGTAATCACATCTAGATACACAAAGTAAAGAAGGAAAGCATGTAAATATTGGAAATACAATCAAATTTAACCAATCAAAGAAAGAAGTGAAAGTATGCAAGACATGTAGTACAAGACTAGGTATATGCTAAGAAATACACAAGTGCTATAGACTAGTGAAATGCCAATAGAGTAATCTATATAAGCTAGTAAATAATGCACATCAACATGATAACTAGAGTGTGTGGTGTAATAATGACATGACCTGGATGGTGTAGTCATTTAGAAGATACCCCTAGTGGGTATTTGTATTGATGTGTGTCATGAATGTAGAAGTAGGATGCCCCCCTCAATGGGTAGAGTGAAATGATCAAGGATTTGGATGTCACTACACACACTCAAAGATGATCAAGTGAAGCATGGTAATATAGATAAATTGACAAACAATAATATAGAACAAAAAATGTAAGTCTAGCATATAGTAGAAATGTAAAGCATGGATAATGCATAAAATTGAAGTGTTTTTGTGTTTTTGAGTTATCTGAATATTTTTGGATTTTTAATTTTTTGTATTATTTTTGGTATTTTGACATAGTTTAATATTTTTGGTGTTTTGAAATATTTGAATGTTTCTAGTATTTTTAAAATAAGATATGTACAATCAATCAAATAGAAACTACATAGAAGTAATATGGAGAAGAAATGATAATAACTAATGAGTCTTATGTGAGACTCCCTATCATGATGTCCTGTATCAAGGAGAGGAATTATGCATAATCATGAATCACTATGGAGGGGTTGAGACTGTGGATCTAAAAGCTATATATGCTCTAAAATATTTGAAGTAGAAATTGACTGTGGGGTCCCCCTATAAATTTTAGAAGTGGATGTAATTATAGGGATCTTAAGGACCCTTTTGGTAGTAAGAGAAGCTCTTTGAACATGTGCTATATGTGTAGAGGCATGAGATATCAATGATACTCTCCTCGGTGTGAACACTATAGCTGAAAGCTATCCAAGAACCTTGAAACTATGGTTGCTTTAAAAGATACCTCTATGGAACTGTATTAACTCTCTATGTTGGTGACAGAGGCCTCAACTATGTCAAAATCTAAACTAGTGGAAGAACTAAAACTTGTGGAGAAACTAAAATTGGTGGTAGAACTAAAACTAGTGACTATAAAATAGTAGATGGATTTGAAGTGGGGAGTCGTAACTCATATGGAACTCCATCAACTATAACAACATGATTATCATGAACAAATTTCATGCATCTATGAACTATAGAAGGCACTACTTGAATTTTCTGAATCCATGGTTGACCAAGTAACATATCAAAAAATCTTGTACTAGGAACAATAGTAAATGGTGTGGCCACGTGTGCTGGACCAACCTTTGAGGGAGGCAAAATCTCACCCAATGAATTTTGTATGTGCCCACTAAATCTACTAATAACTATGTTCATTATGGTAATATCCTACTTTGAATATCCCAAATACTATAGGAAGTCATAGTACACATGTTCAGATTAGATCTATTGTCCATGAGAACACTATGAATAGGATGATTATGAATGTAATCTTTGATAAATAGTGTGTGATAATCCGAATCATCCTTGACTATTTCCTACTTTAAGAAGAAGATGGAAGGTCTAGCTGGAACTCTAGAATTGTATACATTGATCATGTTTCTCAAAGGATGTAACTCAACTAAAGGTGCCCTATATGTATTTGGTGGGGGATGTGTATGATATGCATGGTAAACACCTGATGTATTCTCTATCTCTTATTTATAATGATATGGAAAAGGATTTTAAAAGATTTTGAAAGCTTTATCTTATGTTTTCTTTGCTTAAGGAGGCTTGACTAAAGTGCCAAGGTTAATGATGTTTCCATCTATCAAGTCTTATATCTTATGTCTTAAACTAATAAATCTATTTATTGTATGGCCTGGTGCCTTGTGAAATTTGTAAAATGCAGGCTGATCATATCCCCATGGAAGAGGCTTTGTTAGATCAACTTACCAAATAGGAGGGAGAGATATGATATTACATTCCAATAACTATTGTAAAACTCTAGCTAGAGGAACTGGTAAATTAATAAAGGTTCACTAAGGAGGTGCTAATAAAGCCACACATTGAGGGGGATATGAAGTTGCATTGACTATAGGTTGATCCTAACCCTTGCTATTATTGACCTTGACTTTGTATGGGACTTTTCTGTTACTCTTGTTTGTTATTTTTGATATACTTATGTACTTGAGTTTTCCCATTGAAATGAATTTGATTTCCCTTTTCTTTAGTGTATGACACAATTTAGTGAAGGAAGAGAACCTTTTGAACATTACTAATTCAACAAAGCTAGTAGAAGACTCTATTTCAAGAGATCTTGTAGCTCTTGATCAGCCATAGGGATAATCATCTTAAGCAAGATAGTCTTATATTGAAGAACATAATCTATGAGATGCTCATTAGACCTTTGTTTCTATTGTACAACATGGGCATATGAAACCTTATCACCAATGTTGCTGCTAAAATAAGCTAGTAACATGTTAGCTAAAGGATTGAATGTATTCACCAATTGATTTGGTAGACTATAGAACTATTGTAAAGCATAATCCTTTAGACTTCATGGAAATACCTTGGTAAGTAGCCAATCATTTGGCATATATTCCAAGCATACAATGTGAAAAACTCTCAAATGTGTCTCTAGATCACCCTTGCCATCATATAGAGTAAGTTTGGGTTGAATAAAACCTTGTGGCAAGGGTGTAATATCAATATGACATGCCAATGGTGTATGTAGTAGAGCAAAAGAATCTAAAGCTTGCATAGGTCTAAAGGCACCTTGCTCAAGATGTATCACCTTGGATTGAAGAGATCTTATCTCTTACACAAAGAATGCCACATCAAGAGACAAAGATGTACTAGATATAGTTGGTGGCATAAAGGTAGGTTGGGTTGCTATAGGGGTTGTTGAGACACAGTTACCCTTGTAGTGTCATGTTCAACTAGATGCTTTGAAGTTTGAGAAGATTGACCATTGTAAAATTTTCATTATTCCTCTTAAAGTATTTTAAGCATATCATCTTGCTTGTTAGGGTGTTTAGTTAAAAGTTATTGAAGTTCCCTTTTGTTAGTTTGATCAAAACTGATGTATTGGGCCATTATTAAGGTAGGAAAACAAATTGAAAATTGATTGAATTTTTTGTATTAGTTTATAATAAGCAAGGTGCTCTGGAAGTATTGAAAATAGGAAATGTAAAGTCCTAAAAAACACAAATTGGAAAGTGCATAAAAAGGATATGAAACTCACAAACATGTAAGGTGATAACTCAAGAAGCAAATAGGAACTAGTATATGCAACTAGGGTTTTGAATTCAATTATTTTTAAAATTACTAGGGAATTTTAAAATTTGATGCAAATTTTTGATTTAAATATGTAAGTAAAAAATCAAAAAAATATAGGAAAAATACTGGGAAAATATCAAGATCTAGTATGGGCAACCAGGGTTTGAAAGAAAATTATTTTTAAATTACTACAAAATTTTAAAATTTAATGCTAATTTCTAATTTTATTAGATAGGTAAAAAATCAAAAAAATAATGGGAAAATACTGGGACCTAGTATGGGCAACTAAGGTTTGAAAAAAAATTAAAATTATTATGAAATTTTAAAATTTAATGCTGATTTTTGATTTTATTATGTAGGTAAAAATTAGAAAAAAATAGGAAAAATCAGCAAAAAATTTACCCTAGGGTTTTTAGGGTTTTTATGCACAAACAAAGTAAGTTGGGTTCATCAAATGCTTTAACTATTTTGGGAATATTGGAGTATTATTACTAATTTAGTTAAGGGTCTAGAATAGGAAATCAATAAATAAATATGCAATAATTAAGCTACTAATTTTTAATAATTTCACTATAATTTGAACCTTTTGAAAAATAGTAATAAAGGAGAGAAAATAAGACTTATCTAGAAACTAACTGAGATGGCTATTGTAGGGTCTAAAATTCACTGTGTAGGATTGTGACACTATCACAAATTAGAATCTAGGCTTCATTTGTTGATTGGACAAGAGCACCAAAATATGACACCCTAGGGTCTGGCACTATAACCTCTTCTACCATTGTTGTCCAAGAGATCTAAGTTTTTTGGGTTTTGTTTACTATGTCAATATGAGTCTGTCTATGAAATTTTGAGTATTGGGTATCCGTAAAACTACTTATAGAGTTGATTTATTCTTCAAACCCTAGACTCCATTATGCTTTGATAAACTTTAGGAAAGAGGGGGGTTAGTGTGTGTAAGATGCATTGAACATGTATCCACACCCCTTGTATGGGCACACTACCTACATACCAATACTCTGAAGAGGGATCAAGCCATATATAGTTCTCCCACTTGGTGTGCTTTGTGTAATAGTGTCTATGAAGATGCAAAATTCTAAACTAGATGTGATTGAGGTGGCTAGGGACTGGTGTAAGGATTTGAATAAGCTTGTAGTAGTATTGGCTAGATGTATCAAGAGAATAGGGAAGATTGCCTTAGTGGTTTTGTTTGTACTCTTGATTTCTTTGTAATAATTTTCTAACCCATTCTAAATAACCTTTGAATGGGCTTTTATAGGGATTTGTTGGTCATGGTTGAATGTAATCACATTAGGTTGATAAGAAGGGGGATAGGAACTAGAGGTAACTGACTAATTTAATTAAAAATGCACTTGTATAGGAGCACTAAAAATAGACACTAGAGGGACCAACACTATAGTCCAAGTTAGGCACTATAGTCTTGAGGATATGGGACCTAGGGGGATGGATTTTTAATGGAAAAAGAAGTCTAGCTCAATGTGGATTAGGTCTATAAGGCTACAGATGACCAAGAATTAGAGAAAAGAAGCATGCGAGGGTCATGAGAGCAAGCAAGAGGGACCTAGGGGTTGGGTGTCACAAGCCATACTCAAGTTACCAATTTTCACATTTTATATGACTACAGTGGGGTAGGTTGGACATCCTCAATACCTCTCTATGATGAGAATTACCTATTTACCAATTTTGACTTTTAAGTCAAAATAGGGCACCCTTAGTACAAAAATTCTTTTTTAAACATATAAATGGGTATAATATATTGTCATAAGGTGTTTTATAGGTCATTTTATGTCGATTAATATTGTACTAGCTTTGGTCAATTAGTTTCTAAGTCCATTTATCATTCTAAGTCATTTTAGGGGTCAAAAATAGTGCATTTAATACTTTTTATGGGTTTATTGAGAAATGTTTAAGTGTCAATGGGTGATGTCATTACCCATGTGACATTATAAGTCTTAAGTAATTGAAAATACTAAAAATATGATAGGTTGTTCAAAGAAAAGGCAATTTTCTTGGCCAAAAAGGAGAAAGTGGCACTTGTACGACCTCCTTAGGAAGTGTACCAATTATAAATAATGTAAATGTGACTCCTAATCTTCCCCATGTTTAAATATACATTTGGTTTGATCTGAAACTAACATTTCTTGCTCAAAACTATTCTATCTCTTTTTCACCCTTCTTAGCATAAAGAAGTGACTTAGAGGTTCTTGCTTGGTACGGTTAGCAAAAGTAGTTTCAAGTAGAATGATTTTGGGAGATTGTTTTATATAGGAGACCTTAAAATAAATATAAGAATTTTTATAAATGGTTAATTGTGCTTCATGAACCATCCATTTAAAGTAGAATGTGAAAATTTTCTAGTTGTTTGGTGTACCCTTTAGGTTTTCCTTGATTATGGAAAAATCCATGTAAACCAATCACTCATATTTTCTCCATAGGATGTTTGACATATTACCTCATTCCTATAATACTTTTTTTCATGTTCAAAGGTTTTCTTATGGGAAAATTATCCCAAGTTTTTAGAGTGGTCCATTCTGGGTTGATTGGTAAATTTCCTCCATTTTTAGGTTTCCATGGCTTAAAATGGTTATGATGGATTCCTTATCTTGTTCATCAAGTTATATTATCCTCCTTTCACCTTCTAATCTCACTTTCAAATGCAAATTTCCTAGGAGTTGCAGTCATGTATAATCAGACCTTTTCAGTTTGCTATGAATATGATTGCGTACATGTGCTTGGGAGAGTATTTCATAATGAATGGGATATGTTAATGCTTTTAAAAAACCCTTATAAGTGGTAAGAGGCCATTTTAAATATTGGAAGTGAATTGACAACTCATTAGGAGATTTTTTCTTGTTCATTTTTTGAGGTTTCCTCATTATTACATACCTATAATCAACACCTACAGGTGGTTTGAACAAAGCTAAAGACATATATGGAATGTGAGATATGTATTGAAACCATTCCTAGAAGATTAACATGATGAAAAGATCACCATAATTCATTTAAAGTGGAATGTTGGAAACACAGAGAAAGGAAACCTTCAAACATGAAAGTGACTGAGATTTTAGGGCCTTTGTCCCTAAAAGAATCAAATAGAGGTTCAATAAATATCCTATACTTTGTTTTTAATGAGAATTGAAACATTTAGTTATACCCATATTATATTAATTAGCTTGGAAAATGAGTATGAAAAGTTTGAAGGGATGATGACAAGTGGAGAAGGGTATTCTAGAGGTCCAAAGTTGCCCTTAAATCACTGAAGACAACCAATATCATCCTATAGGTCTGAGTCCTAAAGAAGCCTATAATTGAAAATTAAGACTTGCTAATGCATGAAGGTGGTTCTAAATGGATCAAGTAGTTTTACATGGCATAAGGATAATATTAAAGAATGGTTCTTTGTTTTTTTATTCCCCAATCAAACCCCTTAGTTTGTACATATGTCTGGGGCATCAACCTACAGTTGATTGAGAAACAAATAGAAAACAAAGGGGTTTTTATTTTGATGAGGTCTAACATAAATAATATGAACAAGTGAATCCAAGTTGGTATCAAATTAAACTTGGGGAGATTGAGAATGTTTTTAACTGAGAAGGTTTTGAAAATTACCTTTGATGACTAAACATGGCAACTAACCTACAAGCAGGCCTAAAAGTGAAGGTTCACAGTCATGAAAGGAGGAGCCCAGTTGGGGACTCAAGTGCATAGAAAGGTTTTAAGTAAATGTATAATGATTATAGAATATGAAAACATTAAATAAATAAATTATAACATTTTTTAACCCTTACAAATTCTTTTCAAGCTCAATTATACCTCTTACGGCTTTAACACACACTTACAATCATGTGTATAGATGTGTTGGCAGTGAGCTAAAGGGAAATAATATTTCGATGGTTAGTACATGTAAAGAAAATTTTATAGAAAATAATAAATTTTTTGATATAAATTAATTTCAAAGAGTTTTTTTATATCCATAACAACCTCAGATGAAGTAGGGTAACATACAGGGGTCTTTTCAACCAAACCCAGTCAACTCATAACTTGGCCTAATACGTAGTAAAGAAGTCTATAATGAAGATTTTGGTTTGGATAGATGGCTCAACCACATGGGTAGAATACCAAATTTAATTTAACTCATGATAATATCCATTTCATTTGGATTCATAGAGAGATAAGGTCATTCATAATCACCTACAAGCAGAAAACATAGTCAGGGGTTAGAGGGCAGTCTTGAAGGTTTAAGTGTTGAAGGAGGAAGCATATAAGAGTGAAGATATTTCAAAGATAAAGGCACATTAATAATTATAATAATATAATAATGTAATTTTATATAATGGATATAAAATATAGAAGCTGCCCTTTTATGACAAAACACAATCTACATCATGGAAACCCTGCATTTAGTTTACCATTCAAGGTCTTTCTTGAGTTTAAGTGAGTTGAAGGAGAAAATGAGGTCAAAAAAGGATAAGATTTTATATATAACATGACTATTATTTTTATAAGATCTTTTAATGGAGTTTTTTCCAAGATAAATAGGGAAAGTGCCCCCTATTTTATCTCAGATAAGGGGTACTTCTCCTTATGCATGAGTAGGCAATTTTGCAAGAAGAGATGGTTAGATGAGTTTAGAGGGTTTAGAAATTGAAATAAGGTATATAAATATTTAAAAAATATAGATAAAAATTAATGAATAAGAAAATAAAGGTGAAACTAAGCAGAGTAGTCCAAACATTTAAAGGTTGTAGGCAAGGCCATTAGGCATGGTGAAACCTAAGTCCAAATGAATAGTCATCTTCATTTATAGCTTAATATGGGATTTAAATATTATTGAAACATGTGTGTATAATTGATATGGGTGTGTTTGAACCTTCATAAGGTAAATAAAACCATGAAAGGCCATTTTGAGCTTCAAAGACAAACTTGAACCTATTTGACATGCTTAGGCCTAAGACCAAATAGGAGGTCATTTACTATTCCAACATGGGACTTACACTCCAAATAATTTTAATATTTTAATAAGGTCAAATAAGAGGTTTTAGATATTTTATAATTAAAACTCAACCTTGGAGAATCTATTTTTGACTCAAAGACCAATTTAGACCTACAATCTAAGGAAAACAAGCTCGAATAGGCAAGTTTAATCACTCACATCTTTCATGAAGATATGCATGGGGGTGAAAGGAGTTAGGTAATGTTGGAAGGGGAATTATAGTAAATTTTATATAAATTTTTTATCAAGTTATATGTCCCAACTTTATGAACAATCCTTAAGACCAAAAATAGGCCTAAAACCCTACCAAATTGTTGCTAAGGACTAGTCTTGGAAAATGGAGTTGAATAGATTAAAAAAATTAAATATTTTTTCTATAATTATGATTGGAGGTTATATATGACTATCATATAATACTTCAAACCATGATGAGTTGTAAAGAATTGTAGGGATGGGGGTAAAAACATGATTTTTATCATTATTTTTGTGTTTTATAGGATACAAGAGGAGTCAAAACATGAAACAAAATTTTGGGAAAATATTATGACCTAATACAACTCAAAATATACATTTAGTTCCTTTAAAATATTTCTAAGTGCCTCAACTAGGTCTTTCAACTTAGCTAGTCAAAACTGGCCTATTGCACAAGCTAGAGAGAAGTGTGAAAACTCTAAGTGGATGGAATTTTAAGGTATAAATGATGATTAAAATGCCATATATGGTATTTAAAAATTTAATACAATCCATCACATGTATTTTCATGGATAATTGATACTAATATTGAGGCCAAGTGTGTGGGGTTCATAAAAGGGTAGTTTTCTAGACAATAGGTGATGATAGCTCAATTTGGGATGATTAAAAAAGAAAAAGCATTGAAACCAATGCATGGAGAGGAATGTATGAAAGAATAACCTTCCATTAAAATAATTTATACTAATCCTCATCAGTTAAAATATGTTCAAATAGGCCCAATCATGAAGGCCATTTTTCTGTGCAAAAGGAGATTTTTTGTGCCACTTTGCATAACTTTGATGACTTGAGTTGACACTTGGAATTAAAAAAATTTCATGGTTTATCCAAAATAATTTTAAAATGAAAAATTAACTCCTTTTATTAACTTTAAAAGTGTCCTTGTGACCCTTGAACTTCTCTTCTCTCTCTCTCTCTCTCTCTCTCTCTCTCTCTCTCTCTCTCTCTCTCTCTCTCTCTCTCTCTCTCTCTCTCTAAGAGTTGGCCATTTTGGCATTGTATGGGATGGTCCACCTAAATATGGTGAAGACATGATAAATTGTATACATTTTGATAAATAAAATGATTAAGTGTTACCTATTCCATGACTATAATTACTTTTTTTACTTTAATTTTTGATTTTTCTTAAGTGACACTCTTGTTTCCTTAGCATGTTAGCTCATTATTGCAACCTAATTATAGTTAGAAAACTTATTCCTATAGGGAATGTGAAGTGTTTTGGATATGCCAAAGATTAAGTGAGTTTTTGTCTTCATCATGTGATATTAAATGCATTTTTTCTATTTCTACTTAGCCTATATGTTTATCTTGACCTCACAATGTAACATTGATGTGAGAAGTTGTAGATTGGAAGAGTGTATGTTTAGTTTACTGCTTGATCTCAAGTGTAATATGCATATGGTTTGATGTCATCAATAAATTTAGTGTATTACCTACATTAGTTTATCTTTCATTTCAATTTCTTTCTCCATTTTCACCCCCCCAAATTTTAGTTGTATATTGATCCATAGTGGTACATCAAGGGAGCTAGCCTTATTTAGAGACTCACCTCATCCCTTAGGCTACCCACAAGCCTAGAGGTGATTCCATTGTGCCACTTGGATGAGGAAAGCCTTGTAATATCCTCATAGGGTACATATCTAAGTGTAAAAATTTTTAGGCATGCTTGGTAGGACTCTTTGTCAAGGGAGTTGGAGAATTATTGGTGTGTTCTTCAATTAATCAGCCTTTTATAGGTATCTCAATCAACACCAATGGAAACTCCAAGTTGAATCAATTCGTCAAAAATCCCTAGTGCATCAAGAAATTAGATTTTGGTATGTATAATCCTATTTTTGAAAAAAATGGATCTTCTGTTCCTCCCTATCAATTTCATCAAGATAATGTTGTTCATGGCTTCCCCCAAAGTGGCTCTCTTTCTCCCAATCAACCTTGTTGTGGTCATCCTCCCTCTAGTCAACCTAAAAAGACCATTATAGAGATAAGACTTGAGTGGGAAAAGCAAGTAAAAGAGTGTGATAGGTTTAATGAGTTTAATAAGCATCAATAAGAGCTTCAATATCAGTCCTTTATTCACCAAGAATAGATGAGATACAAATAAGAATGTTTGGCCAAGAAATCTCAATTCATCAAACATATGGAAGAAAGACTAGTGAGTTGGAAGAATCAAGATACTCAATACAAAAAGCCTTGTGTGCCCTCTCCCATCCTCAATCAACCTCTTCCCATGCAAAACCAATCCCCTTGTGTTTCAAATCTCTTTAAAATGGTAATTGCTAATCAAAATAAGATTGATAAGTCATCTAGTTTACATAATGTGTCTTCTCTTGTACCAAGTTAGTCCTCTTGTAATCTTAATATTTTCAAACTTGAAATTGCACACCAAAAGAAGATAGATCAGCTCTCTAGTGTGCATAAAGTACCTTCTTCTATACCAAGTTAGAACTATCCTATTCCAAATCTCTTGAAAATGGTAGTCCAACATGAAAGGAGGCTAGAAGAATCCTTTAGTGAGCCAATTTATTCCAAAACCATAAGTTGGAATCCCTTATTTGTCTAAGAGCAACCTATACCTCCTGAAAATTAGTGTGTGCATTCTCAATCAACCCCTCTTATGATGCAAGATGTACCTAGTCTTCCCCAAACTTCTCAACCCTTTCAATCTAGCCTCAAGATCCCAAGTTGGAGAATTTCTCATCATGAGTTAGCTCAAAACCTTGATAATATAGATAATATTATTACCCATCATGAAAAAAGGGAATCAATTAGCATTCCAAGTTGGAGGAGTACTCGTGATGTGCCAATCAAAGATCTTGAGGAGGAAAGAAAGGTTGAAAAGAATTAGATGGTCTTGGAGAATGTAGATGAATCTGCTTATCATCTTCAAGAGAAGGTTTTCACAGATAATCTAGCTAATAAAATTGAAGAGATAGAGATGAGATGGAAAATATTGATATAAGGAAGCATGGATGAGGTTACTACTTTTCCTCAAAAAAAATAACAAATCAACATCTCAAGTTGGAATTAAGTGGTTAACTCATGGGAAAAGAATAAAGATGATGAGGTGATAGTCTTAAAAGGTTGAGAGGAGATTAAAACTATTAGAGAGACCCTTCAAGGTCAACCCACTCATGAAGACACTTGGAAGTAGTTGTAATATGTCTTTCAAGATGAGATATACAAGTTTAACATGTCAACATTGGATGATGAAGAATGCAAACAAGATGAGCTCCCTTTCCCTTTGTTTGATGAGCTCCCTCTCCCTTTATTTGATGAAATCCCTTTTTACCTTGAATAATATAGTGATAAATCTATGGAACATGAGTTGGATGAGCTTCAAGAACATGTTATTGAGTAGCTAGAGACTCTTGTGTTTGAGCAAGAAGAAGAGATATCAAATTGGTGTGGTAGAGGCATTGAAGAGGGAGATATTGAGCAAGAAAGTGATGATTTTTGGGATAAATTAGAAGAATATTGTCTCAAATCTAACATCATACCATACACCCTTCCTCAAGAGAGTCATGATGAAGTTAGAGATCAGTTTATCAAGCTTCTTGATGAGCTAGATTAGTTGGAGAGTAACCAAAATACATGACTAGAAGACCGTAAGCCAAATTAGCCTTCCAAGAATGAATTGATAATCATGAAAACCTACACTAGTATTGGAGACCAACAAGAGATATGTATAGAAGATCATAATGAGTATGTGTACATTAGAAACTTGTTTGAATCTGACCCATTTGGAGCTTCTCCAAGCAAGGTGGAAAGCAAGAAGGTTGATTCATCAAGCTTCTACTTCAACAAACCACTTATTTACCACCATGAGGTTTCTTGTCATGGAAGATACCTAAGATAATTCCCATTTGATCTAGGAGGGAGGTATGCTTACTATTAGGTTATACATAGTATTTTTTTTATGCTTATCCTACGTGATTTAGGCACATGTGTGTGATTTTTGTTTTGTTTTGTGTGTACCTTTGCTTTGTGTGGTTGAGGTAGTCTTAGTATCTTGTCTTGATAAAAGGTTTAGGTCAATGGTAAAAGGTTTTCTTGTTTGTCTCAGTATTTATATGAATCCTAAGCTTAATGTAATGATAAGGCTACTAGTCTAGTTAGTATAGCAGACATACTACCCCTATGAGTCACCAATTTGCTGACCAATTTTGACTTTTAGGTAAAAATAGGGCACCCCTAGTAAAAAAATTATATTTTAAACATATAAGGGGGTGTAATATATTGTCATAAGGTGTTTTATAGGTCATATTATGTCAATTAATATTTATCTAGCTTTGGTTAATTAGTTTCTAGGTCCATTTATCATTTAAAGTCATTTTAGGGGTCAAAAATAGTGCATTTAACACTTTGTATGAGTTTATTGGGAAATGTGAAAGTTTAAATGGGTGATTTAATTCACCATGTTTCATTATAAGTCTTAATTAATTGATAAGACTAAAAATATGATAGGTTGTTTAGATAAAAGGTAGTTTTTTGGCAAAAAAGAGAAAGTGGCACTTGTATAACCTCCTTGAGAAGTGTGCCACATGGAAAACATGTAAATGTGACTATTAATATTCCTCATATATAAATACACATTTGATTTTTATGAAACTGACATTTCTTGCTCAAAACCATTCTATCTCTTTTTCACCCTTCATGGCATAAAGAAGTGACTTGTAGGTTCTTGCTTGGTATGGTCAACACAAGTAGTTTAAGGAAAAATGATTTTAAAATGTATTTATAAACTATGAGACCTTGAAATAAATATAATAAGTTTGATAAATGGTTAAATGTGCTTCATGAACCATCAATTTGAAGTGGATTGTGTAAATTTCCTAGCTATTTGGTGCACCCTTCATGTTTTCCTTCATTATGGATAAATACGTATAGACCAGTTGCTCAAAATTTTCTCCATAGGATGATGGAAATATAACCTAATTCCTTCCATTTTTTTTTTCATGTTCAAAGATGTTTTTATGGGCAAATTATCCCAAGTTTCTAGAATGGTCCATTCTAGGTTGATTGGTAGTTTTCCTCCATTTTTAGGAATTACATGATTTTTCATGGCTTTAAATTGTTATTATAGATTAATTATATTGTTAATAAATTTATATTATCCTCCTTTCACCTTATAATCTCACTTTCAAATGCAAATGTCTTAGGAGTTACAGTCATGTATAATCTACCTTTTTAGTTTGCCATGAATATGCTTGCATATAGGTGCTTGGGAGAGTATTTAATATTGAATGGGATATATTAATACTTTTAAAAAACCCTTATAAGTGGAAGAACACAATTTTTAGTCTTGGAAGTGAATTAACAACTCATTAGGAGATTGTTTCTTGTTCACTGTTTGAGGTTTCCTCATTATTGTAGACTTGTGAATCACCACCTATAGGTGGTCTGAACAAAGAGATAAAGACATATATGGAGTGTGATATATGTAGTGAAACCATTCCTAGAATATTATAATGATGAAAAGAGCACCATAATTAATTTTAAGTGGCATGTTGGCAATATGAAGCAAGGAAACCTTCAAACATGAAAGTGACTGAGATTTTAGGGCCTTTGTCCTAAAAGAATCAAATAGAGGTCCATGAGGTTCCATAAATATCCTATACTTTGTTTTTTAGGATAATTGAAACATCTAGTCATAATAATATTGTAGTACTTGGAATGGAAAATGAGTATGCAAAGTTTTAAGGGATGATGACAAGTGGAAAAGGGTATTCTAGACGTCTAAAGTTGCCCTTAAATCACTAAAAACAACTAGTATTATCCTATAGGCCTGAGTCCTAAAGAAGACTATAGTTGCAAATTAAGACTTTAAAATGCATGAAGGTGGTTCAAAATGACTCAAGTGGTTTTACATGGTATAAGGATAATATTAAATAAATGTTGTTTTGTTTTTTTTAATTCCCCAATAAAAACCCTCAGTCCGTACATAGGCTTAGGGCATCAACCTACAGTTGATTAAGACACAAATAGAAAGCAAAGGAGTTTTTGTTTTGATGAGATATAACATAAATAATATGAAAAAGTGAATCCAAATTGGTATCAAATGAAACTTGGGGATACTGAGAAGGTTTTGAACATTACCTTTGATGACTAAATAGGGCAACTAACCTACAAGTAGGCCTAAAAGTGAGGGTTCACAGTCATGAAAGGAGGAGCCCAGTAGGGGACTCAAGTGCATAGAAAGGTTGTAAGTAAAGATATCATGAATATAGAATATGAACACAATAATATAATCTATTATAACCTTTGTGAACCCTTATCAATGCTCTTCAAGCTCAGATATACCTCTTAAGGCTTTAACACACACTTCCAGTCTTGTGTATACATGTGATGGTAGTGAGCTAAAGGGGGATAATACTTCAATGGTTGGTACATGTAAAGAAAATTAAAATGAACCCAATACATTGTGTGTTCTAAAGTAATTTAAAAGAGTTTTTTCTATCCATAACAACCTCAGATAAAGTAAGGTAACATACAAGGGTCTTTTCAACCAAACCCAATCAACTCACAACTAGGCCTAGTACCTAGTAAAGAAGTATAAAATGAAGAATTTGGTTTGGATATATGGATCAACCACATGGGTATACTCCCCAATATAATTTAAATAATGATATTCTCCATTCCACGTGGATTCATATAGAGATAAGGTCATTCATAAGCACTTACAAGTAGAAAACACAGTCAGGGGTTAGAGGGTAGTCTTGAAGGTTTAAGTGTTGAAGGAGGATGCATAGAATAATGGAGATATTTCATATATAAAGGAACCTTAAACATGATAATAGTATACTCATGTAATTTTATATAATGGATATAGAACATAGAAGGTCCCTTTTTATGACAAAACATAATCTATATCATGGAACCCTGCATTCAGTCTGCCATTCAAAGTTTTTCTTGAGTTTTGGTGAGTTGAAGGAACACATGAAGTAAATAAAGGATAATATTTCATATATAACATGATTATGAGTTTTATAAGATCATTAAATTGAGTGTTTGTCTATATAAATAGGGGAAGTTCCCTCTATTTTATCTTAGATAGGGGGTACTTCACCTTGTGCATGAGCAGGTAGTTTTACAAGAAGAGATGGTTAGATGAGTTTACACAATGAAATAAGGTTGTGAAATCTTGAAAAAACATATAAAAAAAATAATTACCAATAAAATAAAGGTGAAACTAAGCAGAGTAGTCCAAACATACAAAGGTTGTAGGCAAGGCCATTAGGCATGGTGAAACATAAGTCCTAATGAATAGTCATCTTCATTTATAGATTGAGATAGTATTTAAATATTATTAAAACATGTTTTTATAATGGATAAATGTGTATTTGAACCTTTAGAAGGCAAATAAAACTATGAAAGTTCATTTTGAGCTTCAAAGACAAACTTATACCTGTTTGATATGCTTAGGCCTACGACCAAATAGGAGGTCATTTACTATTCCAATATGGGAATTGAAATAAACATAATTTTAATATGTTAACAAGGTAAAATAATAAGTTTTAAATATTTTATATGCAAATTAAACCTTGGAGAATAAATTTTTGACTCAAGGACTAAATTAAAATTACAAAATGAGGAAAACAAGCTGAATAGGCATGTTTGATCACTCATATCTTTCATGAAGTTATGCTTGGGAGCCAAAGGAGTTAGTGAATGTTATAAGGGGTGTTATAAGCCATTTTAGTGAACTTTTTTCTCAATTTGGACATCCCAACTTTATGAATAATCGGTAAGACCAGAAATAGGCCTAAATGCCTACCAAACCCTTGCTAAGGACCAATCTTGGAAAATAGAGTTGAATAGCTACCAAAATGAAATAGTTTGTATATAATGATGATTTTAGGTTGTATAATACTCCCATAGGATACTTAAAACCATGATGAGTTGTACATAATTATATGGATTGGGGAAATAACAATATTTTTCTTACTATTTTTTATGTTTTTTAGGCTACAAGAGGAGTCAAGACATGAAACCAAATTTTGGTAAAATATTAAGATTTTATATAACTAATAATATCAATTTATTTCCTTCAAAATATTTATAAGTTCCTCAACCAAGTCTTTCAACTTAGCTAGTCAAAATTGGCTTATTACACAAGCTAGAGAGAAGTGTGAAAAATTCAAGTGGATGGAATTTAAGGTGCCCCTGATGCTTCCAATGCCATGGAGGGAATTGAAAATTTTCATACACTCCATCCCATGTATTTTCATGGATAAATTATACCAATATTGAGGTCAAGTGTACAGGTTCATAAAAGGGCAATTTTTTGGACATGATGTGATGATTCCTCAATTTGGGATGATTCCAAAAGATAAAGCATAAAACCAATTCATGGAGAGATATGTATGAGATCCTAAAATTACATTAAAATAATTTATACATATATTCATTATTTAAAATACATTCAAATAGGCCAAATCATGAAGGTAGTTTTTCTATGCAAAAGGAGGAGTTTTGTGTCACTTTGCATAACTTTGATGACTTAAGTTGGCACTTAGAATTATTAAACTTGCATGGTTCATCCCACATAATTTTCAAATGCAAAATTAAATCCTTGTATCATCTTGACAAGTGTCCTTGTGACTCTTGAACTTATCTTCTTCTCTCTCTCAAACTCTATAAGAGCTGGCCATTTTGGCATTGTATGGGATGCTCCACCAGAGTATGGTGAAGCCCTGCTCAATTGGATACCTTTTGATCAATAAAATGACTAAGTGTTACCTCTTCCATGACTATAATTAGTGTGTGTAATTTAATTTTTAATTTTTCTTAAGTGACAATCTTGTTTCCTTCGCATGTTAGCTCATTCTTTCAACCTAATTGTAGTTGGAAAACTTCTTCCTGTAGGGCATGTGAAGTATTTTTGGATATACCAAAGATTAAATGAGTTTTTATATTCATCATGTGACATTAAAGGCCTATTGTCTAGTAATCCTTAGCCTATATTTTCATCTTTAACTCACAATGTAACATTTATGTGAGAAGTTGTAGATTGGAAGAGTGTAGGTTTGGTTTGTTGCTTGATCTCAAGTATAATATGCATATGGTTGGATGTCATTAGTCAATTTAGTGTATCAATTCCATTATATTATCTTTTATTTACATTTATTTCTCCATTTTCACCCTAAAATTTTTATTTTTAGTTTGATTCATAGTGGTACATCAAGGGAGCGAGCCTTATCTAGAGACTCACCTTATCCTTTAGGCTACCCACAAGCCTAGAGGTGATTCCATTATGCCACTTGGATGAGGAGATCCTTGTCATCTCTTCATAGGGTGCATATATAAGTGACAATTTTTTTTGGCACACTCAATGGGACTATTTGTCCAAGGAGTTGGAGAATTCTTGGTGTGTTCTTCAACCAATCAACCTTTTGAAGGCATCTCAATCAACTCAAATGGAGACTCCAAGTAGAATCAGCTGGTCAATCAACCCTAGTGCATCAAAAGATCATATTTTGTTATGTATAATCCTATTTTTGAGTAATATGGGTCCTATGTTCCTCCTTATTATTTTCATCAAGCTAATGTTATTTATGGCTTCCCCTAAAGTGGCTCTCTTGCTTCCAATTAACCTTGTTATGGTCATCCTCCCTCTAGTAAACTTGAAAAGACTATTAGAGAGATAAGACTTGAGGGGGAAAATTAAGTAGAAGAGTGTGATAGGTTGAATGAGTTCAATAAGCATCAATAAGAGCTTTAATATCAGTCCTTTGTTTACTAAGAAGAGTTGAGATACAAAGAGGAATGTTAGGCCAAGAAATCTCAAGTCATCAAACGTATAGAAGAAAGACTAGTGAGTTGGAAGAATCAAGCTACTCAGTGCAACCAGCCTTGTGTGCCCTCTCCCATCCTCAATCAGCCTCTTCCCATGCAAATCCAATCCCCTTATGTTCTAAATATATTCAAAATGGCAATTTATCATCAAAATAAGATTGATAAATCATTTAGTTTGCCTAATGTGTCTTCTCTTGTACCAAGTGAGTCCTCTTGTACTCCTAATCTTTTCAAACTTGTAATTGCACACCAAAATAAGATAGATCAGATCTCTAGTGTGCATAAAGTATCTTATTCTATACCAATTCAACACCATCCTAATCCAAATATATTACAAATGGAAGTCCAACATCAAAGAAGGATAGAGAATCCTCTATTGAGCCCATTCATTCCAACACCATAAGTTGGAAGCCCTTCTTTGTCTAATAGCAACCTATACCTCTTAAAAATTTGTATGTGCATCCTCAATAAACCCCTCTTATGCTTATGCAAGTTGTACCTAGTCTTCCAAAAACTTCTCAATCCTTTCAATCTAGCCTCAAGATCCCAAGTTGGATAATTTATCATCATGAGCTAACTCAAAATCTTGAGAAGATGGATAAGATTTTTACCCATCATGAAGAAAGGGAATCAATTATCATTCCAAGTTGGAGGAGTACTCATGATGTGTCGATCAAAGATCTTGAGGATGAAAGAAAGGATGAAAAGAATGAGATGGGCCTAGAGAAGGTAGATGAAGCTACTTATCATCTTTAAGATAAGGTTTTCACAGACAATCTAGCTAGGCAAATTGAAGAGCTAAAGATGAGATGGAAAATCTTGAGCCAAGGAAGCATGGATGAGGTTACTACTTTTCCTCAAGAAAAAGAACAAATCAACATCTCAAGTTGGAATCAAGTGGTTAACTCATGGGAAAATAACAAAGATGATGAGGTGATAGTCTTAGAAGGGCAAGAATTGCTTGCAGATATTAGAGAGATCCTTCAAGGTGAACCCACTCATGAAGACACTTGGAAGTAGTTGTATTATGTCTTTCAAGATGAGATAAACAAGTTTAACATGTCAACATTGGATGATGAAGAATGCAAACAAGATGAGCTCCCTTTCCCTTTGTTTGATGAGCTCCCTCTCCCTTTATTTGATGAAATCCCTTTTTACCTTGAATAATATAGTGATAAATCTATGGAACATGAGTTGGATGAGCTTCAAGAACATGTTATTGAGTAGCTAGAGACTCTTGTGTTTGAACAAGAAGAGGAGATATTAGATTGGTGTGGTAGAGGCATTGAAGAGAGAGATATTGAAAAAGAAAGTGATGATTTTTGGGATAAGTTAGAAGAATATTGTCTCAACTCTAACATCATACCACCACCCTTCCTCAAGAGAGTCATGATGAAGCTAGAGATCAATTTGTCAAGCTTCTTGATGAGATATAGCAGTTGGAGAGCAACCAGAACACATGCCTAGAAGAACATGAGCCAAATAAACCTTAAAAGAATGAATTGATAATCATGAACACCTTGGAAGACTACACTAGTATTGGAGACAAGAAAGAGATATTTATTAAAGATCAGTATGAGTATGTGTACATTGGAAACTTTTTTTGATGCTAACCCATTTGGAGCTTCTCCAAGCAAGGTGGAAAGCAAGAAGGTTGATTCATCAAGCTTCTACATCAAAACTTGTTTACCACCATGAGGTTTATTGTCATGAAAGAGACCTATGATACTTCCCATTTGATCTAAGAGGGATGTATGATTATTTTTAGGTTGTAGATAGTAGTTATTTTATGATTTTCTTAAGTGATTTAAGTTTAGGCACATGTGTGTGTTTATTGTCTTGTTTTGTGTGTGCTTTTGCTTTGTATGGTTGAGGTAGTATTAGTGTCTAATCTTGATCAATGGTTTGGGTCAATGGTTAAAGGTTTTCTTGTTTTCCTTAGTATTTATATGACTCCTAAGCTTAATGTATTGATAAGGCTACTAGTCTAGTTAGTATAGTAGGCATATTACCCCTATGAGTCACCAATTTGTTGACCAATTTTTACTTTTAGGTCAAAATAGGGTACCCCTAGTAAAAAAATTATTTTTTAAACATATAAATGGGCATAATATATTTTCATAAGGTTTTAATAGGTTATTTGATGTAAATTAATATTTTACTAGCTTTGGTCAATTAGTTTCTAAGTCCATTTATCATTTTAAGTCATTTTAGGGGTCAAAAATAATACATTTAATGCTTTGTATGGGTTTCTTCAAAAATTTGAAAGTTTTAATGGGTGATGTCATGCCCCATGTGTCATTTGAATTATTAAGTAACAAAAAAGACTAAAAATATGATAGGTTATTCAGAGGAAAGGTAATTTTCTTAGACAAAAAGGAGAAAGTGGTGCTTATACAACCTCCTTGGGAAGTGTGCCACTTTTAAAAATGTAAATGTAACTAATAATATTCATAATTATCAAATAAATTTTTGGTTTGATATAAAATAGACATTTCCTACTCAAAATCATTCTATCTCTTTTTCACCCTTCTTGGCATAGAGAAGTGACTTGCAGGTTCTTGCTTGGTACGATTAGCACAACTAGTTTCAAGAAGAATGATTTTGGGAGATTTTTATACACTAGGATAAATTAAAATATATATAATAAGTTTTATAAATGGTTAAATGTGCTTCATATACCATCCCTTTGTACTGGACTGTGTAAATTTGCTAGATATTTGGTGCACCCTTCAGGTTTTCCTTCATTATGGATAAATTCATACAAACAAAATGCTAATATTTGATATAAAGGATGTTAGAAATATAAATTCATGACTACCATTATATTTTACATGTTAAAATTTGTTTTGATGGGAAAATTATCCATGGTTTATAGAATGGTCCATTTTAGGTTGATTGGTAGTTTTCCTCCATTTTCAAGAATTACATGATTTTTCATGGATTCAAATGGTTATGATAGATTCATTATATTTTTACTAAAGTGATATTATCCTAATTTTACCTTATAATATCACTTTTAAGTGCAAATGTCCTAGGAGTTATCGTCATGTATAATCTGCCTTTTCAATTTGCCATGAAAATACTTGCATACAGGTGCTCAAGAGAGTATTTATTATTAAATGGGATATGTTAATCCTTTTTAAAAACCATTATAAGTGGGATGAGGTAATTTTTAATCTTGGAAGTGAATTGACAACTCATTAGGAGATTATTTCTTGTTCATTATTTGAGGTTTCATCATTATTGTAGACCTATGAATTACCACCTACAGGTGGTCTGAACAAAGAGATAAAGACATTTATGGAGTGTGATATATGTTATTTAAACCATTAATAGAATCTTATCATGATGAATAAATCACCATAATTCATTTTAAGTGGCATGTTGGCAGCATAAAGCAAGGAAACCTTCAAACATGAAAGTGATTGAGATTTCAGGGCCTTTGTCCCTAAAAGAATTAAACAGAGGTCCAGGAGGTTATATAAATATCCTATAATTTATTTTTTAGGATAATTAAAACATATATTTATACTCATATTGTTTTCCTTTGCATAGACAATGAGTATGCAAAGTTTGAAGGGATGTGTAGACACCAAAATTTTGCAAGCATATTCCCAAGTGCCACGACCCCTAAAAGGCCCCTTGGACCCTTTTTTCCTTATCTAGGCCTATCTTTAGTAGTTTTAAGCTTAACATGGCCTTGAGATTTTTTATGAAACCTACATGCAAAACACCACCTTGATTTTCTAAATATATTAGTCTAAATTTGGTTGTGATCCCTTTACATGATGACTTATATTTAGAAGCCTTCTTCAAGTCTAGTTGGGACAACCACTTCTAGCTCTTACTTGTGCCTATAAGAGAGAGAGGCCTAGGAGGTCAAACCATATACAATTATTATCAAGAAAAAAGGTACTCAAAGTTTTCTCTTGTAGGTCATTTAGCATTATCTATCACTATCAACCCTTATTTTTGAGAACCAACTTGTCACCACCTCTCAACCAAGTCTCCAAGCACCGTTACTCTACCAGAATCAAGATAGATTCCACCCATAGATCAACAACACCTATCACTCACCTAATCCACTCAAAGTAAGATAAGTACTTATTTATTTCCATCCACATACTTTATTTACCTTTCATAATCAATTTATACCTTACCCAACTCTTGAAATTCATTCCAAAATCCTTGACAACCATCTACTGAAAAAGTATAGAATTAGACATAGTTAACCCTTGAGGGTCAACCCAACCACCGACAATCATGGATAACTATTGTGGTCAACCAAACCATCGATAATCACCTATGGCAAGAAAATCCAAAAATATTATTCTACTTCCTTTGCTTGATCTAATTCACTTTTTTGTGTTTCTACCCACTCACAGGCCTTTTTCTATATTCCCTGAATCACACCTTAACCCACTAGTACTAGTACTAATCAGTTCATCTCTAATTAGATCATTTATAGCATATCTATTTATCAAGTAATTATTTATATTAATTTAAACATTTTTTGATCATTGATGCAAGTACTTTATTTCTATTTTATTAACTTAACTGTTCTAAAATGGTGCATTAGCAACCCCTAAGGAAGCTCTCACTTTTAGGATCTAACTAGTGCTAGGCAATCCACCTAGCTACTTGTCTAACAAAAAAATTTTCTTTAGTGATTTATTACATGTAGGTCATCCTCCCCATCTAAAGAGGATCTATTCACAATCTCCTGATTCAATGCACACACAAACAAAAATGTATTCCTACCACAATCTATATTTCTAGTTTTACTACCTTCTTTTGAATAATATAAAAATTTGAGTGAAACATTTTGGTATGCTTTGTGGGATCCATGTCTATACTTGGGTTTTCTTTTCATTTTCATCTATATGCTTCTTTCTCTATCTGTGCTCATAATTAAAATCTAAATTTCATTTGGGTCTAAAACATACTTCATCCATTGATTGTCTACTTCTTTTGGATCACTTAGCTTAATTAATAACATCAAGATTAATCATAACACACTTATGCTACACAACCAAACCAAAATCAATCAAACATCATAACTCACTTGAGAATAGGGTTTGATTGGGATTTCATCACCTAGCAGTTACCTTACCCACTCCTGACAATCCTACTTGGAGGTTATTACCAAGAGGAGAACCAACTCAATTCTCTAATTGAGTATAAAGTCTAGATATAAATATATATTGGTAAAGCACCTAACACCCTTATCGCTATAGGACTATGAAGTGAGGGGGTAGACCCTAATACAAAGCCACATATTGATTCCAATATAGAGTATTTTGAGTAGTAAAACTACCATAAAACTATCCATAGACTAATTATATAGTACCTGATCTACAAGCCAACTCCTATCACACATTCTCATAAACTAAGGTATAAGCAAAAAGTGATCTTAAAACTAACTTCAGGCTTAAACGTACTCTCTAGTGTGTTCCTTGATTTCCTTGACTATTTTATTTGTCTTATTTCTATTTGTGTGGTGAGTCTATTCTTTTGTATTCTCTCCCACTTTTGTATGGTTCTCACTCATCAATGGTTAAGAGACCCGACAGAATGAAACTCATCACCTAAATCAACCTCCTTTGTCTCCTCATCTATGGAGTACATCTTAGAAGAGGAAGATTCACCTCATCCATTAGGAAGCCCTATTTTTCCTTAGGTATTTTCCCAAGGAGACCTAGATTTTATCACTTTTTTAGACAAAAATCTAGTGGCCCTTCGACACTATCTTAACACCTCTTCTCACCATATCCTAGTTTAAAATCCACCTCAATATCCTCTTTATGGCATGACATTCCACCTTATGCAAGGTATCCCTATTTCCATGGTCACCACCCAACCTTTGACGACTTAGATGTCTTCATCTACCAACCCCTTTGATGCAATGGTTTAGAACTAACATATCCAACCAATCATTACCCTTACACCATCCACCCCCACTAATGACTCCTCTACCTTGGGGATAACCAAACCATCAACCCATCATGTCAAACTTATCCCATTGGTTAATACCTCTTTACCAAGATTGGGGGTACCTATCCCTTCTACCTCACCACCCATCAACATAAAGATCACAACCACCCCCCTGATTACCAATCCAAGCATAACTCAACCTACCTTAGCATCCCAAAAATTACCTACATCATATAACATTAGTTATACCCCTAACCCACAAGGGTATATACCTACTACCCAACTGTTAACATCCACCTATCCTTATATGTCATCTACCCAACCCCCCATAACTTTTTATCAGTATGGGGTTATTTCCCAGTCTCCTATCAGTTATCAATGTATCCCCCAACCATAATATACACCTTATAACCCCTTAGGTACACCATCTAAAATAGACTTAATGAAAATGATCATGGATAAAATGGCAACTCTCGAGTCATCCCTTTTGAGAGCCCATAACATTCTATCTTATGACCAAGTTATAATGAGCCCATTCACCCTTCAGACCCTATCAAACATTATCCAACCCAATGGGAGATTCCAAAATTTTCCAAGTTTAATAGTAAGGAAGACCCCCAAAAAACTTAATATCATTTAATAACTCTTTCTACATGATTGCCTATGATGATGTCCTACTTTTGTGCACATTTCCTATGTCTCTTTCTAGCTAGGTGCTAGATTGCTATAGTGCTATTACCAAACATTTCATCTTCTCCTTTAACCAATTAGCTCAAACCTTCCTAGATCACTTCTCAATCAATATATCCAAAAAAGTCTCTATCACTAATCTTTATTCCATCTTCCAAGTTGAGGATGAGTCTATAGTTGACTTTGTGGCTCGTTAGAGAAGCTTAATCAACCAATTGTCATTCTCCTTGCCTCAGCTAGAATTGATTGAAATTTTTGCCCATACTTGTGCCAAGAACATCTCTTCTACATTACATGTCTAAAGCTTCAAAACTTTTGATGAAGCCTTTACCATGCACACAAGTTAGAGAACTGAGCTATAGACAAGGGTAAATTGAAGTTATGAAACAAAAACTCTACCTTCAAGACTAATGAAACCTCCTCCTCCAAAGGAGGAAATCAAGCTAACTTTGGGGCTAAGAATAAAGGAACTGCTAATGTAGTTATCCTTAAGGCTACCCCACCACCTATTGTCAATTAACAAAACTTTCCCAATCCCTCTAACCAGGGCACGAGAAACCCAAACTAAAGCACCCAAGAACAATTTAATCCACTTGGAGAATCTTATGCCTCAATGTTGGAAAAGTTGTTAAAATATAATCTTGTATAACTTCCACCCATCAATCCTCCCCCATAGTTTGATTATTCTTAACCAATGCCTATTTTGTATAATGAAAATGACCTTTGTGCCTTTCATCGAGTGATGCGATCAGACATGATGTTAGCTGATGAAATACTTTCAAGAATGTTGTTCAAAGCCTCATTGATAAGGGGGAACTCACATTGGATAAACACAATGCCCATTAAAATCAAACCCTAGACATATTTATAAAACCCTTTCCCAACCATGCCCCTATCAAATATGAGGACACATAGGTTGAATGCTTTCATGATGCCCACATGGTCCATGATACACCTACACATGAGGACCCAACCATCTAATCTACCCACTCTTCCCCCACTTCACTTATAGAGGAGGAAGATTCATCTTCCCCTCTATTAGAGGTTTAGCATAAGGAGGTTTCTTTTTCCCAAGCCATGCTCATAAAAACCTTAGAATCATCACATTTCACCCCAACATGCATATCTAAACAACCAAATGTTATTGATTTTTGACCCTCACTAGCTACCCAATCAAATACTACTCCTATGGATATTATTTCTATAATATAAGTGTTCCTATTGATACCTGCCATGAATGAGCCATTTATCTCAACCTTGCTTCCCTCACCTTAGGAAATCAATCAACTAGTCAACCAACATCCAAAACCTACAATTCTATCTCTTGCATCCACTACCTATGAATCAAAGCCAGTACACAAACCTTTTTCCACATTAGTGTAGAAATTGGAATTCACCTTAGACCCAAATAGATCAAGCTATATTTTGGCAATAGTTAGGCCTCCCTTAATTAACAAACTCGAACCTTCTATCACACCCTTAACCAACCAATCTTGTTAGGTTGTGGAACTAAAAGCTTCACTGATGCAGACATGGAATGCAGGATGAGTTGCTGAGTGTCAGAACATTGGTCTGGCCAACCGATGTGGGAGATTGCAACCGACGTCGGTCATGGATCAGCCGGCGTGAGTTGCTGAGTGTCAGAAGTCTTTGGCGTTGGTCTGGCCAACCGATGTCAACAGGTGGGAGACAGGATGATCCCAAACCGACGTCGGTCATGGATCGGCTGACGTCGACGACCCCCAGGTGGACAGGGACCGACGTCGGTCGCTTGTGTGGTTTGAACTGTGCTTATTATGGGTAGTTAGCTAACGAACCAAGTGTTTGCATGAAGAGAGCTATTTTTAGACTGAGAGCTGCGGATCTAATTATTGTAATTAGATGTCTAATTATTGTTTGGATGAGATCTATATAATAGACTCATGGTTGTATTGGAAAAGTGTTCTAGTTTGAGTTGAGCAAAGTTTGCTCCTTCCAAGGGTGTTCCTCCTAGTTCCACAGTACCAGGTGTAGGTGCTGGATTGGAGAATCAGCAGGGTTCTTCATGTATGTAGGATCTTGGTCACAGGGGTATGGTCTATATAGGAGATTTACATGGTAAGTAAGATCATTGATCTGCAAGTGTATGTGTTGCAAGGTCCACAGGTGAGCAGAACCGTGTTTGATTTGCAGGTGTGCAGGATCATATAGACAACAACACAACAGGGAGCAGTATCAGGCAGGATCTACTTGGAGTACAGGTGTGTACTCAGATGGAGCAAAGAGGAAGGCAAGGGAGTTCCTTCCATAAGTATGGTCTGTTGAATTGCAGGTTGTTGTAGGTTCATGGGAGATCTACTTGAAGTACGTGGAGTACTTGTTTGAGTGTGTGGAGCACTTGTGGTGTGCGTGGAGCACAGGAGGTGAACACCAACTCTATATTTTGATTTGGGTGTTGGGACCTGAGAGGGAGAGCTTTGGGGAGAAGAATTACTGTTCACTTGAGGTGTGGGAAACCTCTGTAAGGTGGTGGAGAATAAGTGGCATCTTCTTTATTGTATTCTTTTTTGTATAAAGTTTTAATACAATTTGTGTATTGTCTCTCATATCATGTGTTATTATGAATTCTAGTTACTTGGTGAATCTAGTTAATTTCCGCATATTAAGTTGCTTGGTTTGGTAATCATATTGTGCTCTTTTGGTGGAGCAAGATCCTGACAAGTGGTATCAGAGCAAGGTTGTTGGCTCATAGCTTGATACCACTGACAAGTGGTATCAGAGCTTTTGGTTGGGATACTAATAGATTGGTTTAGATCTGGGTAGTGTGTTTTGATTACAGTTCACTCTCAGGGGTTTCTGATTGAGTGGGAGTAGAGCAATGGCAGATGAAATAAGCTAAGAATGGAGGATTTGAAAAGCACAGATGGTTACTCACGATCCTATGGAAAGAAAGAGCAGGTAAAAGATTATTGTTGGTTGGTAGCAGATCAGCATGAAGGAACTGAAGAAGCAGATGTTGCAGGTGTTATTACACAGGATGTTCTTGGAGGTTTCTTGGATAAAGTAAAATCTTGGATAAAAGATTCAGTTGCCTCTTTCCATACAGCCCCAGGTAGAGGAGCTGGTAAGCCTTGCCAAAGAATTGGCAAAGGGGAAGTGAAGCTGAAATTGCAGGTGGCCAACACACAGGTGTTGATGAAGGTCATGAAGGTCCCAGGTTTGGAGATATGGCTAATTTCTTCAGAAAGATTGGGTGATGAGAGATGCACAAGAACTCTCACAGCAGATGCACTTGAATTAGCTGGTGGTAAGAAAATAGGTACCCTTTATCTACTTGTTTATATTACTGATTCTTCTTTTGTTGCGGAGACGTGGCTTCGTAGGCTTGGTCACATGAGTAGGAAGGAGATGCATGTTCTTAAGCGAAAGACAGATATATTTGATAGGCTTAAGAACTGGAAAGCCTTGGTGTTTATGGAAGAGATGGCAGACAGAACCCAGTGGATGTGGCTGGATACTTCTGAGCAGGGCAGTTTGGACATGGGTATTGATTCAAAGGAGCTCGCGGGTAAAAAGTCATCACTCACAGGCGAACACAGGTACCGATGTCGGTCAGGAGGAACTGGTGTCGAACAGATAGGTGCCGATGTCGGTCATGTGCAGACCGAAGCCGGTGATGTCGGGCAGGGTAAGACCGATGTCGGCCATAGGACCGACATCGGCAGTATGTAAGACCGATGTCGGTCAGAGGACCGACGTCGGTAGAAGGGACACCGCAGGGTCGGTAGTCAGGGACAGATGCATGGAACTGACGTCGGTCGGATGCAGACTGTGGGGTGATCGAGGTCGGTCACTGTAACGGATTTTGGGTGGACAGCACGCTGTCAAGGAGTCTCAAACACCCATATGGAGGACTGAAGATGTAAGTAGGCCCTCAAATTCGTTGTTCCTCTTCTTTATACATGTTGCTGATTGTAGAGCAGGAAGGATCCAGGAAACAGGTGTGAGCTTGGCATGGATGAGGATGTGATTCCTTGGAAGAGAACCAAACAGGGGTTTTTGGTAGGGTTGCTAACTGGTATGAAAGCACAGAGACGAATGGATTCCTTAGTAGAAGAATAGAGAGAATGGATATGTGAGACAGAAGACCAGGTATATGGTCTTGTGGAGCTGCAGGACAGTGGTACAGGTTTTGACAGGTGGAGGACGAAGCATGGCTTCAGTCAATGTCAGGGTAACTACTATGGTTTTGTCTTACCAGGTGGATGATGAGTCATGACATCATTCTGTTACTGTATGTGGATAGTATGCTAGCTAGCAGGGGTGTACATACAGGGTTTCACTGAGCTAAGGGTAAGATTAGTTTAGTGGCATGTCAGGAGGAGTTTGGAGCAGTGAAATTCTTTGACATGGGAGACATGGAGATCACCGGTTGATTTTGTCTTGAGTGGGAGCTGATGTGAATCAAGTGTTGGCGAGGTTCAGGATGCAGAGCTGGAGCACACTAAGGGCTAAACAGGTACAGTGTCTGAAATCACATGAGGTCTGGTATAGACCTGAGTATTCCCATGCAGTGGGAGCTGTCAGAGAGTTAGGAGCCAATTCAGGGAAGTGGATTCTTAGGTACTTGAGAGGGACCGGCAGCAGGGATTCATGCTATGCAGGGTCAGGTCTTCACTACATGTGTTTGTAGGTTCAGATGTGGCAGGGTACTCGGACGACAGGAGGTACATCACAGGTTGTGTGGTGGGTTGTCTTCAGGATTGATCTTGAAGAGGGATACAAACCAGGAAACAGATTAGACAGAGTACAAGTATAGGTACAGTGCAACTATTTATCTCCAAGTGGGAGATTGTTAGGTTATGGAGCTAAAAGCTTCACTGATGCAGACATGGAGGAGGTTGCAGGATGAGTTGCTGAGTGTCAGAAGTCTTTGGCGTTGGTCTAGCCAACCGACGTCGGCAGGTGGGAGATAAGATGCAACCGACGTTGGTCATAGATCGGCCAGCGTCGGCGACCCCTAGGCAGACAGGGACCGACGTCGGTCACCTGTGTGGTTCGGACTGCGCTTATTACGGACAGTTAGCTAACGAACCAAGTGTTTGCATGAAGAGAGCTATTTTTAGACTGAGAGCTGCAGATCTATTTATTGTAATTAGATGTCTAATTATTGTTTGGATGAGATCTATATAATAGACTCATGGTTGTATTGGAAAAGTGTTCTAGTTTGAGTTGAGCAAAGTTTGCTCCTTTTGTGTGTGAGGTGAGCAAGGGTGTTCCTTCTAGTTCCATAGTACCAGGTGTAGGTGCTGGATTGGAGAATCAGCAGGGTTCTTCATGTATGTAGGATCTTGGTCACAGGGGTATGGCCTATATAGGAGATCTACATGGTAAGTAAGATCATTGATCTGCAGGTGTATGTGTGTGCAAGGTCAAGGTTCACAGGTGAGCAGAACCGTGTTTGATTTGCAAGTGTGCAGGATCATATAGACAGCAACACAACAGGGAGCAGTATCAGGTAGGATCTACTTGGAGTACAGGTGTGTACTCAGATAGAGCAAAGAGGAAGGCAAGGGAGTTCCTTCCATAAGTATGGTCTGTTGAATTGCAGGTTGTTGTAGGTTCATGGGAGATCTACTTGAAGTACGTGGAGTACTTGTTTGAGTGTGTGGAGCACTTGTGGTGTGCGTGGAGCACAGGAGGTGAACACCAACTCTGTATTTTGAGTTGGGTGTTGGGACCTGAGAGGGAGAGCTTTGGGGAGAAGAATTACTGTTCACTTGAGGTGTGGGAAACCTCTGTAAGGTGGTGGAGAAGAAGTGGCATCTTCTTTATTGTATTCTTTTCTGTATAAAGTGTTAATACAATTTGTGTATTGTCTCTCATATCATGTGTTATTATGAATTCTAGTTACTTGGTGAATCTAGTTAATTTCCGCATATTAAGTTGCTTGGTTTGGTAATCATATTGTGCTCTTTTGGTGGAGCAAGATCCTGACAAATCTATCATCTTTCCACCACCTCTCAAACCAATTAGAACATCTACCAGCCCCTTGCATGCCCCACCAATTGAGGAAATCATGCCTCAAGAAAGAAAACCACCAAAAAAACCTATTACAAACCTTAGTACCTTCCCCATATGGAGTTTGGTCCACCCATCTCTTAAAGTAGATTTGACCCTATCTAAAACTCCACCCAAACCTTGACCCCAACAAACCAAAAGAACAAAACCATTGAGTAGCCACATGCCTAGGGTTTTTCCTTCTTCTAACCTACCCTCTATCTTGGGTCCTTATCCATTAAATCTACCTAAAAGGCAAATACCTTTTAACATATGTCATCCACTACCACTTGTTATGCCAACCCAATTACTGTTTGATACACTAGTTTTTTCCAAACTCCTGATGGCCAAACTATCAAACTCAAACCCTCCAACCACTAACTTTCCCAAACTAAAACCATTACTTAAAAACATCACCTCACCCAAGTTTTCTCTTACCAAACTTAATCCCATGAAAACAACTCACTTACCAACCAATATGATAAACCCTCAACCTTTCCCATCTCTCCCTGAATCTTATTCAACCATTTTTCAAAGGTTGTGATAATATTTGTACCTCACCCTACCTCTTATCATACCCTTTGACCATCTTGGTTCAAAACTAGTTTGGTACAATGAAAAATATTTTTTTTCCAATTATAGGACACTAGGGCATGACATGGAGAGATAAAAATATCTCTAGGCCATTATCTACCAACTCTATGACAAGGATGATCTCTTACTAGAAAAGCTTATTTATCAATACACCCACTAGCTATTTTCCACCAAAATCCTTCACTCCCACCTCAGAATGATGAGGAACTTACCCAACTTCCTACCACATCATTCCCCTCTATCTATACAATTAATGTAATCACGTGATCAGAACAAAGGGATAAAAGGAAAGCCAAGACATCCATTCCATGGACATACCCACTTACTCATCCTAAACCAAACCCAATCCAACCCTATGCATCTTTGACTCCACCTAAAGTGACCATCTTAGGCACCTCCCAAGGTAATCCTTCTAAATCCATCATGAGGGTCATTATTAAGAAACTTCACCAAACCCAAGCTAAGATGAGCCTCTATGAGATTATTTCCACCTCACCTCACCATCTCCAAGCCATAATAGAGGCTATGTAGTCTATTAAGGTCTGACCAGGAGAATCCTAACCTATAGAGGCCTTAATAAATTCTCTCCAACTCTCTACCCTTGTCACCTTCAAGGACTTAGAGATACCTTCCATCCACCCTAAATACTTGGATCCACCTCTCTTTATCACTACCCATATCAACCAAACCTACATCAAATGGGTTATGATCAATGGGGGAGCCAATATCAATATCATCTCTTCCCATGCCTATGACTAACTCAAGCTATTAGTCAATGTCATGTCTAAAACTTTAGCCATCCTTAGATCCTTTAATGACACTATGACCACTACCCTAGGCACCATTATCCTTCACATTCATCTAGGTCCTCACACACTCCCCAAACTTTTCTATGTGGTTGAAGGTGAATTCTACTACAATGTTTTACTAGGGAAACCTTAGATCTATGCCATGGCTTGTGTACTTTCTACACTCCATCATTATCTCAAGTTTGAACATGAAGGTTAGTTGGTTACCATATAAGCTGACCCTAGCCCTTTTGTATCATGTAACATGATTTATTGACCTAATGAGGTTCTCCTACCTCTATCCAAAAAACCAAAAAATTTGCCACCCATAGAAGCCAAAGCCATTATTTCCCCTCCTATAGAAGCATCTACCAGTTAATCTATTTTCATATACCAAATACCCAACACAAATCCCTTAGATTATACCTTCCAACACCTTACCCTTGGAGAATACCATCTCCTCACCTTGGATGCCCTACTCCCCAAAAATATGGGAAACTCAACTACCAACTAGGTTATGACCCCAATATAGGATCTATTATTCCTTTAGGACCTCCTAGCTATCAAAACCACTTTATTTATGGGGGAATTGACAAGCCACTTAATGTTTCCATTTCCCACCCTTCACCTTAGCCATTTACCTCTAACTTCTCTTACTTAGACAAACCCAACTTTGCCAAACTATACCTTCACAAGTGTGCCTAGAGGGGGTTTGGTCTTGGATGGTATGAGCATGGCCCACATACATTGAATTTGATCGAGACTTACAAACCTCATGAAAAACATAGCCTCAAATTCATCCTACCCAACAAGAAGAAGTCCAAACAACCTACCCCCACCATTGTCAAAGAAGAACCCCCTTTCTCACTAACATCCCCTCTACTTGTGAGTGAAGATGAGGACATCATCCCACCTAAATTTTATTTTGGTCAACATGATTACCTTTGGCCCTTTGACTTATCAACAGGAGGGGGCATCCATATCCATCCATTTGACCCATTCTAAACTCATGGGAGAAGACTCTCCTACCATTAACACTATTTAGTTTCAAGATGATGATGTTATTCTCACCTACCTTGGTGTACTAGATTCCTCCATCCATAAATATTTACCTCTATAAGACTCAACCATGTTGAATGAATCTACCATAGAAATCAACATAGGCACTTTGGATAACCCCCACATCATTAAACTTGGCCAAAATCTCACCCCTGAGGAACTACAAGACTACTCAACCTTCCTCCATGAGCATAACATTATATTTGCTTGGCCTTATACTGATATGCCTAGTATTGACCCAACCATTTCCACCCACAACATCATCACTAATCATGATGCCAAGCCTATCAGATATAAACTTTACTGAATGCATCCCCACATAGCCCACCTTGTCAAAGAAGAGCTTTAATGCCTTTTTTTAGTTAACTTCATTCAACCCGTAGACTATCCCCATTGTGTTTAAAACATTGTACCTATCACTAAATCCATAGGGGGACTACGTATCTATGTGGAATTTCATGGACTCAACCTCATACAACCAAAGGATGACTTTCCTCTACCTAGCATTGACTAATTTGTCAATCTTATAGTGGGCCATGAGATGTTGTCACTCATAGATGGCTTTTTAGGTTATAATTAGATCTTGATTACCCCTAAAGATTAGTACAAAACTACCTTCATTACCCCATGTGGGAATTTTCATTATAGGGTCATGTCCTTTAGCATTAAGAATAATAGACAACTTACCAATAGGCCATGACATATATTTTTTATGACCTTTTCCATACAATCATCGAAGGTTATGCAGATGACCTTCTCTAGAAGTCCAAGCTCCACAAAGACCATTTAGTCATCTTTAAGATTATATTTGAGTGACTTATCCATTATCACATCCACCTCAATCTAAAGAAATACATTTTTGGGGTCTTGTTACGTAAAATTCTTGGCTTCATCATTTCCCTTCAAGGAGTCAAAGTTGATCCAGCCAAAATTAAATCCATCTTCAAGATGCTACCTCTGAACAATATTAAACAACTCCACAAATTGTAGGGGAAACTTCAATCCATTCATCACTTCATCTCCCAACTCTCCAATTGGTGTCAACCCTTCCACCACCTCTTGAAAAATGATGTCTCTTTTTAGTGGAGTGTCAATTGTTAATTGGCCTTTGATGCACTCAAAGAGTACCTGCTATCCTCACCTATCCTTACACCTCCTAAAGATGATCAATCCTTCTACCTCTATATCTACACCATAGACTACTCCCTATAGGCAATACTTGCCCATCAAGATGAATAACATAAAGAGCAAGACATCTATTACATTAGTCAAACACTGGTTGATTATGAGACTCAGTATACACATACTAAAAAACTATGTCTAGCCCTTATCTTCATGGCCACCAAAATTTTCCACTACCTCCTTAACCATAAGAATTTTATCATCACCATTACCAACCCCCTTAAATACATGCACTCTAAACCATACCAAAAATAGCATATGGCTAAGTGGCTCATGATTTTAGCTAAATTTGACCTTGAGTTTCTCCAACAAAAAATGATCAAGGGGTAGGTTATTATTGAATAATTGGTTGAGGCACCCCTAAAGGATAACCATCCTCCCCCTCTTGAATTTATAGATGAGTCCATCGTAAACTTATCTCAAGTAGATTTCACCAATTAGGTAACCATGTTTTTTAATGGTTCCAAATGTTAGTGTGGTGGGGGAGCCAGTATCATCCTTGCCCCCTTTATCAGTGAACTACTTCCTTTATCCTTTAAATTCGACTTTGAATGCACCAACAACATGGCTAAATATGAAACCCTAGTAATAGGTCTCCAAACTACTTTAGCCTTAGGAGTTAGAATAATCAATATCTTTGGTGAGTCTCAGCTTGTGGTTAATTAATTTATAGGCATTTACCAATGTAAGAATGAGGTTTTATAGATGTATAAGCAACTAGTTATAGAAATATTAGCCTAATTTGAACATTACCATATTCAAACCACCCCATGATATACCAACAAATTTTTCAATACCATGGATTCACTTGCCTCTTAGAGCTCATCAACACCATTGAAATCCAAACTATCGATCATTATCCATCACCTAACCAAGCCACCCTACACCAAGATAGACACTCTAACTATATTTAATGTGAAAGAAATCCTACTTGACCTCTAGTACCAACAAACCTTCAGCTACCTTCACCCTGGCATAATTCCCTCTAGCCTATCTAAGAATGCCCACCAGGCATTAATTCAGAGTACCTCCCATTATACCATTATGGGAGGAATCCTCTATAAATGAGGCTTAGATGGCTTACTTTTCCATTGCCTCCATGGTCTTGAAGCCTCTCATGGCATCAAAGAAACACATGATGATATCTATGGAGGTCACTTTATTGGCCTCATTATGGCTAAGTGTATCCTCTACCTAGGCTATTATTGGCCTACCCTTAACCAAGACTGCTATGATTACATAATAAGGTGTGTCAAGTGTCAATACCATGCTAATTTATATCATGTACATAGTAGTAGCCTTCACATGTCCACATATTTTTGGCCTTTCTCACAATGGGGTCTAGACCTCATTGGCAAAATTAACCCCCACTCTTTGTAATGACATCATTTTATCATTATTACAATTAAATATTTTACCAAATGGGTGGAAGCTATTCCCCTTATATCGATGAAATCTAAAAATATTGTTGAATTCATCACCCATCATATTATCTACCATTTTGGTGTTCCCCATAATATCATCACCAACAATGGAAAATCTTTCAAAAATAAATCAGTTTAAGGCCTTTGTGACGTATTTGGTATTATACTCAGCTTCTCATCACCTTATCACCCATAAGTAAATGGACAAGCTGAAGCCTCTAACAAAACTCTTAACAAAATGCTTACCAAAATGGTCAATGCCTCAGGGCATGATTGACATTTGAACATGCCCTTCACTCTATGAGCATATCATACTAACATCTGAACCCCCACTAGTGCTACACCCTTTTCTCTCATCTTTGGAGCCCAGGCCGTCTTGCCTCTTAAAATTCAAATACCTTCTCTTCATATAGCATTGTGTGACCTCATTTTAGAGGATGATTACCATCAATAATGTTTATCCCAACTTGACCTACTTGATGAGCATCATTTAGTCACCCTTTCCCATCTTTGTGTTTATCAAGAATGAATCAAATGAGCCTATAAAAAACACCTGAAAGTCTATGAATTTAACATTGGAGATCTTGTCCTCAATGAAAACCAACATGTCACTAATATGGAGAAAAGTAAAAGGGGAAAATTTACCTTTAATTATCTTGGACCCTACATCATAACCCATAAGTATGGATCAAGAGCTTATCATTTCTCCTCTCTTGAAGGCAAACTAGAACCTAAAACTCTCAATGCTTCACATCTATGTCCCTTTTATTATTAGATAGGGATCATAATCATTATTTGTTTAACTTGAGCTCATCCCTTGTAACCACATTCATTTCCATTTCTTAGGGACAACTAACTAAAAGTAAATCATGTGAATATCCATCATAACTATATCCTAATATTGAACTATGGGTACCATAGAACTATCCATGGCATGATTTTCATAGTAATTCCCATCTCGTTGAGATCGATTTCTATAGTCATTGTTACCTATACCTCTTATTCACCTACTAAAACCCCATGTTATCTTAGTTTTACCTTCATAAAGGTAGTCCATTGAGCATGTATGAAATAGGTCTATGCCAAGCAAACTCAAATAAAATCAAAATTCATAGCAAATATCAAAAACAAACTTTGGGTCATCCTTGGTATCCACATATTTCTCCCTTAAAAGATAACTAGTGAAAACTTATTCTAAAATTGTAAAATATAAGGTGGATTACTCCCTTAAAGGAAAACTATCAAAAGCATTTGAGCTAACCATATAAATCTAGACCACTCCCTTGAAGGATGGCTAGATAAAACATTAGTCAAAGCTAACAATTTTTTGGAAGCTTCCCACATTGATCAGCTTCCTTGACCCCCAAGAAAAAATCAAAAGCAATTAAAAATGCAATAATTTTGTTTTGAAGCCACAATCAACTCTCTTACATAGCAATAAAATTGGTAAAACCATAATCAAATCTCCTTAGTAGACTTTTCACATTAATCAGTCTACACTTTATATATGGATATAGACTTATTTATACCCCCTCTTTATACACCTACAAAAAAGGCATACTAATCTTAGTTTCACCCATTATCCCTCCACATATCATATGCATGGGACTATGATCTCACTTGACATAATGTTATCAGGATCCATATCTATCAACCTAGGCATGCGAATACAAAACATTTGAAAGGCTTAGGTTTACTAAGCCAATCTAATTTTGGGTTTTGTGTCGATATTTACCAATGAAAAGGCACTATGTTCTTTTTCATATCTTTTATTAGTCTATGTAAGCCTATAAACACATATAAAAACATCATACCAAAAGCATGAACATCATGAACTATATCAAATAAGCAACATCATCTATCCATGAATGAGCCAAGCACAATGTAAACATGAAGCAACCAACCATAAACATTCACCTATCACATCGTGTAAGCTTCTAAACATGTTATCACACCATAAAAAAAATCAATAAGCCAAACATCATAACATACACCATTCACCAATCAATACACATAACCATGAAATGAGAGCCATAAAATGTATCCATCCATAACATACCCTATCTAACCATGGGTGAAATTAAAAAATCATAATTGAACTTTCTAAAACATGTCATGCCTAAACTATTAAGTCACCATAAATCATGAACATCCATAACCATAAATCATAAACATGAGCATCACATAAAAAATCAAATGGCATATATCATATACTTCAAATGGTCAAAGATAGTACATGTGACAATGTCATATCTCTCTCAAAATATACATCTCACTACATCAGTGTGTAGGCTAGAATAAAAAATGATATACATAATATTAATGTCATATCAAGCCCCTAAAACACTTAGACCACCTACACCACTACCACTAGCCGCATCTGTACCTATACCTAATGATGGTCCCCCTAGGAACCTTATTTGACCAACTATATTAACTCACTACTTAAGGGTAGCTAGCATGACCCCATCCCCTAAACTAGCTCTAAACTCTACAAATCTCATGGCATGGGGTGAATGCTCTAGCACCATTGACTCATAATATCTAAGCTCCTATATAGTTGCTAGATATTATGCTCATGGCACTGAATCCATTGACCCTCCTCCTATTATACCTACAACACCCACACCAATATACCCCTATAATGTGCTTAGATAGCCTTGTAGATTAGCTATTTACCCTTGCACAATGATAACATGGGCCTATTCCTGGTCCCTCTTAGTTGTCATAGCCCCCACCTATCCCTGAAGTGCTACAATTTGGCCCTATAGTATGACCACCTATCCCTTTAAACCAACTATCTAATCTTGGGTTGCTGCTAGAGCTACTACTACCTATGGGTCACCCTACCCCTATCCTACCCATGGATCCACATCTATGGGATATTAACCTCCATCACCCCCTCTAAAATCAAGTGTAGTGTACCTCCCTTGGTATTAGGTTACATAGCCATCAATGATATCAGCATCATCAATATGAGCACCCACTGGTAGCTCCTCAAAATAACATATAATATTCATTAGTTGAGGCTCAAGAAGTAAAAACTCAACCTCTTCTCTCCTATATCTAGGGGTGTCAAGTAGAATCCCCTATACTAAACCAAACTATATCTAAACTTGATCAAATAAGATCATCTCTATCTCCATCTCTCTCCTACCATATACCCACCTCTACCTCTAGAGTCCTATGGTGTGATACCTATACCCTATCCACTATGGCCATCCAACATATGGTCACCACATAACATCTTTTGGCACCAAACCTTCCAGTCTATCATGGAACCACTTAATATCTTTGGACCCACCACCTGCTCCTATGTAAGCAACCATTCTTCTCCAATGTATAAAGCCATTGACATAGTCAGTTAGTGCATGGATATCATCTGGCAGACCCAAAGGTCTCAATACACAAATGTGATCAAAGGTCCAATAGTGAAAAACAAGCCCCACACTCAATCTATATCATCGATACACTCTGTGACCCCATAGCTCCCTTATAAATCTATATAAGTAACACCTATGCCTAACTAAACACCATCCCTCCCAAAATCATCTTTGATAGAACTCCAAGTAGTAAACAAGGGAAATAGCCACCAACTAAATCTGGTAGCACAAAGCTTGTTAGTGCCATCATCATCATGGTAATTAAACACCTATCTCCAATTTCCCTCTAATATAAAGGGACATAGCTAAACCCACCACCATATAACTATGCATCTATTCAATCATCACCATAAATAAGCTCCATGTAAAAATACATCTCATCACTCTCTATATGATATATCAAATCACCTTTGATAGGAAATTAGGTAATCCTAGCCACATCCTCTAACATAATAGTAATCTCTCTTGTTGATAACTAGAAGGTGTTTGTCATAGGATCCCATCTCTTAATGAGTGTGATAAGCATGGCAGGATCATAGGGTACATACTGGTAATGGTGCATCATGCCTAATCTAATGACCTTCATGTGCTACCATTCATCATCTGTCATTATATCCCACACCTCAGCAAATAGTCTCAAGACTCGGTCCCTCAGTTGAATCTAGTCTCATACCTATAAAGAAACCATGTGGGTAAGCACACTTGGTTTTCCTAATCAAGCTCAGTGTAAAACTAATAGCCAACCCTTTCTAGCAATTATATTCTTCTAAAAAAATATATCCTACCTACATGAATAACTCACCCTAACCTATCAAACAAGCATACCACCTATACTAAACCTACACTAACACTTTTTTCCCCATTTTTCCATTTTCCCAACCTCTACTAAAATTTTAAAAACATAAACAAATAAAACCTCTTTGTGAGGGTATTTTAATCTAGACCCTTGATCATCGATGGTTGGCCCAACCGTTGATGGTCTCCTAGAAGGGTCTGATCTCTTAACTTGACCATCGATGGTCAGTCAACTATCAATGGTCAGGTCTTGAATACTGATGATCACTAAATGTGACCACTGATGGTGACCACCTGACCCATAAGAACCCCTAAAACCCTAGAAAAACATAGAGGCTATTACATACATAGAAAATAATCTCCTAATCTCCCCTCTAATCCCAACTACCATTCATTTAGCAAAAATAAGTAATATTTTAATTAATTAAATAAAAAACTACAATCTAAGGTTTTGAAAAACATTTCTCTCTAAAAAAAACATTTGTCTGATTATTACCTAAGTACACCAATTTATTTCTCTTTAAACAAATATTCAACCAATTTAAATAACAACACCTACCTCTTTTATATGAGTGATGCCATGGTTGAAGCCCAAGTCCCTCTGCCTAGCTGTGTCTTCCTCCACCATCTATCTCAATCAAACAAAACTCCAAATCACTTTCCACCTCATTATTATAATAGCCACACTTTGGTCTAAACACACTACTATCACAGATGGAAAACTCATCAGAAATGGAATGCATAGAGTAAAAGATGGTAAAATATAAAAATGAATTTTCATTTTCATTTTTTAACCTATCTAGCCTTTTAAGGTTTCCCCTTTGACCATCGATGATCAAGGTGACCATTGATGGTTGACCATTTTGGCCCATGACCATCGACGGTCAGCGGCCCCTTATTTTTTTTCTTTCTTCTTTGTCTCTCTTTTTCTTCTACTCTCTTGTAACACAATAAAAACAACTAAAGTAAGCCCTTTCAAAAGGATCAAAATGTGAGACACTTACCTTCTAGAAAAACACTCATCTTTAGCAATTGTATTTGACTGATGCCCACCTTGATGCTGGTGCATTGACATCAAACACTTGCACTACACACTCAGTTATATTCTATGTACACTCTCGATAATCTAGTCACCTATCAAACTTAACACTACCATTCAAGCAAGAACTACGTTCAACTTGAAGTGGTTGTGGGATATTATATCCCCTACACTATTTAGGTAGTATCTACTTGCCTAGTGCATGTAGAGTCATCTTGATCATACCCTAATCCACCCATTTTCCCTTGTCCACCTAAACAATGACCCTATTATCTAAACTATGTGCATATATTGCACTGACTTTTACCTAGGTCATTTTAACCACACTGACCAACCTTGCTAAGTTACTTATTTACACCACCTAGTGCCATAATTAGATCATTTGTGATTGCAAAGGAGAACTTACTACCTTATATACCTATCACACATTGATCCATTTGGTGTTTTCATGGGAGCACTTCCTATCTTGGATACCCATCGAAAATGCTAAATCCACCTTGGAGACTAATATGCATATCCAACTACCATGCCTACAATAGTTATGTGATACATTGGTCACTTATATTCTTCAGACCAAACTTATTATTTATTAACATTAGAAACTTTAGTCTTTATGTGATCTACCCTATCACTGTTAGTCATTTTTTATTTTTATAGGTTTCGTATCTCACCTTGCCACCTACCACCTATCAAACCTTAATCTGATTTCATTTGACCTCATCACATCCCAATTTAGGGGGAATTACCTCCTCCTAACTTAGGGTAAACATGACCTTAAATAACTTCCATTTTTATTTTATCGCTCGTTCATAAGAGCAAAATAATAAAAGGGGTAAAATGTAGACACCAAAATTCCACACATGTATTCCCAAGTGCCACAATCCCTAGTAGGCCCTTTGGACCCTTTTTTCCTTATTTAGGCCTATCTTCAATAGTTTTAAGCTTAACATGACCTTTTTGGCTATTTTTATAGTTAGCCTCAACTATCAATAATTAGGCTAACCATCGACAATCAACCCAACTATTGATGGTCAGGTTCAACTACCTAAACTTCTCACATATAACCTACATGCAAACCATCACCTTGATTTTATAAATATGGTAGTATAAATCCAGTTATGATCCCTTTACATTGGATGAATTATATTTAGAAACCTTATTCAAGTATAATTTGGATGACCACTTTCACCTCTTGCTTGTGCCTATAAGAGAGAGAGGCTTGGGAGGTCAAACCATCTACAATTAATATCAAGAGCTCAGGTAGTTAGAGTTTTGTCTTACAGGTCATTTAGCATTATCCAACACTATCAACCCCTCTTTTTGAGAGTCAAATTAGTACCACCTCTCAACAAAGTCTCTAAGCACCATTACCCTATTGAAATTAGGCCAAATTCCACCCATAGATCAACAACACCTATCACTCACCTAATCCACCCTAAGTAAGACAAGTACTTGTTTATTTCCATCCATATACTTTATTTACCTTTTACAATCAATTTGGACCTTGCCCAACTCTAAGAATTCAATCTAAAATCCTTGACAACTAGTTATTGACAAAATTTAGAATTGGACATAGTCAACCATTGATGGTCAGCCTAATTACAGATGGTCAGGCCTAATCACTGATGGTCAACCCAACCATTGATGGTCACCTATGGTAGGAAAATCTAGCAATCTTATTCCACTTCCTTTGGCTGATCTAATTAACTTTTCTATGTTTTTGACCACTGACAAACCTTTTTCCAAATTCCTTAAATCACATGACCCACTAGTACTAGTACTAATCAATTCATCACTAATTATACCATTTCTAACATATCTATTTATCAATTAATTCTTGTTATTAGTTTCAAAACTTTTTGATCATTGATGCAAGTACTTTCTTTCTATTTTATTAACTTAATTATTCTAAAAAGTAGATTGACAGCCCCTAAAGAAGCTCTCTCTTTTGTAATCTAGATAGTGCTAAGAAATCCACCTATCTACCTATCTAACAAATAAAATTTGATTTAGTGATTTTGTTACATGTAGGTCATCCTCCTTAGCTAAAGAGGAGCTCTTCACAATCTTTTGATTCAATGTGTGCACAAACAAACAGGTATTCCTACCATAACTTGTATTTATATTTTTACTACCTTATTCTAAATAATAGTAAAATTTGAGTGAATTAGGATGATGAAAAGTGGAGAAGGGTATTCTAGAGGCCAAAATTTGCCCTTCAATCCATCGAAATAACTACTATTATCCTATAGGCCTGAGTCCAAAAGAAGCATATAGTTGTAAATTAAGACATGTCAATGCATGAAGGTGGTTACAAATGACTCAAGTGGTTTTACATGGCATAAAGATCATATTAAATAATGGTTATTTGTTTTTTTAATTCCCCAATCAAGTCCTTATCCGTACATAGGCCTGGGGCATCAACCTCAGTCAACTAAGACATAAACAAAAAACAAAGGGGTTTTTATTTTGATGAGGGTATAACATAAATAATATGAAAAAGTGAATCCAAATTGGTATTAAATTAACCTTGGGGAGACTAATAATGTTTTTAACATTCCTTTGATGTCTAAACAAGGTAACTAACCTACATGCATGCCTAAAAGTGAGGGTTCACCATCATGAAAAGAGGAGCCTAGTTGGGGACTCAAGTGCATTGAAAGGTTGTAAGTAAATATAACATGATGATTTCATATGAACACATTTTGAAAAGAGATTATAACATGTTTTAACCCTTATCAATGATTTTCAATCTCAGATATACCTCTTAAGGCTTTAACACACACTTACAGTCTTGTGTATAGATGTGTTGATAATGAGATAAAAGGGGAAAATCCTTTGATGGTTGGTACATGTAATGAAAATTTGAATGAACCTAGTTTATTGTTTGATCTTAAGTAATTTAAAATATATATTTTTCTCTCCATAAAAACCTCAAATGAAGCAAGGTAACATATAAGGTTATTTTCAACCAAACCCAATCAACTCACAACTAGGCCTAGTACCTAGTAAAGAAGTCTAAAATGAAGAGTTTGGTTTGGATAGATGGATCAAACACATGGGTAGACTCAAAAATTTCATTAAAATAATGATAATATTCATTCCACATGGATTCCTATAGAGATAAGGTCTTTCATAAGCACTTATAACTAGAAAACATAGTCAGGGGTTAGAGGCAATCTTGAAGGTTTAAGTGTTTAAGGAGGAAGTATAGAAGAATGGAGATATTTCCAAGATAAATTAACATTAAATATATAATAATATCCTAATTTAATTTTATACAATGGATATATAACATATAAGGTCCCCTTTTATGACAAAACATAGTCTACATCATGGAACCCTACATTTAGTCTACCATTTTAGGTCTATCTTGAGTTTTGGTGAGTTAAAGGAGTAAATGAGGTAAAAAAAGGATCATATTTTGTATATAAAATGTTTATTATTTTTATAATCTCATTAAATTGATATTTTTCATAGATAATTAGGGGAATTTCCCCTTGTTTGGTCTTAGATAGGGGTACATCCCCTTCTGCATGAGTAGGCAGTTTTGCAAGAAGAGATGGTTAGATGAGTTTAGAGAGTTTAGACCTTGAAAGAAGGTTGGAAAATATTGAAAAAAATTTTAAAAACATGAATGAACAAAAAAATAAAGGTGAAACTGATTAGATTAGTCCAAACATACAAAGGTTGCAGGCAAGGCCATTAGGCATGGGGAAACCCAAGTCTAATTGAATAGTCATCTTCATTTCTAGATTGAGATAGGCTTTCCATATTCTTGAATCATGTGTGTAGAATGGATGTAGGTGTTTTTTAACCTTAATAAGGAAATAAAAACCATGAAATTACAATTTGAGCTTCAAAGACAAACTTGGATCCATTTGATATGCTTAGGCCTAAGACCAAATAGGAGGTCATTTACTATTCCAACATGGGACGTGCACTAAAAATAATTTTAATATGTTTATAATGTTAAACAAGAGGTTTTAAATCTTTGAGATTTTAAATTCAACATTGGATAATCCATTTTTGACTCAAGGACCAATTTAGACCTATAAAATGAGGAAAATAAGCTCGAATAGGCAAGTTTGATCACTCATATCTTTCATGAAGCTATGAATGGGAGAGAAAGGAGTTAGGGAATGTTGTTAGGGGTATTATAGGCCATTTTAGTGAAATTTTTTCTCAATTTGGACATCCCAAATTTATGAACAATCATTAAGACCAAAAATAGGCCTAAAACCCTACCAAACCCTTGCTAAAGATCAATCTTGGAAAATGGAGTTTAATAACTAAAAAAATGAAATAATTTGTCAAAAATGATGATTATATGTTTTAGGGGACTCCCCCAGGACACTTCAAACTATGATTAGTTGTATGTAATTGTATGGATGGGGAAAAAAAAGGCTTTTTTTCACTATTTTTAGTGTTTTATAGGATACAAGAGGAGTCAAGACATGAAATTTTTTTTTGGGAAAATAATAAGACTCAATATAACTCCCCATATACATTTAATGCCTTGAAAATATTTATAAGTGCCTCAAAAAATGTTTTCAACTTAGCCAGTTGAAACTAGCCTATTGCACAAGCTAGAGAAAAGTGTGAAAACTTCAAGTGGATGGAATTTTAAGGTGACCTTGATGATTAAAAGGAAATTGAGGTTATTTAAACATGTAATAAAATCCATAACATGAATTTTCTTTGATAAATAATACCAATCTTGAGTCCAAGTTTGTAGGGTTCATAAAAGGGTAGTTTTCTGGACATGAGATGATGATAGCTCAATTTGGGATGATTATAAAAGACTAGGCATGAAACCAATGAATGAAGAGGAATGTATGAGATATTTAAATTCCATTACAATAATTTATAATTATCTTCATCAGTTATAAGACATTAAAATAGGCCTAATCATGAAGGCAGCTTTTCTATATAAAAAGAGGAGTTTTGTGCCACTTTCCATAACTTTGATGACTTGAGTTGACACTTGGACTTACAAAAATTACATGGTTCATCCCACATAGTATTAAAATTCACAATTAAATTATTTTATCAGATTTATAAGTTTCTTTATGACCCTCTCTCTCCTCCTCTCTCTCTCTCTCTCTCTCTCTCTCTCTCTCTCTCTCTCTCTCTCTCTCTCTCTCTCTCTCTCAAACTCTATAAGAGTTGGCCATTTTGGCATTATATGAGATGCTCCACTTGAGTATGGTGAATCCCTACTCAATTGTATAACTTTAGATAAATAAAATTAATAATTTTAAAATCTTCCATGACTATACTTAGTGTGTGTTCTTTAATTTTTTATTTTTATTAAGTGACACTCTTCTTTCCTTAGCATGTTAGCTTATTCTTGCAACCTAATTGCAATTGGAAAACTTCTTCCTGCAAGGCATGTGAAGTGTTTTGGGATATGTCAAGGATTAAGTGAGTTTGTATCTTCATAATATGAAATTAAAGGCATTTTTTATATTCCTCCTTAGCCTAGATGTTCATCGTAACCTCACAATGTAACATTGATGTGAGAAGTTGTAGATTGAAAGAGTGTATGTTTGGTTTGTTGCTTGATCTCAAGTGTAACATGCATATGGTTGGATGTCTTCAATCAATTTGGTGTATCAAATCTATTATTTTATATTTTATTTAAATTTATTTCTTCCTTTTTATCCCCTCAAAGTTTAGTTGTAGTTTGATCTATAGTGGTACATCAAGGGAGCTAGCCCTATCTAGAGACTCACCTCATCCCTTAGGTTACCCAAAAGCCTAGAAGTGATTCCATTGTACCACTTGGATGAAGAGAGCCTTTTCATCTTATCATAGGGTACATATCTAAGTAAACATTACCTACATACCAATATTCCAAAGAGGGATCGATCCCAACGTAGTTATACCCACCTAAGTGATGGCATAAGTGAAAGTGAAGCTAGTATAAATATCAAATTGAGTTATTTGAATGTGATTAAGACTATAAACTTGAGTAGTTTGATCTTAAAAATGTTTTAGATGGTTTTATGAAAAATTAGGGCACAATAGGGATTGATAACCTTGATTGTGCATAACTTATTTTGAATTTATATATACAATTTACATTAGATTTACATCTAGTAGTTAGAGGGATAAAATTCATGTATATATATTATTTTGGTGCTTGTACAAGTGTTAAAAGAGGTTTAGGATAACCCTAGGAGATCTTAGATTTGAAGATATATCCATTGGTTGAAAAAGGAGGGAAAAGGACAATAGCATCCAAATTGGGACACTATCACCAGGTAACACTACTATCCTTATTATGGTGCTAGTGTCTAAGTTGTAGAACCTAAGGCACAAAGGGCTAAGATGTCAAAATGAGGGTCTAGGAATACTTTAGGGACATAGAGGGATTCTTGTGGCCTAAATGAAGGTAGGATAAGTGTGAAAGTAGGCCTTGATATAGATATAGGGCCAAGATAGGGATGGGTGATCTCAAGTAGCACTCTTAACACTCAAATGTCATTTTTAGGTGATTATACAAAGCATAACCCCATTGACTTTGTGTGTGCCAAATACTGAATAAGTGTGGAAATCATGCTTCCAAAGCATGCCTCCCACTAAATTAAAAAAATATTTTAAATGTGGAGAACATGTCTCTATGACATGCTCCAACTAATATATACCACCCCCTTTGAGGTGATGAAAGATAGGAACTCGTAGTTACCTCACCTCAAAATGAGAAGATAACTAAATAATCTATGACTAGAACCATGCAACAGATATAATAAAATATATAGGTAATTGTATTATTGAAGTGCATAGAACAATGTGATCACATAAAGGCCTAAGATGCATAATAAATATCATGTAAACATCTAGATTATAATAGTACAATCTTAACAAGTAAACAAACACACACACAAGGGCACTCAAAATCAAGTCAACATATAATGGTCCTAAGAGATTGAAAATAATGGGAATAATCGAATGTTTCACAATAAAAGGGACAAGACTTAGTTAAATATACACAAAATTAAGAATGAAATATTCAAATGTTAATATAACAAATAATGACATATGCCAATGTCAAAGAAAGTAAGCAAAGACATAAGGGATACAAATAAAGGAGCATAATCAAATGCTCAAATAAGAAACACAATAGTAAGATAAGACACTCGAGGAAGTGAATAAAGAAAAACATAAGAAACCAACATAAACATATCATAGTATCCCATGGATGAATTTGTTAACAAAAATGCTAAGTACATAGTATAATCAATACACTATAGAATATATAATCATGGATAAAGACATGTGTAAGTACATATAAGCTTAAACATGATAATGAAAGATGATCATCAAACCATATAACCTATGTATATTAAGACCAAAGAAATAGATACCCCCAATGTCTAAATGATGAGTGGAGAGAAGGCCCAACATATGAAATATGAATAGATCATGTATCTGTGTATGCATGTATCGCACTCAATTAGAAGCATGAAACACATGTGTATATAGAAGTAAATGGTATGCTATCCATTAATATGGAACTAATACATAGATGTAAAGGAGCTAATAAAAAATGTTTATGCTAAAAATATTTTTGGATTTTTGAATTTTTTTTTGATTTTTTTGGTATTTTTGGAATTTGGGAAGAGGAAAGATCATCTTATGATCTCATCCAAAGGATGGTCATAGGTATCTCCCTACTCAAAACCTAGTTCAAGGAATTAGTGGTACTACAAAGGAATATGTACATGTGTAATATATGTTAGTTTAGTACCTATGATGCTATGTATATTTATAATATGACTCCAATGTCATGAAGTAGAAATAAAAGGAACAGGGGTTCATGGAATCCATTTCTATGTGCTCTATGATTTATTTAGAATAACAATAGTAGAAACATGTTTAAGTGTTTTAGATGTCTGAATATGGTGCATAATATAAAATATTTAAATTTAATTAAACTTTAAATTTAGTCTTAATAAGTAATCATCATATGTAATGAATTCTTAATGGAAATAAGAAAACTTGACTGTACTGATCATGTGGTAATAGAAATATTAGTTTTGATTTTATCACTAATTCTGAATTATCTATAAAAATATCCTAGGAGTATATATGTATCTATTTAGGTACCCATATATGTTTTGTATGTACATACCCTCCACATGTCCCTCTATTTATGCCTTGATCAACTAATCATTCCTTGGTAGGATCAGTGTGGGAGTGATCAGTCCTAGTATAGAGCACACTATGACAACTTCTACTAGTGGTCATCTTCTATGAATGTTGATGGACCACATGTTAAAAAGGAGTAGCATGAGATGGTTAAACCATATTAGATGAACATATAAGATAAGTATGTGAAATAGGTCTAGATATGTCCTTTTGATATACAATAATTCCTTGATTAGTCAATTATGTAAGCTTTTACTCAAAAGCAAAATATTCATTATCTCGATGTCCATTAATATCATGGTAAGTGAAAAAGTATTTTACTTTTGCCTTTTGAAATTGATGTGGTAGATAATGTAAATCAGGAGGAATTATTATCATTTGTTTATCCAAAAGTGTGTGTAATATATCATGTGGTCTATCATGGTACCAATCAAATTGAATAGGCTACCATTTAGTAGAAGTATATGGTCTAACTATGGGAGGTATTTTTTAAACATGTTCATTTCCTTTTTTTAACTCCTTTGTTGTTTGTTTCTTGACATATACTCTTGGTTTTGTAGAAGGTGTTTGTATTGGTTCATGATATTTTCTAACTCTTTTATTTGTGTTGGAAACATGATTCTCATCATGCATAGTTTTTGGTGAATAGATAGTCAATTTGGTTTGAGTATTCATTAGAGTTCATGCATATTTGTGAACATCCCAATATAAAGTCTCAAATAAAGAAAAGGGCTTATGCAATGTTATTTATCTGAGTGGATAAAAAAGACCTCTACTAAAGGTAGTTTTTACTTCCAAATATAAGGATGTATAATTTAAGGAATACAAAGCATCCTTAAATAGAATAACATAGTCTTATATAAACCCATTTTCTATTTGTGTTAATGCTTACAAATGTTCCAACGGTAACTTAGGTAAGGTATAAAAATGAATATTTTATAGAAATACATCTTCAAGTTTTTTGAAATTTTATAAGAATCATTTTGAAGACTATAAAACTAATCAAGAGCCCCTTGGGTAATCTACGATGAAAAGCCTTAAAAATAAAGATTCTATTTTGGGCCCAATGTTCATAGGAGTGTATATATTATTGAAAATTAATATCAACATCCCATTGACCATAAAAGGAGGATAACTTAGGCATAATAAAGTTTAAAGGATAAGTATCCTCAAATACATCATTAGAAATAATTTTCTTTGCTAATATATTCTCCTAAAAAATGGCCTCATGAGAAGAAATTTGAAGATTAAGAGTGGTGACTTATTGTTGAAAATATCCCATGGTAGTCATAATAGATAAAATATCACAAGAGGTTGAAAATTTTATTAGCAACTATAAATTATCATGTACATGGAACAAAGGAATGATTGAATATTTTTTGATTTCAAGGGGAGGATAATAAAATGGATTTATAACATTTTGTAAAGGGGTACCTATGGTTAAATATGTAATTATATCATGTTGGATAACACAAAGGTTGATATAATTGTAATTACAAGGTGTTATGTTATTTAAAATATCATGACATTCAACAAGACTAGATTCAAATAATTCACTTGTAAACATTTGATTTTTTGTATAAGAAAGTACAAAGGAAAGAAGAAAAGAAACATTTAAAATTTCATTTGAAACATCATGAGATGGAATAATGCAACTTTCACTTTAAGATTTAATTTTTAAATGAGGGAGAGAAAAGACAATGCTAGTTTTCATTTTCCTTGACTTACGTGCAATGATATTTGAAAAAGATACATGAAATATACTTGGGACTTTACATGTGTCCCTAAAATATGCATGTTTTATATCCATTTCCTTATGATTTTCATATGCACTCTCATTTTTTTCTTCAAGCAAGATGATGGGAGACATAAGACATGCATTTTGATCACCACAAATTAGAGGGGGAGAACATATTTGACTATTTTCATTTGAATCATCCAAATAAGGAATAAAGTTTAAACATGAGTATTTCTTGGAGAATAAGGCACACACTTTATTTCATAAACATTTACATCATGAGAAATGGATGAGGAACATTCAAATTTTTAGACATCTGCATCATTGAAAAGGGAAGAAGAACACTCACTTTTTAAAGTAACTAAATAATGTATACATGCAACATTTTGATTTTTGATATTATGAATGCTACCATTTTTCATATCTATTGTATAGTATTTTTTTGAAGGAATAAAAAAAATGCATCTTTGTTAACTCTTAAAACCCTTCATCATCGAAAAGTAAAAGAATAGGATAATTGCCATGATCACTATCTTTCTCATTTATGTTTGCATTTTCATCATTGGTTCTTTCAATATCATAGTTTTAAGTAAAAGGGGAGTTATCATATTTTTGATATTTGATAATATATCCATATGTAATACATTGATCATCAGGCACATTAAAGAAATGATCAAAAAGATCATGCTTCTTTGCATGGTCTTCTATTAGTGACTCCATAAGGATTTTCAATTTTAATAAAATTATAAAGTACACAAGCACTAGGGCCAAAGCCATAATGTAACTAAGAATTAATAAAATATGCCCATATAAGTAGGAGAGAAAAAATTAGATCTAAAAATGAAATACATAAAACTAAAATGAAATTGTTTTTAAGAAGGAGAAAACCCTACATGAAAACTATGGTTTTGGCTCAATAATAGAGGTTAGGTTCACCAAATGTTTAACCCTAAATAGGATAAATATCCTTACTTGGGTAGATAGGGTTAAGAATATATAAATGACAATGCACAAGGGTGATGATCAGATCTACAATAGGATAATTAAATGATAAACTCATATATAACATATGTTGAATTATTTAAATTGAAATAGGCCATAAATAGTAAGTACAAATATGATAGATATTTAAATGACAAAAAAACAATGTACTTAGCTAGTTCTGATTCTAACATGGTTCTAAACCTGAAACATGCATGAAATAGACTAGAAGATTTTGGAACAATCACCAAATATTAGACTGGGTTCATTTAGAGCCATGGACACTAGTGTCTTCCTAAGATGATTATGTCGATGCTACTATCTAAAATAGATATAGGTGCCTTATATATAACACCTACTATAAAATAATGTCACCACTTGGATGATTTTAGGTTTGTCATTGCCTCAAATTTGGTGCATTCAGGATGATTTTAGATTTGTCTTTGCCTCAAATTTGGTACATTCAGATCTTGGTCATGGACTGTTTCTACTCATGAAATTATAAGACCCTAATTATTCATCTTCATATTGACCTTGGAAAAATTGGGTTAGTGGGCACATAGTTTTGATATGAACCAAAATATCCCTATGTCAATGAGCATTTCCTACATATCCAATACTCTTAAGAGGGCCTCAGACTAATTTAATTCTTCCCTATGTGTTGTCTTGTGTGTGAATCATGCAATATGTGGAAAGTAAGTACACCATTGACCTAGATTGTAACTTGGAAAGTCATGATCTTAGGTTACTCCTTTATTAATTTAAACCTATGTATATGATATACTTATGAATGATATTAAAAGAAAAGAAAATAGGGAATTTTTGCTTTATTGAGTGCTTGATTGAATGCTTTATAAGTTACCTTAGGGTTTTTTTTAGGTGATGAATGAATGAGGGTTGATCTTGTATTTATATCAATCCCTTTGGATAAATAACTTGCATTAAAACACTTAGGAAAACCATTAGGATATGTTTTTACAAATTATATAAATTTAGGGCACTAGACACTTACATCAGGGTAGGATACTAGTTTTGATGTAGGGGTCTGGGACTAATGCATGTGTCCTAGTAGTTAAAAAACATGTACAGGCTCAGAATTTGTAGGGGCATAATATAAGTATATTTTAAGCATTATGGGAAAGATAGAAGGTCTGGGTCATCAAAATAATACTGGTTAGACCAAAAGATAGTCCAAGGGGCACAAGATAGAGTAGATGTGAGACTTATAAAAGTGGGAGATATCTCAAACTAAGAGGAAAAACCAAGCTTTGACTTTTCTAAGTGTGTAAGACTAAGGTGATATATAATAAATAAATATCATCTATAGTATATGACCATTTTCATAGTGGCATATTGAATTTATTCAATGGATATAATCATATAACATGCCACTCTTTGAACCTCAACAAGCTTACAAGGCACAACTTGAAGGCATTGGAATAAAACATCTTATCTTTTCAATGATGAAGATTGGGTGGAAAAATCCTTGTGATAGTGAGAGATAAAGGCTTTTATAATGTCAAAGAGGTGTGTAAGGTGAGAATAAACTTCCTTGATAACTTAATGCACTTAGTCACTTTCTTGCCTTAACAACTCTATCTCCAATGTTTAACTAGTGCATCCTGACATGATTTTAATCCCCCTTAGCTTCATGATGTTCTTCAGCTTTGATTTTATGTTTCTAAAAGATTAAATTTGTAAATACTTATTGAAAATGGATAACTCCAACCCCTATGAAATTTGAATGAATTCATAGTGTGAAGCCTCATGAGTATTACAACATAAAAAATTGTTTATTTGTGACAGATGCAAAGAAAGGTATCTATCCTACTAATGGCATTCCCACCACTCAATCCATCAAGAGTTCCTTGAGGGTGAGACGCAAAACTCCATATTCTAATAATGTGATTATTTATTCAAGAATGATATAGATGACCAATATTAAGATAAACCTATGTTTTAAAAACCATTGAGTAGGGGAGAACCATTCAATTTCAAAATTGATGGGAAGGTGGTCTAAAATAAAAATATCCAAGATGATGGCTATATGTAAGTCAAAATTATTAGCAAAGGTATAGATTTTTTTTTGGCTTCATCAATACTTCGTTAGAGATTAGACCATTTATGCCATAACAAGGTGGCCTAAATATGGTGAAGGTGATTGAGGTTGAAGAGTGTGAGTTTATTATGCATGTAAAACCATGCCTCTTTTTAATAGCTCACCAAAACATGCTTAGTAACCCATTATTTTCTTCATGAGATTAAACCATGTTGAAATATCCACATAGGATCTAGTTGGCATTAGGAAGAGAGTTGCATAAGCATTGTCAGAACACTACCTTTTTCACCTCATCGTTGGACACATAAATGTAATACTGAGGAAATGGTCATTAAATTAAAATAAGGTCCTTTAGGTGACAAATATGGATCTTATATGATAAACTAGTCTTGTACACTTGAAAAATATCACTCATGGCTCAACCTTTTAGTTCATAACCTTTTTTGTTGTTGAAAAGCTCATGTTTTCCATCTCATCATTCCTAAATGTTTATATTAATCTAACCCTAATATTATGATTACATATATCACATGTAGCACACTATAAACACCCATATTTGGTATAATCACAATTGATTAACATGTTTTATAGCCTCTTTACATATATACATCTATTGACTAAGGATTAGATATCTAGTGATGTGGCCTCTTGAGGACCTCTTAGGTTCCATATTATTTCAATTGATTTAACTGCCCCTTGGAGATGTATATTATTTTATTACTCTTCATCCAATGTATGTTAGGGATACCTACCTATTATTTCCTATTTTCTATATGTTTTTATCCCCTAGACACTTGCGTCTATTTTGGACACTAGCATTGATGCTAGTGTCCAACTAGGACATGATTTTTCAAGCTTATCTTTTTATCCTATTTCATACCTTTCACTTTGTGATCATTTATTTAACTCTCTTTTCCCATATTATTATCAAATTTTCACATTTCACTAGAACCTAATTCAAAATCAAAAGGTCATTATTTATACAAAGGCTCTAGTCTGATCATATTACCTAACAATTTGATTTGACAGTTACCAAATTAGAAAGTGCCATATATTTCAAGCTATCAAACTACATTACAATACTAAATTAAACATATGAATCATTCAAAAGGTTAAATATACTATTTCATCACTTGTGCCAAGGGTTAATAGGATAAAGATCATATATTTGCATAGTTATAATTCCACACACATACCTAGGAGGGAGAACTATATGCAAGTGTGAGGCTCTCTTTGGAGTATCAACTATGTAGCCAAAACATAGAAACAAATGGGGTTACTAGGGTTAGATCAACTCATGTTCTAACCCATTTTAACCAAGTTATCAAATATCCAATTCAAAATAACTAAGGTTTTACTCATTAGATGAATTTGGTACATAGGCAAGTATAATCTGAGGCACATGGTAGTTACACAAGTGATAACATAGGCCTGGTAAAAATTTGGATTGATTATTGTGTTTATATTTGATTGGAGACTTGTTCTAGAGGTATAAGCCTATGTTGACACTATTATCCCTATTTGACACAACTTTCTAGTGGGAAAAAATAATCAAAACATAAAATGAACAAGGTCAAAACCTATGATGTAGTCCTATGATGAATCCTTATCACTGTCATCTTTTAGAATAGAATATAAAATAAGATATGCTCTCTCTCTCTTATCTTTTAGCTTCCTTATACTTGTTGCATTTTTCACACATGCTAAATTAGGAAAAAACTAAATTATTGACTATATTTTATTGTAAATTTAAATATTATCATTCCCTTCAAATATTTTATTAGTTTGTGTATTTTTTATGAAAATACCCAAAAATATAAAACATTTGGTGAAAGCATTCTCTGTTATTGAACCAAAACCCTAGTTTCCATGTAGGGTTTTCTCCTTCTTCAAAATAATTTCATTTTAGATTTTTGTATTAGATTTTTAGATCTAATTTTATCTCTCTTACTTATATAGACATAGTTTAGGAATGCTTAATTACATTATTGATTTAGCCCTAGTGATTATATGCATCATAATTTTCTTAAATTTTATAATATTTATGGATTCATAAATAGAAGGTTATGCATGGAAGATTCATACGATCATTTATTTAATCCACCTTATGATCAATGTATTGAATATGAAGATCGTATAGAAGAAAAAAATAGGATAAATCCTCTTTTCCTTAAAATTATGATAATGAAAGAACCAATGATGTAAATGCAAATATAAATGAACAATGTGGTGACATTTATTCTTATGCTTATGCATGTGATGATATCCCTCTTGGCTATGAAACTTCTCCCATTCCTCTATTTTACAATGATGAAGAGTTAATAAACATGCTAAATGGTAATGTTCCTATATTCAAAATCAAAATGTGGCATGCATACATCCTTTATTTACTACAAAAAATGTGGATGATACTTCCCTTTCCAATGATGCAACTATAAAAAAAATAGAATGTTCCTCCTCTATCTCTCATGATGAAGATACTTATGAAGTCAAGGCTATGCCCTCATATCCAAAAAATGCCCATGTAGAAAATTCTATGCTTTATTTGGATGATTCAAGTGAAAATAGTCAAATTTGTTCTGCCTCTTTAATTTATGGTTAACAACATACACATCCTATATCTCCAAATATCTTACTTGAAGAAAAAATGAAAGTGCATATGAAAATCATCAGGAAATTACTATAAAACATGCATTGTTTGGGGACACAATTAATGTCCTAAATATATTCTATGTATCATTTTCCAAGATCAAGCCATGTAAGCTAAACAAAATCAAAACTAGCATTGCATATTCTCTCACTCATTAAAAGTAAAACCAAATGTAACATCTCCAAAGGGATTTATCAGAATAAAGCAGTTTTTTTTTTTTAATTTTACATATAACTTATTCTTTCATTAGATTACACCATGAGAATTTAATTAGTGATATTAAAATACTACTAAGCATATTGAATATATGTAAACATGTGACAATAATAGTTACTGATCACTAGCATCATATATAGTATACCATAATTGCATAAGGAAAGTAATTACATTAAAATCTAGCCATGACTGGTAAAATAATACAACCACTATTGTCAATATATAATAAAAAATAAATTATATTTTCAACAAGAATTATGCCTGAACATATATATATATATATATATATATATATATATAATTATAGATATAATTTTCCACAAAGCATGAGTCACTCTAACTCCAGTATCTTTGATAATATCAAGTGTAGTATCCAAGTAAGTACTACAATTGGGAGGGAAAGCAAGCACTTTTTCACACCAACCATGGACCATAGATCCTCCACACAATCCCCAAAATAGGGAATGGCCATCCCTTCATGGATGGGTAGATAGTGACGGTATGGGAATCCAAAGAGACATGCTAGTATTCATGTGCTATAAGATTCTAATACATGATGTATACCATAAAGAAAATACGTTCTAACATGATATTGCACAAACATGTAAACCATACATATGAAATGACAATGTCTATCTAAAAATTAATTTGACCAAAGTTTTTAAATAGCTAATGATCTCTAGGATCACACCACTTGATCATATTATGTTCATCTAGAATTGGTGGTGCTAAGTAATCTAGTGAAGTCTGTCTCATCACTTAGTCCCAACAATGCGAGATTTGGTTAAACTCTCTATAACCAATAGAATCATACTAATTAATTCCTAATACTAAGTATAACTTAAGTTATAAACTAGAATAATCACTTTACATAAATTTAGTCCACCAAATGTATGAATGAATCTCTATTCTTATTATTCATCACATATATAATAATCATGATAAACAAGTTTATTTACCAAATAGGTAAAATACAAACTCAAAACATAGAATCTACTTTTTGTAAGTAAATGCAATGACATAATATCATTATTCTCATAATATACTGTGCACACTGCTCAAATACTACAATAGTCATAATGATTTACAAGACATAAATAACTTATAAATCAAAGCATAATCTCTATTTATATTATACCTATATGAAGGCTTTATAAATATAATTAAATCACACTATCCTTTAGGTTTTTTACTTCATTTTTTAATCAAAACTACAATAATAGGTATTCATCCAACATATTCATACCATATATATATGTATGTGGACCTAAGTTTACATATAAATATATAACATATATATTAAATACTATTCATAATATATATATCCCATAATATATATATGTCATTTTGCCATGCTATGGCATTTTCCATTTATTTTATAGACTACATGATTCAGTAATATTTTTAAAAATAAGAAAATAAATCTAAAAAGGGTTTTAGTATTTTATTTATCCTCTACTAGATTCATAGTAAAATTCATATTAGATGTGGTACAATTTTGACCCCAAAACCGTTCTAAATATAATACCCTATTTATCCTTTATAAAAGTTCCTCAACTATGACATATTAATGGAAAACATAATTTAATAAGCATAAGACCAGTACTATGCTTATTTTAACCATAAAGGTTTATATATACTTTATGATGTTCTAAGTGAAACTCAAGATTGAAATTGATTTCTAAAACATCGATAACAAACCTCACTAATTCAAAATATTCTAAATGAGGTAAATCTATTCACAGTCATCTGTCCATGCCTATATACACTTGACTTATTTATTAACTATATTTAGAGGATGTTTCTACTATAAAATTTCTCCTCAATTCAACTGTCCAATTTCATATAAAAGATATAACGTTCCCTCTATTTTATAAATGAAACAAACTCTATTCCTTATGTTCCTTATCGACACATACCCTATTCTAAATGTTCCCAGTTCAACACAATTTCTTTCATATTGTTTTTAAACTGATTATTATAAATTGATGTCATTCTTGAATGTAAAAACTTGATTTTAAGGTTATAATAAACATTCCATTCATAAAATATAAATGTTTATTCATTCTAGAATAAATTTCACAGTATGCCTACTTGCCAATTCATAAGGTTTAAACATGGATTCACATAATTATCTATGCTCAATATTTTGTGAAACATGTAAATATATATTTCTATATACATATATATTAATATATGTCTTATTTATGTATACATGCAAGTCATATATGTATATGTCTATCTATATCTATATCTATATATATGTATTTATATGTACACACACACACACACACACACACACTCACACACACACACACACACACACACACACACACACACACACACACACACACACACACACACACACACACACACACACACACACACACACACACACACACACACACACACACACACACACACACCCCTTATGAATGTATTATTTTCCTAAATATCCAAAACCATTGTATACATAAATATACTAAATTTTTCTCACAATTTTTAATTGTCAAATTTTACACAGTCATTATCAAGTTAACTAGGTATTCATTGAACTCATAAATAATATGGTAAAAATAGTATTCAAACTTCTATATTTAATAAATTTAAAAATCAATTTAACTTAGACCTAATTAGTATAGAAACATTCCATCTCTATGTATATCCCTATACACAAGTGTACACACACACACACACACACACACACACACACACACACACACACACACACACACACACAATAGGCAATTTCTATTTTTCTATGTTTATAAGAATACGTATATAAATATATATATTTATTTTGAATATATTTCACCCATGTATATATCTCAAAATATTTAAAACTTGTTTATATATATACATATACTATAATATCTTCCACCTATGGTTTTTATTCAACTAGGGCATAATTTTTTTTTTGAAATTTAATCTATTTTACCCTAATGGCTCAGCACCTAAAAATAAGTTAGTTTGTAGTCTTAGGGATTTATAAAATATTTTGGATTAGTTGTATGGATGATTGAGCTATCCATAAGGCTAATCCTGTGTTTTATTTCAAATTTTCATACAGTTCTAAACCCTACAAATTCAACTATAAACTATAAATCTAAAAGCATATGAAAGTAATTACTTCACTGACCTAGTAAGTCATTTTCAAATCTGAGATAAGATAAACTTATATTATTTTTCCTCCTTGATCTATATTTTTCTTCTCTTATTCACCATCCCCTATTCTCCTCTCTACTTGCCTCTTATTCTCTTCAACTCACCCATCGAGCATTGCATGGAAATTTGCACAACTCTTAGTCACCATGCAAACTCTATGCTTTTCCATTTTTAACAGTGACTTAAAACCAATTAAATGCCATTAACCATACTGTAATAAATCCCTAATTCAAACTTTCCTCTTTTCTAAATCATTATTTCATTTCAAATTTATGCATGTTATTCTACATTACAAGTTAGAGTATTTCACTCTTAAAAGTCCACTTAAAATATTATTAACAATGATAAGTATTACTTCCACTTCAACGTAGTCTATGTATGCCAACAAGATTAGGCATAGATCTTAAGATAGTATTTATGATTATTTAACCTCTTTAAAAAACTAATAAAGGTAATTATCTCCTTTCTTTTTATATTAATACGACTAAAAAAATGTTAATTATCTTCTTATATCAAAATGATAGAACAGATGATTATTTATTTTAATGATACCAAGATAATCATTTGTGTCATTACTAGTTTATATATTTAACTATGTCTTTCATTATTTTAATAGTTTGGAGTATATTGATGTTCTCGAATATTAATAATATCAAGCTTAAAATTCTAAAATGTTGCAAAGACATTTTGTTAGTCTATATATAATAGTAATTATATATCATTTATATGGGTTTACATTCCCATAATTATAAACAAACATAAGTAAAATAAACTTATAAAATCACACTATAATGTTAAGCGCTATGTCTACATAAACTACACACAATGCAATCACATACAAGATTTATTCTATATCTATGTACTAAGATTTAAAACATGCAAACTCTAATGTTGAAGTGTAATTAAATTTCAAAATGTACTAACTCTAACAATCCAAACGCACAATGTATATAAAATCTAAAATATAATGTGGTGTGTGCATGGGTTTAGCTATTCCTCTATCATCCTTCACCATCTCCATCTATGCCACCCTCTCTGATTATGCTCTCCCTTCATCATGCTCTAAGGGATGAACTCTCTTGCATCTAACTCATGACAATAAAGTAGTTAATTAAATACATCATGATATATATCATAAAACAATGCAATAACACACATGTAACATAATAATTATGTACAAAATTTATAATTATCGAACTTATAATACTGAAAACATGAAATATAAGTAGCATACATCTGTCCCATTACAACATATAACTTAAAATTTAGTTAAAAATTAAAAAAATCAATTTAAAAACTATAATAATCTATGAATAATTAAGTAAATTAGATTAGTGAGAAAATCAGGTTTCCCCCCTAAAGCTAGTCATCATATTGATGACACTTATTCAAAGAATAGTTATGAATAAAAAATAGATTTTAACAAATAATTAATATAATATGAAGCATCAAATCAAGCAAACAAATGTAGAAATGGCTTGTAGAACTCATCATAGTCTTCCCAAGTAACACTATCCTCAGAGTATTGGTCCTATAAGACCTTGCATTATGACATTTATCTATTATGCAAATGAAGTTTACAAGTGTTAATTACTTTGATTGGTTATACCATGACCACCCTAGGATTCAAAGCCTACAAAGCATTCTAATCCAACACATACGAAGGATCAACTATATACTTTTAAAGATAAGATACATGGAAGACATTATGTAATAGTGTTACAATTGGTGGTAATATAAGCCTATACACTATTGTATTGACCACTTCTAAAACCTTGAAGGGTCCCACATATCTTGGTGAAAGTTTTTTTGACTCTTTGAATTTAATCGATCTCTTTTGAGGCTTAACCTATAAATATACTTTATCACCTACTAAAAGTTGCCTAGCTATTTTATTTAGACAGACATAGCTCTTCTGCCTATAATTGGACTCAGACAATCTCTAATTAATTATTTTGACTTGATCTTCCATTTCTAAAAGAATCTCAGGTCTAAAGACTACCCTATATTCCAACCTATCCCAACTCATTGGTATCCTTCACCTTCTCCCATAAAGTGCTTCAAATGGTGCCATCTTAAAAAAAATTGGTATGAGTTATTGCATGTAAAATCAACCAATGGAAGTTATTATTCCTATTTATATTACTGATCCATTCAATACATAAAAAAATATCCTCTAACACCTAGTTAACTTGTTCAATTTGATCATTAGTCTATGGGTGATATGCAATGCTGAAATTTAGTTACATACTCAAAGCTAAATTCAGAGTTAACCAAAACCTATAAGTTATTCTCAGATCATGATCTAATATTATCTTATCTAAAAAATCATGCAATCAATATACTCCTTTATGAATCTCTTCACAAAATTTGGTGCATTGTTGGTCAAATTTCCTAGCATAAAATGTGCTACCTTGGTTATTTTATCAAATACAACCAAGATCATGTCATGCTTATTCCATTATAATGGTAATCCTTGGATAAATTTTATACTGATCACCTTCTGTTTCTGCTCTAGTATCTCATGTGGATATAAAAATCCATCTGGATGCACATGTTAAACTTTCACTCACTGACATTGTAAAAAATGTGACATAAAGTCCACTGCATATTTATTGATTTCCTTCTAGAAATAAAGTGGTCTAAGCTCTACCATGAGCTTGGTTATTCCTGGATGCCCTAAATATGGTGTGTTGTGTAGTTATTTAAACATTATGCTCCTTAGATTCTCTTGATCTGGCACACATATCCTTCTATTGTAACACAAAATACCATCACTCTCTAAGTTGCATCCTTTATACCTAGGATTTTGAGCATTCTAAAGCAAAAATTTCCTGACCTAATCATATAATTCCCCTTCTAGTGAGAATTGGATTATATGATCCTTGAAATTACTCTTAATAGTATCCATAATTGTTATGTACCTTTTATAACTTAAGGTGTCAATGACTCTATTCTCCTTGTCTTTGATGTAATTGATATCAAAGTCATAGTTAGATAAAAACTCTAACGAACATCTCTGATGAGCATTCAAATTTGGTTGGGAGAAGATGTATTTAAGTCTTGAGTCATCAATCTTGAGATCAAATAGTTTTGCAAACAAATAATGTCTCCAATTTTGTAAAACATGGACAATTACTACAAGTTCATGATCATGAGGGGCATAATTCACCTCATAAGGCTTCAATTTCCTTGACTCATAAGCTACTACTGCACCATCCTACATATGGACTCCTCTTAGTCCATCCTTAAATGAATCTATAATCATTGGAAATTGACCATTGAGATCAAGAACTCTTAACACAGGTGCTGAAGTCAGCCTTCTTTTCAATTCTTGAAAATCTACTTCACACTGATCTAACAAAATAAAAATTTGATTGTTATGCTACAGAGAGCTAATTAGATTATCTATCTTGGAAAAATTCGAAATGAATTTCTTGTAATATCCTACTTATCCCATGAAAATCCTTACCTCATGGACATTCCTTGGTGTCGACCATTCCATAATGACTCTTATCTTGGCTAGATCAACAAAAATTTCATCTACTAAGATAATATGTCCCAAATATTACACTTTATTTTGAAAAAATGCACACTTAGACAATTTGCCATAGAGCCTATGCTTTTGTAGACATTGTAAAACCAACTCCATATGCTGAAAATGTTCTTATTCATCCTTTGAATATATAATAATGTCATCTAAAAATAGAAAAATAAAATGATCTAGGCAATCTCTGAACATAATGTTCATGAGATTCATTAATGCTGTAGGTGAATTCATCAACTCAAATGGTAACATTGTAAACTTGTAATGCCTATAGTGAGTTATAAATTCCATATTTGGAATGTCCTCAACTTTTATTCTTAATTGATGATATCCCTCTCTAAGTTCAATTTTAGAAAAGGCCATTGCTCCTCACATTTGATCAAAAAGATTATCTACTCAAGGTAGTGGATACTTGTTCTTGATGGTCAATTTATTCAACATTATATAATCAATGTAAAGTCAAAGAGTGCCATCCTTATTCTTAATGAAGATAATTGGTGCACCTCATAGTGAGGCACTTGGTCTAATCAACCCTTTGGATAATAACTCTTAAATTTGTACAATCAATTAAACTAATTCAATGGTTGTGATTCTATACAGAGCCTTAGATTGAGGTTCCAATCCTAGTTTGATATCTATAGAGAAGTAAAACTCGCATTTAGGAGGTAGTCCTAGAGATTCTTATGTAAAAACATCATGGAAATTAATAAGGAAAGGATAATTTTCAATTGATGGTTCCTTATGTTAGGACTTGTTCCAAAGTCTTAACGTTAGGTTAGATTTTTGGTAGGTTAATAAATATTATTGTAAATGGGGCATGCATCTTTTAGTAAAGACACCCCCATAAAATAATGTTACTTAGTTTTAGTTTTAGGTAGTTTTATATTTTTGAGTTAATTAATTAGAACTACCTTACGGGTTATTTTCCCATAAATAGTTGGTTATAGGTTAGTTATTTTTACCGGTCATTGGTAAAATCTATATAAATCAATGTTTGAAATGAAAAAGGGTTAACAGAGTAAAGGCACCCTTATGTACTTGATTTTTTAAAATATTAATAAAATACTTGTGCACTCGCACTAAGCAGGGACAAGGTTCAAACTATTTTATTCAAGGAGTTATCAGTGGTATCAGAGCATGATAATTTTGGGAGCTTGGTGAATTCGAAGGAAGACAAGGTGAAAATTCAAATTCATGTGATATCATTTTGGCATGAAATAAGGTATGCCATATAATGCAATATTTTATTGGTTTAAATGTTTGAAAAATTATTAAATTATTTTAATTTTTCAAATATTTTTTACATTTAAACCTGTCTATTTTCCATATACCACCATCTGGTCATTTTGATAATTCATACTCCATTAAAATTGTGTTCAAACTCCTCCTCTGTCATTAAAAATGAAAATTTTAGCATTTAAATGTTATTAAAATTCATTATTTTTTTGCAAAAATGGACTTGTATGGCCTGTTTACTTGTGAAAAACCTCTGAAATTTCCATTCATGGCTACCATTGTTAATTTATTTCATTCTTAGGCCTCTTAAAATCTAAAACACCTGAAAATATTATTAAAAACCCTATTTTTGCATTCTAAATGAAAAATCTATAAAAATTTGAGTTGTACGGCTTGTTGTATGGCCTTCCAACGCCCTGAGTTCATTTTTAATCCATTCCCTGCAAAACATACATTGAAAATCTACCAAAAATCAGTCAAAATCCTTTTTATACTACCTGTACAGATCTAAACAGCCTCCAACAGAGAGAATAGGGGCAAAGAAATTACCAAGAGCTACCATGGCGTCCTAGGCAAACATGGTGCTGTAATAAAACTCAATTTTTTTTAATTGTTTCTTAAGTTTTTTGGATATAAAAATTATGCCTTGGGTCTCATGTGAGAAAGCCTGAGTGAGAAGATTGAAAAAGGGAAAATTTTTGATTTATTTACACACATTTTTTTTTTAAAAATTTTTCCTCAAAAAAATCTAGAATAAGTAGAAATTTCTAAGTATAATATTCTAAATATGCTCTTAGAGTAATTGGTTAAGCTTATTTTATAAGAAGTTTGCAAAGGAGGAGGTCACGGGTTCAAATCCCTTCTTTTGGAAAAAGTTCTTTTTACTTTAGAATATGCTTTTTTTGTAAAAGGAATATTCCCTTTGAAATCTGAAAGTTGTAAAACACATACTTATTGTATTGTGTTATTTTGAAATTCAAAAAAGGGGGAATTTAATTCTATTTCTTTTACATTGTTATGGTGATATAAGGGTGTAATTGGTGGAATAAGGTTGTAATTTTGAAAAATAAGGGTTTAATCATTGATTTTTGGTGAGGTTAAGTGCAAAACCCATAAAAAATTCTTGTTTTTCTTTTGCGCTCTACGTGGAGGTTAAGTGACAAACCCTGTAGAAGCAGTGTCTTATGTAGTGAGTCTGATATTTATTTTATCTCTTTTATATTTTGTCACACTTTTCTCCACTGCTCTTAATTTCATTTCAAGATGCCAAAAATTCAAAATTTGCTTTCAGATGGTGATAGATTAACAATTTCCAATTATTCAGATTAGAAATGATTGATGGAGGCTTCACTAGTTTTTAATGAGTTATGGGATATTGTTAAGAATGAAAATCCCATATTGCCAATAGAGAAAGCTAAATTAGATATATTCAATTTGTGTGATTCTAAGGCCTTAGCTCTCATTAAATGATGTTGTACTCGTGATACTTATATTCATATTGAAAATTCTCCTCATAGTTAGACTGCATGGAAAACATTGTCAAATTTGTATGATAAGAAACCTAAGCATAAGAAGATAGATATTCATATGTAGTTATTTAATTTTTCATTAGATGAAGATGGGGATATGGGAGAATATATGTCTAAGTTGAAAAATATCACTACTGAGTACACTAAGGCTGGTTTTGGAAAACTAGATGATGACCTCATAGTTACTGCTACTTTGAAAGGACTACCAGGGTCCTCTATGAATTTTGTCAAAATGTTGCATGTCTCTGACAAGATCATAGGCATCAAATTTTATAAGTTAGCTGAGTTTATCATCCAACATGACCTCTCTCTACCCAAGAAATCCAAGAAAACTGAAGAATCCCATGTTTTAGAGTCAAAGCCTAGTTCATCTTCATCTGGGCATCAAAACAATAGAGGAAATAGTTATAGAGGGGGTCAAGGTTATAGAGGAGGTAGATATCAAAATAGAGGTAGGGGTCATTCAAATAATCAACAATCTAACCAATCACATTCACATGAAACAAGTGATCGAGGACATGGTCACAACTCATATAGGGGTAGAGGTCGAGGTAGATCAGACATTCAGTGTCATAGATGTGCAAAATTTGGTCACATTGCCTCACAATGTAGGATTCCTTTTGATAAAATTTAGAGGCCAAAAAAAGTGACTAATACTAACTCTGCTCAGTATGCTGATCATGACTATGATGAGTCCAGTAATGTTACCCATGAATCTACATTCACTACTTTGGGGCACATTGATTATATTGAATATGAGACTAGAGATGAGCTCACAGATGTATGGGTTTTAGACATAAGAGAAACTAAACACATGACATTTAGGAGAGATTTCTTTTGGTATTTTAAGGAAGCTTCTCTCTCTCTAGTTGCCTTAGTAGATAAGTCTATGCATACACCACTAGGACTTGGATCTATTTAGATTCTTCTTCCTAATGGGTCTATAAAATACTTGGAGGATGTTTGGTATGTTCCCACATTGAAGAAACACTTACTTTCTTTGGTAACTATTCAAAATAAATGTTATCAAATTGTGCTTGAAAATGGGCTCATTTGCATCAATTCAGTGAAGGATGATTATAAAACAATGTATACAGGATATGAAGATGGAAACTTGGTTAGATTGCATTTTAAAGTACTTCCTACCACTATAGAACTTGTGGTAGTTATTGACACAGGTACAGGTACTATGCCTACACAGTGGTTATGGCATCTCCGTTATGGACATTTGAATATCCACTCTTTAGTGGATTTGTAGAGATATGGTATGGTAAATGGGTTGCCCACTTTTTGCAAAGATAGTATTCTTTGTGAGTCATGTAATTTGGGCAAACAAAATCAGGAAAAATTTCCTAAACAGTCATCTTGGAGAGCTAACAAATGTTTACAGTTAGTTCATAGTGATGTATGTGACATGAAAAAGTCATCCATTGGTGGGTGTAGATACTTTGTCTTGTTTATTGATGACTTTTCTCAGATGACTTGGGTATTCTTTATGAAAAACAAATCTGAAGTTTTTGCTAAGTTTGTTGATTGGTTACACTTAGTCAAAAAAGAAATAGGTTCACATTTGGCCACTCTTCGTTCAGATAATGGAGGTGAGTATACCTCAAATGAATTTTTAGATTATTGTCGAGAACATGGAATTCATCGATAATATAGTAATGCTTATACTCCATAAAAAAATGGAGTATCTAAATGAATGAATAGAACTTTAGAGGGCACAACACGTGCCATGTTTCACTATAAATAGCTTGATGATAAGTTTTGGGCTGAAGCCACTGGTACTGCAGTGTATTTTAGAAATAGGTCCCCCATAGTTGCACTTTTGGGACAAACTCCATATAAGGCATGGTATGGATTTAAACCAAAAGTTAAACACTTGAAAGTGTTTGGATGTCTTTGTTTTACTTTGGTTCCTATTAAACATAGAACTAAGTTGGAACCACGAAGTCAAAAATGCATCTTTCTTGGTTATTCTGAAGATAAAAAGGGATTTCATTTGCTTGCACAGGATTCAGGAAAATTCATAGTGAGTCGAGATGTAATATTTGATGAGTTTGGGACTATGAACACTATAGAGATTGATTCTCAATAGATTAGAGAGGAAAAATACAAAAAGAGATAAGGGTTTGAATAATGGGGATAACTCTTTGAAGTTATGGTATGAGACTCAAATTCCTTCACTTTCGTCTCCTTCATCTACAAGTTCACAGGTTGATGACTTAGAAATTGTTGAAAATTCTCTAAGTCCCCCTTCAAATGATGCACATGATGAGAATTCTAGAGTCCCTAATTTGAATAATTTGACTAAGTATCCAAAATGAGATCAAGTACTTTTTCTAACTTGACAATAGATGAAGTTGGTTTAACAAGGCCCAATAATTATCAAAAATAGGTAAACTATGCTATGGTTGTTACTACTTCCACTGAGCCATCCACTTTTGAGGAGGCATCTACTGAACATGTTTGGCAACATACAATGAAATGTGAGTATGATTCCATACTTAAAAATAATACATGGGTTTTAGTTGATCCTCCTCCACATGTTAAACCCATCAGATGTAAATGGGTTTATAGGACTAAGTATAAATCAGATGGCTCCATTGATAAACATAAGGCAAGACTTATTGTAAAAGGATATGCACAACAAGAAGGTATTGACTATGAGGAAACATTTGTACCAACTACCAAATGGCACATTATTCATATGGTACTTGCCTTAGCTGCACAAAATGGTTGGAAAGTACATCAATTGAAAGAATGAGCAGGAGATACATAGGATCCATAGGATTAATCTAGGAGAAAGAACCCACAATAAATAACCTGCAAATAATACCAGAGAATACAATAAATTTGTCACACCTAAAAAATAGGTGATAATCCAAAAAATTCTTTGTATATTATCATTAATCTCTCATCAATTTCTTATAGATTGTAAAGTATATATAATACAAATAGTTTGTTTCACGACAATAAACTATTTGTAGTGATTACAAAATAGAGAAAACAAACTATTTATTTTATCATACTACAAACAAATATATTGTTGAGAGATTCTCAACAATAAAATAAATTAACCTAGGTAAATAATATTAACCCTAGGTAAGCTTAAATATGCATTATTCCAACACCCTCCCTTAAGTGAAACATAGGGAGAATGACAAACAAAGATGGGTCCCAGCTACTAGGCTTGATAAGGTACCCATGTACAAACCAATCAAAATATATGAAAAATAAAGGAAGGAAGGACTTCATGGGAAATCCCCCCAAGGACAACTTCCTTCACCCCAAGCATCCTTACAACTGAAGATAACGAGGAGAAGCCAAAGGTTTAGTGAAGATGTCTGCAATTTGCTCAGCTATAGGCACAAACTCCAAAGAAAAAACTCCATCCTGAATAAGATGTCGAATGAAGTGCATGTGAATCTCAATGTGTTTTGTCTGCTAATGCTCAATAGGATTGCATGAAATAGAAATCGTACTTTGGTTGTCACACCAAAGAGTAGTAAGACCCTACTGTGTGAAGCCAAACTATTCAAGCAACTGTCAAAGCCAAAGTGTCTCCTGACTAGCTTTGATAGCACCTCGATACTCAGCCTTAGTAGAGGACAATGCAATAACACTCTAATTTTTGCATGCCCAAGCAATTAGACCTGAACCAAGTGTGAAGCAAATCCACAAGTGGACTTGTGAGTGTCAACATCACCAGCCCAATCAGAGTCAGTGTATCCAACAAGCTGTGTAGAACTCTATGGTGTGTAATGTATACCAAAGTGAGTGGTGCCTTGAATGTAGTGCAAAATATGCTTGGTTGCTTGTCAATGGCTCTCATGAGGCTCATGTGAGAACTGAGAGACAAGGTTCATAGCAAATGTGATGTTAGGATGGGTATGAGTCAAGTATAAAAGACTACCTACAAGTTGCCTATACAAAGTGGAATCAACAAGAGGAGTCATACAAGTGGTAGACAACACAATACCTAATTGATATGGAGTGCGGGTAAGCTTACAATCAGCCATGCCAAATCGATGAAGATGATCTGTCACATACTTCTGCTGTCTAATAGAGATGCCCTCAAAAGATTGAAAAACTTGAAGACCAAGAAAATAATGTAAAAGCCCCAGATCTGTCATATCAAACCTATCTACCAACTTGTCCTTGATGTCATGTATCAAGGAATCTAAACTGCCAGTGAGGATGAGATCATCAACATACAAAACCAAAATGACAAGCTCCTCACCTTGCTTTAGGATGTATACATTGTGATCTGACTCATAACGAATAAAACTAGAAATCAAAAGAAAACTATCCATCTTCTCATACCAAGCTCTAGGAACTTATTTGAGGCCATAAAGAGAATGATATCATCTACAAACCAATGATGAGTCCTACACAAATCTTGGATGCTGCTCCATATAGATCTCCTCATGGAGATCACCATGCAAGAAAGCACTCTTCACATCCATCTGAAAAACTGACCAAGAATGTGAAGCAACAAGAGAGAGTACAAGCCAAATAGAATCCATCTTAGCTACAGGGGAAAAGTTTCTCAGAGTAATCAACCCCTTCAACCTGTGAAAAACCCTTAGCTACTAATCTAGCTTTGTACTTATCTACTAATCCATCTACAACATATTTGGTCCTATAGACCCATTTACATTTTACAAGTTTTCTTCCCTTAGGAAGAGGGACAAGATCCCAAGTATCATTCTTCATCAAAGAAGAATACTCATCATACATAGCAACATCCCACTCAAGTATACCGATAGCCTCAAAAAAAAACACTGGATCATTTGTACAAGCTTGTCCCAAAAGAGCAACACTAGATGCCTGTGAGCGAGTGCAACGAGAATCAGATGGATCACCAACAAAAGAACCAGCTGCCTGTAGAGTGCTCTTTGCCCACTTGGGCAAAGGTGGTGAAGAAGATGGCTATGGTGATTGAACAAGTGCAACATCATCATCATCAAAAATATAAAGCAAATCCTCACTATCCTTGGTAGAAGGAGGGGGAGAAGAAGAACTAGATGTACACTCTTGTGAAGTGGGTAGCTCATCAACCTGAACATCCCGTCGAAACAACACATCATGTGTGACAGGATCAAAAAGATGGTAGGATTTTACATCTTCACAATAGCTAACAAAAATGAGTGGTTGGCTTTTCTTCTCCAAAGCTTTACATTTGTCATCAGGAACAAATGCCCATGCTTGAGTCCCAAAGATGTGAAAATTTGAAATATCAGGCTTGATCCCAGACCAAGCTTCTTCTGGTGTTATATTTTGCACAGCTTTATGAGGCATACAGTTTTGAATGTAATTTGCACAATTTATAGCTTTAGCCCAATATTGTGGACCCAAATTTTTAGAGTGAATCATATAATTAGCCATCTCTTTCAATGTTTGATTCTTCCTCTCTGCTACACCATTTTGTTGAGGAGTGTGTGGCATAGTGAACTGGTGCTGTATCCCATGCTCAATACAAAAATCATAGAAAACATTATTGTCATATTCCCACCCATTGTTAGTGCATATCTTCTTAAGAGGAAGAGATGATTGTTTTTCAATAAAGGCTTTGAAGGCCTTAAAAGACTCAAAAACTTCACTTTTCAACTTGAGAAAATATACCCAAGTTTTACAAGTGAAATCATCAATGAATGTGAGTGCATATTTAGCCCTTGAAAAAGAACAAGTTTGAAAATTCATCAAATCACTATGAACCAACCCTAAGGGTGCATTTGCATGTGTGGCCTTACCAACTGGAAATGGATCTTGGTGCTGTTTACCAACTAGACAACTAGGACACACCCCATCAATACATGAGACCTTAAGAAGGCCTTTTACAAGATGTTTTGTACTCATTTATTGCATATATCTATAACTCAAATGTCCTAATCTCTCATGCCACAATTTTCTAAGAATATTACCATGTGCTATAAGTGAAGAACTAGAAGACATAAAAGACTCAAACTTATCAAAAGTATAGAGTCTTGCAGTATGGTCTGTTGTACCTATAGCAACTATCTCACTAGGATCATTACATTATCTTATTACACCATCATGTGAAGTAAACTCCATAGTTTTACTAGTCCTAGAATTACATATTTGATATATAGAGAGAAGATTAGAAGAGATTTGGGGTACAAGCAATACATTATTAAAACATCCATCCTATTTATCAACAGTACCAGATCCCAAAACTTCAATATGTGAGGAGTTACCCATAATAATATGTGATGTGCTTCAATCTATAAGAGAAGACAATAGATCCTTAGAATGTGTGAGATGGTGAGAAGCACTTGAATCAAAAATCCACTAATCATGACATGAAGATATAGCCCTGGCTGAAGTGCTTTCCCTTTTCCTACAGGAGAAGTAGAAGGAGATGGAGACAGAATGGAAATTTTGTGTTGTCTGATCGCTACCTCTAATGCTTCCATCTTCTTAAAACATCTACTTTCATCATGATTAGGACCACCACAAAAATTACATGGACCAAATGTTTTCTTCTTTTGCTTAAAGGACTTTTTGGTCTCAGTAGATTTAGAATGATGAGGTGTTTGGGTGGTGGACTTTGGAGGGTTATTTGAAGGTGCTTGCTTTTGTTTAGACTTAGGTGAAGGTTTTCATTTATAATAATTAGCAACTAGAGCATGAATAGGACCAAATAGAGCATCTAAGGCCATTAATTTTGTTTGCTCCCTAGTCAATCTTTCACAAAAAACTTCAAAGGAAGGCCATTTGAATTCATCACCTAATGTATCCATCATAGTATAAAAGGTAGAGGAAAAAACACTATATGGTCCTTTCAACTTTGAAAAAATCATGAAAATGCACTCCTGATCACTTTTATCCTTGTCACTAGCTTTCAACTGTGACCTTATAAATTTGAATTTTGCCAAGAATTCATCTATTGAAGGGAAATTTGATGGAGAGAGAGTACTCAATTTTGCATCTAATTACAAAATTTTAAACTCATTAACTTTGCCAAATAGGTTTTTAAATTTTTCCCATACCTCTTTTGGTGTAGTAGCATCTGCAATGTGAAATTGAAGATTATCTGAGATGTTGAGGCAAATCAATCCAAGAGCCTCATCCTGCTTACAACCATATGCATATTTGTCTTTTTTAGTGGTGAATGCTACAGGTGTTGTTTCAAAAAAAATTCTCCATAAGCCCTTTGATTGAAGGAGTTGTTGCATTTTTGGCTTCCAAACATGGTAATTTTTAAAATTTAGGGGTTCAAACAATCAGGATTCCATTCTTGAGGAAGATGATGATGTTGACAAGAACAACCTAGACATTCATTTTTTCTCAAAAAACACCCCTCCCGTTACAATTTAACGTCTCCTGACGAAAAAAAATTTAGCCTTAGCTTATACAAATGTAAAAAAATGGCTTTATGCAAAAAAATGTAGGGGGATTTGACCCCAATACTTCCTACAAATTTTTAACAAAATGCCTTTAACCGCTTTAGCAAAGTCAAATTTGTACTTTTGAAGCTAGAGACTTGCATTTAAACCACTAAAAAATTAAAAAAAATTAATAAAAAAATCCAAAAATTAATCACACATGTGAGATAACTGCTGAATAATATTTGGCTTTATCATAAATTAACTCTTTTTCCAACAAGGCATGGTGATCAGGGAAATTTTTGAGAAATTTTGTAAACACTGGCCAAGGAAAACACCTCTCAGCAAATGCAGAATGGCTCCACTGGATCTGCCCAAAGGACTATACGGCCTAGTCCAAATCCATCCTTCTCAATTTTAAATGAAATATTGAGAAGTCTGATAACACATAAAATTATCAGATGTTGATTTTATGCATCATAAGGTGTTCAAAAATGAGAAATCCGTACGGCTATGCTGCAGACCAAAAAATAGATTTTAAATTCCTGTTGTAACCTTCCAAAACACTGTACAGCCTGGTCCAAATTCATCCTAATTTATATGGAATGAAAGATATAATAGTCAAATTTCATGAACATGTCTTATATTTCAAAAAAGTCAACCATATGATCTGCCACATCAGAAAAATGTACAGGTACTGCAGTCTGCCAACAGGAACCAGTCAATAGGTTTTTGAAGGAAAGAGCTATACGGCCTGGTCCAAATGAAAAAATTAAAATGGAAATGGATTCCTGACTTGATTTTCTATGCCCCTATGAAAAAAAATCTGATTTTTAAAATCTTTACTGTTATTTAATGAGCATAAAGTAAAGAATTTTCCAAAAAATTTTGTAAACAAGAACCAAAATTTGAGAGAATAACAAATATCTGTAACACATCAAGAAAATAATGTTTTTGAATGTTTTAATAAATGAAAAAATTATAGGGAAGAGGATCTTCAACTAGAACTCCAAGCTCTGATACCATGAAAGAATGAGCAGGAGATACACAGGATCCACAAGATCAATCTAGGAGAAAGAACCCACAACAAATAACCTGCAAATAATACCAGAGAATAAAATAAATTTGTCACACCTAAAAAATAGGTGATAATCCACAAAATTCTCTATATATTCTCATTAATCTCTCATCAATTTCTTATATATTGTAAAGTATATATAAAATAAATAGTTTGTTTCATGACAACAAACTATTTGTAGTGATTACAAAAAAGAGAAAACAAACTATTTATTTTCTCATACTAAGAACAAATATATTGTTGAGAGATTCTCAACAATAAAATAAATTAACCTAGGTAAATAAAATTAAACCTAGGTAATAAATAACTTACCCTATTAACCCTAGGTAAGCTTAAATATGCATTATTCCAACATCAATTGGATGTTAAAAGTGCTTTTTTAAATGGTGATTTATAGGAAGAAGTCTATATGAAACAACCTCAGGGTTTTGAACAGGTGGGTGCTGAACACAAAGTATGTAAATTGATAAAATCTTTGTATGGGCTAAAATAGGCACCCAGGGCTTGGTATGAGAAAATGGATTCATACTTGAAATCCATTGGTTTTCATCATAGTGAATCTGATGATACTCTCTATTTTTGAGTGCAGGGTAAGAAAATGGTGATACTTGTTCTCTATGTTGATGACTTGTTTATTATAGGTAATGATGAAAACCATAACAAGTCTATGAAGAAGGAATTAAAAGATGGGTTTGAGATGACAGATCTTGGACTTCTTCACTACTATCTAGGCATAGAGGTAACTCAAAAAGAGCATAGTATTTTCATTTCACAAACTAAGTATATTTTTGAGTTATTAGATAGGTTTGGCATGAGTTATTGCAAACTTGACCTCGCTCCCATGGAAAGTAACTTGAAATTATCTAAGGATGATAGTGATGCCTTTTTTGATGGCACCACATATAGACAATTGGTGGGAGGTTTGATATACTTGATGACTACCAGGCTTGATATTTCATTTTCAATTGGAATTTTATCTAGGTTTATGCATGAGCCTAGAGAAATTCATTGGCATGCAGCAAAATGAGTACTTTGTTACCTTCAGGGAATGAAAACATATGGCCTTGAATACCCCTGCAACAAGAAGGTTTCTTACACAGTTATACATTGATAATCAAAGTGCAATCAAGATGTTTGGTAAAAACTATATAAATCAATGTTTGCAATGAAACAAGGTTAATAGAGTAAATGCACCCTTATGTACTTGATTTTTTAAAATATTAATAAAATACTTGTGCACTCGCACTAAGCGGGAACAAGGTTCAAACTATTTTATTCAAAGAGTTATCACCTTAGTTTCCTTCATTTCATTTATCTTGATGATAAATGCTTGACATCCTTTTCCTTGGGCCTTCCAAAGTTGCATTATAGAAATCTACTTAAGCCTTAACTCCCTTTTCTCAATGTGAATTAGTGTCTAATTTCTAAAATCATCAAGACACTCAACCTTTTTAGGTAATATTTAACCTTGGCCTTATGTTTTGCAAGCCAGTTGACTCTTAGGATCACATCATATGACCCTAGTGGTGCTATAATATATCGACAACCATTGTGAATTTTGATAGCCTAATTTTTAATTTTACTAAACACTTGTCAACTTAGAGTTTAGAATCATTCCCATATTGTATCGACAATGCATTTGACATTACACTAGCTTTTATAGAAAATTTATTTATAATTATAGGAGATATAAAATATTTTATATCCCCTATATCTATCAAAATAGAAATTGGATGTTCAAACAAAATACATGATAGTTCTATGGGTAAACCTTAGAATTCAACTTATCGATTATCAATTGTCACATGAATATGTTACTAAAAAGTTACTTGTTGAGGGGTAGAACCTTTGTTCCTTAACTTATCTTGGGTATATTCACCTAGAAAATGGTCACCTCCATAAATAAAGAAACCTCCTAGTGGTCCCTTCCTATCAGACTATTGGTTTCCCTTGAAATCACCTTTGAAACCATTACCCACTTTCTCACTACCTTAACCACTATTGAATCTAGTATTCAGAGTCTTGAAGTATCCACTCCTATGCTTCTAGTTATTCTTTTTGAAAGTTGGCTTTGAACTTCCAAATTTTTTATTAAACTTGTCCTTGACCTTAGCAAGAGATTTCAACTTTTGCTCCTATTTGAATACTTTATCAAACATTCGGTCAATGGTAGATGGTCTATGAACATACACCTCTCCATCAATATTGGATTTTAATCCCATAATTAACTTCCTAATCTTTAACCTCTCCTTTGTATGATATTGAGGTACATATTTCATAAGTTTGGTGAACTATTCCCAATACTCATTCACAGATAAGTCTCTTTGTTTTAGATTCTAAAAATCTATAAGATTTTGGTCAAAATATAACTATGGAAGCCATCATGATCTAAATAGTGTTACAAACTACTTCCAAGTAGTGGTGGTCGAGTTTAGATTCATTTCCAACTTCTTGTTGGCCATTCATGTAGATGTTTCTCTAGCCAACTGAGAATCCCCATAAATTTCTTTGGTGACCTTGGATTAGTTTTGAATCTCAAAATACTTATCCATTTTAGTCAACCATGCTTTATCTCCATCTCCCATAATGGTTTCATCAAACTTAGGTGGATTTAACTTTTTGACATCCCTTGACAATTTGATGGCTACACGTGATCTTGCATCTTGAGGCACTTCATTGTGTCTCTAATCTTAAGGGATTTCCTATTCAAAAAGATACTCTTTAGACTCTTCTTGATTGGATTATTCCTCATGTTTATTATTTTCCTGTTCTAGGGCTATGATTCTATCCCTAGTCTAATTCATGGCTACAAAAATTTGATCTAACTTTGCTACTTATTCAACAGTAAATTGGTTAGGATCAAATGGAGGGTTATTGTCATTGACATTCAAAGGACCCTCACTTGATTCTCTTTCTCACACCATTATTATTTTTGGTAAAATAAAAACATGAGAATGTTAGTGAACTCATTAAGTCCTAGAGTTTGAACCACAATTTTGATACCATAATGTAACATCCCCACATGGATTTACTAGAATAAAGCAATATTTTCTTTTAATTTTTTACATAACACTTATTATTTCATTATATTTGACCAAAATAATATAATTAGTGATCTTAACATACTACTAATCATATTGAACATATGTAAACATGTAATAATAACAATTACTACACTAGTATCATATGTAGTATAACATAACTGCATAAGGAAAATAATTACATTAAAATCTAACCATGATTGGTACAATAATATAACCACTATTGTAAATATATAGTAATAAATTAATTACATTTCTAATAGGTATTATCCCTCAATATATATACAATAACAAATACAATGCTCCATGGATCACGAGTCACTCTAACTCCAGTATCTCTGATAATATCAAGTGTAGTCTCCAAGTAAATACTGTAGTGGGGAGGGAGAACATCATCTGATAATTTTTTCACACCAAACATGGACCATGAATCCCCTACATAATCCCTCAAAAATGAAATGTTCCTCCCTTCATGGATGGGTAGATAGTGATAGTATGGGAATCTCGAGAGACATACTAGTACCCATGTGCTATAAGATTCTACTACATGATGTGTACCATAAATAAAATATATTCTTACTTGTTATCGCATAAAAATGTAAATCATAAATATGAAATGATAATGCCTATTTAAATATTACTTTGGCCAAAGTTTTCAAATAACTAATGATCTCTAAGATCAAATCACTTGATGGGATTATCTTCATCTAGCATTGGTGGTGCTAAGTAAGCTATTAAAGTCTATCTCACTACTTAGTACCAATAATCCAAGATTTGGTTAGACTCTATATAACCAAAATATTCATATTGATCAATTCCTACTAGTAAGTATAACTTATGCTATAAACATGAATAATCACGTTACATACATTTAGTCTATCAAATGTATGAATGAATCTCTATTCTTATTATTCATCACATAAATAATAATCATAATAAGTTTATTTACCATATAGGTAAAATACAAGCTCAAAATATATAATCTACCTTTTGTAAGTAAATGCAATGTAATAAAATCATCATTCTCACAAAATACTACTCACACTGCTCAAATACAACAACAATCATAATGATTTATGGAACATAAATAAGTTATAAATCAAAGCATAATCTTTATTTATATTATACCTATGTGGAGGATTTATGCATATAATTAAGGCACACTATCATTTAGGTTTTTTAATTCCTTTTTTAATCAAAACTACAATAATAGGTAATCATCCAATATATTCATATATATGTATGTGGACATAAGTTTACATATAGATATATAACATATATATTATATACTATTCATATAACACACACACACACACACACACACACACACACACACACACACACACACACACACACACACACACACACACACACACACACACACACACACACACACACACACACACACACACACACATCCCATAATATATATGTCATTCTGCCATGCTATGGTATTTTCCATTTATTTTATAGATCATATGATTCAATAATATTTTTATAAACAAGCAGATAAATCTAAAAAGGGTCTCAGTATTTTGTTTAGCCTCTACTAGATTCATAGTAAAATTCACATTAGATGTGGTATAATTTTGAACCCAAAACCATTCCAAATCTAATACCCTATTTATCCTTTATAAAAGTTCCTCAACTGTGACATATTAATGGAAAACATAATTTAATAAACATAAGACCAATACTATGCTTGTTTTAACCATAGAGGTTTATATATCCTTTCTGAAGTTCTAAATCAAACTCAAGATTCAAATTGATTTCTAAAACATCCATAAGAAACCTCACTTATTTGAAACATTAGAAAGGAGGTAAATTTGTTCATAGTCATCCATCAATGCCTATTTACAGTTGACTTATTTCTTAACTACATTTAAAGGACATTTCTACTATAAAATTTCTCCTCAGTTTGAATGTATAATATCATATAAAAGATATAAACTTCCCTTTATTTTATAATTGAAACAAAAACTATTTTGTAAGTTCCCTATCGACACATACCATGTTTCAAATGTTCCTAATTCAACATAATTTATTTCATATTATTTTCACCCTGATTATTATAAATCGATGTCATTCTTGAATGTAAAAACTTGCTTTTAAGGTTATAATAAATATCTTGTTCATAAAATATAAATTTTTATTCATTATGGAATGAATTTCATAGTCCACCTATTTGCCAATTCATAATGTTCAATCATGGATTCACATCGTTATACATGCTCAATATTTTGTGCAACATGTAAATATATATTGATATATGTCATGTTTATGTATACATGCAGGTCACACACACACACACACACACACACACACACACACACACACACACACACACACACACACACACACACACACACACACACACACACACACACACACACACACACACACACACACACACACACACACACACACACACGCGCACACACACACACACAATGCACTTTATGTCTATATTATTTTCCTAAATACCCAAAACCATTGTATACATAAATATACTCAATTCTAATCAATTTTTAACTGTCAAAATTTACATAGTCATTATCAAGTCAATTGTGTATTCATCAACATTATAAATAATATGGTAATAATAGTATTCAAACTTATATATTTAATCAATTTAAATTAGACCTAATTAGTATAAAAACATTTTGGCTCTATGTATATCCCTACACACACACATACATATACTCAACATGTTGTTTCTATTTTTCTATGTTTATAAGAATATGTATATAAATATAGATTTATTTAAAATATATTTCACCCATGTATGTATCTCAAAATATTTAAAACTTGTTTATACACACACACACACAGACACACAGACACACACACACACACACACACACACACACACACACACACACACACACACACACACACACACACACACACACACACACACACACACACACACACACACACACACACTACAATATCATCCATCTAGGGTTTTTATTCAACTAGGGAATAATAATTTTTTATGAAATTTAATCCATTTTACCCTAATGGCTCAGCACCCAAAAATAAATCAGTTTATAGTCTTAGGCATTTAGAAAATATTTTGGCTTAGTTTTATGGATGGCCTAGTTATCCATAGGGCTAAGCCTATGTTTTATTTCAAAATTTCATACATTTATAAATCCTAAAATTCAACTATAAACAATAAATCTACAAGCATATGAAAGTAATTACTTTACCAACCTGGTAAGTTGCTTTCAAATCTAAGACAAGATAAACTTATATTCTTTTTCCTCCTTTCTCTATATTTTCCTTCTCTTCTTCATCATCCCATATTATCCTCTTATCTCACCTCCTATTATCTTCATCTTTCCCATAGAACCTTGCATGAAAATTCTCCCAACTTGTAGTCACCATGCAAACTTCATACTTTTCCATTTTAATATTGACTTAAAACTAGTTAACTACCATTAACCATACTTAAGAAAGCCCTAATTCAAACTTTCCTCTTTTATAACTCATTATTTCATTTAAAATTTATGTATGTTATTATACGTTACAAGTCTAAGTATTTCACTTTTAAAACTCTACTTAAAACATTATTAGCAATGATAAGTATTACTTCCACTTCAATGCAATTTATGCATGACAACAAGATTAGGTGTAGATCTTAGGATAGTATGTAGGATAATTCAACCTCCAAAAACTAATAAAGGTAATTATCTCCTTTATTTTTATAGTAATATGACTAACACAATGTCAATTATCTTCTTATATCAAAATGATAGAACAAAAAATTATTTATTTTAATGATAACAAGATAATCATTTGTGTCATTACTAGTTTATATAGGCTAACTATGTCTTTCATTATTTTTATAGCTTGGCATATATTGATATTCTTGAATATCAATAATAACAGAATTAATGTTCTAAAATTTTGTAAATAAATTTTGTTAGTCTAAATATAACAGTAATTATATATCATTTATATGGGTTTATGTTCCCGTAATTATAAACAAACATAAGTAAAGTAATAACCTTATAAAATCTTACTACAATGCTAATCACTATGTCTATGTAAAACATACATAATGCAATCACATACAAGATTTATTATATATGTATGTACTAACATTTAAAACATGTAAACTCTAATGTTTAACTACAATTAACTTTCAAAACATACTAACTCTAACAATCCAAACACACAATGCATATAAAATCTAAAATCTAATGTAGTGTGTGCATGGGTTTAGTAGTTCCTCTATCATCCTTCACCATATCCATCTACATTACCCTCTTCGATGATTATCTCCATTTGTCATGCTCTGAGGGATGAACTCTCCTGCATCCAACTCATGAGAAGGTAGTTTGTCAAATACATCATGATATACATCATAAAACAATGATATAACACAAATGTAACATAATCATTACATACAAAATTCATAATTAACCAACTTATAATAATGAAATCATGAAATCTAAGTAATATACATCTTTGCCATAACAACATACAACTTAAAATTTAGTTAAAAAGTTAAAAAATCAATTTAACAACCATAATAATCCATAGATAATTAGGTAAATTAGCTTAGTGAGAAAATTAGGATGTAACACCAAAAGTTAAAGTTTTATTCTTACCTCCTTAGTCCTTTACATTGTCTGATATAATAGACCAAATGTTCACAAATAATTTTTTTGCATCTACTTTAATTGAATGTCATGAGATTTTAAATTCCATAGCTTCTTGTAATGAAAATGGTACCAACCTTCATGTTATACAACATGACATACTCACCTCTCTAACCATGGATACCCCTTTTAAAAAATGTTGTACAACCATGTGATGGTCCTCCTATTGATAGAAAAAGGATTTAATTATTCCTATGTTCCATGTGCATGGTAATTTATAGCCCCTAGAAAAATATTCAATCTATTGCTGTGATATGTTATCTATTGTGACTACCATTATATATTTTAAACAATAAGTCAACACTCCTAAGATCCATAATTCTTATCATGAGGCTATTTTTGAGGAAAATATATTATCATAGAAATGTATTTCCAAGGATGTAATTGAGTAGCCTTACCCTTTAAACTTTATTATGAATAAAGTCTCATCCTTTTATGGTCAAGGGGTTCTTGATATATATTTAAATAATATATACACTCCTTTGAATATTGGGCCCAAAATGGAAGCTCACTTTTAAAGGCTTTTTATCGTAGTTTAACCCAAGGGTCCTTGATTGGTTTTATAGTCTTCTAAATGGTTCATTATCAATTTTCAAAAAAATTGAAGATGTACTTCTATCAAATTTTCATCATTATACCTTACCTAAGTTACCATTAGAACATTTTCAAGCATTGACACAAGTACAAATTGAGTCTATACAGGACTATGTTATGTAATTTAAGGATGCTTTATATTCCTTAAGTTATACACCCTTAGATTTAGAAGTACACTTTAAATTTAGTAGAGGCCTTATTTCTACACACTGAGAAAGAGCATCACAAAGTTCTTTATTTCATTAGAGACCTTATATTAAGATGTGTATAAATATTCATGTGCTCTAATGCATACTCAATCCAAGTTGCCTATCTCTCCATCAGAAATAAACATGATAAGAACAATGTTTACAAGGCAAATAAACAAGTTACAAAATATCATGAAAAAATTCATGCAAATTTTATAGAACCAATAGTATATGTAAAAAAAGAACTGATAAAGGTGTTGAACAAAGGGAGGGAACATTATTAAGTGTATATCCCATAGTTATACCATATACCTATATAAACTGATAGCCTATTCAGTTTCACTAGTTCCATGATAGACCATACAACATATTACACACAATATTCCATAAATGAATGATAACATTTCCTCAAAATTCACATTATTCACCACATTGATTTGAAAAAGCAAAAGGACAATACTTTTGTACTTACCATGGTATTAAAAATCACCAAGATAATGAGTGTTTTTATCTTGAGCAAAAACTCACACAGTTAGTTGATTCAGTGATTATTGCATATTATAAAGACATACCTAGACCTATTTCACATACTTCTCTTAGAGGCTCATATAAGAGGGTTGATCCATTCCATTTTGATTCTTATAAGGAACACATGGTCCATTGACCTTCATAGAAGACAACCAATAGTAGAAGTCCTTCTCCTAATGTACTCTCTACCAAGATGGATCATTCCCACACTAATCCTTTTAAGGAATCATTGATTGATTAGATCTTAAATAGAGGGACATATGGAGGGGATGTACATACACAACATATTTGGGTACCAAAACTAGCACCTATAGATTCATAGGTCAATTATATAGATTCATAGGTAATTCTTATAGATACAATAAAATTAGCTACAAAAACATAATAAACGATGCCACTACCCCATGATCATTATAGTCAAGAAATATTATTTCCTTCTAGGTTTCAGTACATATATTGATTATTATATTATCACTATAATGTAGATATAAAATTAAATTAACATATTTTTTATATGATTTACAAACATTTAATCATACATTGTAGAAATAAACACTCAAATCAAATGTAAAACATAAAATGCCACACATTCATTTAACATAGAATAAACCATATGAAGAATGTCATATATATATATATATATATATATATATATATATATATATATATATATATATATCAAATGATACACAATTTATATAAATAAGAAAAATCAATGCATGTTGGAGGCATATCCCTAGGTGTGTACTCCTCATCACTATCTATATATATGATCCTTGCACCTCTCAATGTCAATGCACTGAGATCCAACTAGGGCATATGTGTATAGGTTAACTAAATACTCTCTCCTTAGAGGCTCCTAAAAACTACACTATATCCTCATGCTTACATCATAGAGTGTCATATTGATCAATCAGAGCCTGCATGACCTTTGTGTCACTATGTTGCAGGATGTCCCATTTATATAGCTTGGAATGAAATGCCTTATGCTCAGCTACCAAAGTATGATATGATAACATAACTCTCATTATAGGATCAAATAAAGGTACATGGGCACCTAAAATATCAACTACCCTTTTGATAAAGACATCCCCAAATATATCCATGGGCACGCTATGTGTGAGGGCCTATATCACATAATATACCATCATCACCCACTCTTGATTATGTGTAGACAAAAATATATACAATACTAGTTAGTTACATCTATGGAATCAAATACCTTATCTAATATTATACCAAAATAAAATGCAAAATTCAAAAAATATGATACTCAATGTGGTTATAATGACTACCTATCCACTGGTACTAGTACCACAAGGTCACCATCACCTACATCCCCACCTATCCCTCCTATTTTACCCTATTTTTCTATAAGAATGAAACCTAGGGGAAACTATAATAACAAAGAATAATGGCCATTGGGATCCCACCCACCACTACATATAACCATCTATACATCTAGCATCATCCCATACAACCAAGGGAACTAAAATATCTCTCTCATTAATAGGACACAAATCTAGATATATGGTTATAGGTGTTAGCCTATAATGGGGCCTATATCCACTCTGTGTTATTTGATCCTAGGGGTAGGGTGCCTATGGTAATCCATGATCTATACATTTTTTTAATAAAATATAGTCATTCTAAAAAAACTTGTACACATCAAAAAATTGATCAATTATACACATGTTGGTCTAGACCTACTACAACTCATTTCCATCCTCAGACCATTTAACAAATGTCCTATATAGATGTCATATAATCTAATATGAGGTCAATCTATCTAAAATGACACTATAATCCATCATGGTGTGGAACCTACCAAATGGAAATACCCACCACTTTGAAAATATTTATTGATGGTCCTATTGGGTGAGTATTTTGTTGACCAGCTAACTGGTGAAAAAAATAGGTCTCTTCAACCACAACATAGGGAGATTAATCAGCTAGGTGTGCAATTTTACTACATCAATAGGGGACAAATCTCTCCTCTCATCAAGGGGAGGTTCCCTATAAGTATGAGGAACTATATACTATATATATAAGCTAAAAATAACACTTAGGGGTAGAATTTACACTATCCATCTCTCTTTTTTTAGAGATGATGTTCACAAATAGAGGAGAAAATCTTGGTGAAGACACTAAAGGCACTTCTCTTCTTTCAGAAGTGTTCTTGCATGGAACAATAGGAGTTCTTTGAAGTAGTAACAAGTAACTGGTAACCAAAGGCATAGTGGCCAACAAACTGAGATGTAGCATAAAGTCTCCACCTTGACTGCCCAAGAGTGAAATACGAAGGATAATGAGGGCACAAAGTCATCCCAAGATCTTTTACACAAGAATAGAAAGAAAACACACTAAAGGAAATTGTAGGGGCACAAAGGCTCTCCACAGTTGGCTTCATGACACCTTCCTGATTACTTCCACTAGTTCTACTTGTTAAATTGAATAAACAAGAATACATTTAGGAAACAGACATAAGAACAATCTCCTAGAATGACACAAGCTATGACAAAAAAAAATCTAAAAGTAATTTGCTTTTTGATTCAAACGAAGAAATATGATTAACAATCTGAGATCAAAGTCTCAGTAATGTCTTTCAATTTGGGTAGAGTTTTTTCTTCTGGTAACGAGAAGATCTCCCTTGTATCAAATCAAAGATTACATTATATACCAACCAAGAAAGGCCTGGCACTTTGTTCCATGGAATGGCCCATGCTGCATTCAATGCCTTGAATGCATTTTTAGTTTTGTTAAGGAGGGCCATGCTAGAATAGGGTGGCTACCTTAACTATGGTGTGCTAATTCATCTAATATGTCTCTTCCTTAGTATAGGCTGTCTAGTCCTTTTCTTGGTGTCTACATAGTTGTCCCTTTGTCTTTACTTCATGGAAGAAAAATAGGCCACATCCTTGATTTGGCATGCTTAGAAGTATGCTTGATCCACTATTTCACCTACTAGAAATAAATCCCCTATAGATATATCTGATCTTTTGTATTGTTTTCTCTTCCTTGTAGCAATTAGGGCTCTCAGGCTCTCTTTTCAACCGATTGCTTATTTTATTTTTCAAATTTCGTGATATATTCAAATATTAATAGATATTCCATCACCTTAAATTTGATGTCCATAGGGACGTCACTGGTCACCTAAACCATGTTGAACCTGTGAAGGCTCCTTTTCATCTAAGTCTTTCAAAGCTTCTTTCTATGTCTTTATCAAGCCTTTGGAACACTCTAAAGGGAAGGTGTCCCTTCAGGCTTTATAAATGGTCCTTTTTTGAGTGTCAAGTGCCTCCCACAAGGGTACCTACCCTTTAGGATCAAATGAGTGGCCTTCAGGATTTTGTTTCTTTGGTGGACTTTATCCTTTATTTCTTTTGAACAAAATGTTTGAAGAAATTCCTTTAGACAATTTGTCTGAAGGAAATCTTCCTTGACTTTGGCCACTTCAAAAGGGGAACAGGGATGGGTGGCGCTTTCTATTGACCTAAAAAAGTGACACATGTTGGCTTCCACCCAAAATAGGTGAGGACACTTGGCAACATCTGCTTAAACTACAGAAGCTTTAGCTACCTTTTGAGAGTCCTGTGGAAGATGACACATGGTAGCTTCCACTGAGTTTTTAGAAACAATGTAGAAAAATTTGAGACTCATTTAGATCCACATGGATGCAAACACTTGGCATGTTCCACTTGTTTTTTTGACTTACCTAAGGCTCACCATAGTCCTTACTCAATAGCTATGGATGTTAACACTTGGTGGCTTCCATCGAGTTGTACCAGGGACACATGGCAACTTCCATAGCTTCTTAGAAATAAATTACAAACTTTCCACTATTGCCACTTAGCACTTTCTATGGGATTATATGAGAAGCTTATTGAAAGAAGATTTGAAACTTATGAAAATCTTGAAATACAGATGCCAACACTTGTCACGCTCCACTGAGTTACAATGGGACATGTGGCATGTTCCATTTACTTTTAACAAACACACAGATGATGACACTTGGAGCGTTCTACTTAATTTTAGCCATTCCCCTGGGGCCCACCATTGTCCTTACTAAAAATAGAAAAACAAAAGGAAGGAATTATAGATATTGACACATGGAGGCTTCTAACAAGCTTTATAAGGGACATGTGGCAGCTTCTGCGGCTTCTTAAAAACAAACTATAAAGTGTCCCAATAGATGACACTTGGTAGCTTCCACTTGACTTTATAAGGGACACATGGTAGCTTCCACTGCACTTCGAGGTTTGATATATCCTAGAGGGAGCCCACTCTTTGGGGTCTTGAAAAGTAGTTTATTTTTTGAGTGTTGAGTGTTCTCCCATAAGGGCACTTGGAAGACCCCTTTGAACTTCGTCATTTGAAAATGTCTAAGTGCTGAGAACCTATTTCTTTCCTACAAAGTCTGTAGAAACTAACCTGTAGAGTTAATAGAAATGAGTTCGTAGATCTGGGGGAGTCCATAGAAATGAGAAACCAACTTGTAGAGTCTATATTTTTGAGGCCTTGAAGTCCGTAGAACAAGTATCTATAGGGTCCCTAGTTTTGAGCCTGTAGAGTCCATAATTTCTGAAAAGCTTAGAAAAATGAAAAACTTGAATGCTTAGAACAATATTTAAAAAGGAAAGAGAGGATTTTGGTTTGTGTAGGATCAAAATAGGTATATGTTGCCTCAAAAAATGAGTGACATTTTTTAGGGACAATAGTTGGCTCCAGTTGGGGAAATTCCTTCAGTTGAAAACTTGAAATAGCTGAGGGGAGTAGAAACCAAAATCTCCAGTGCCTTTGAAGTATGCCATTGGGCTATGGAATCATGCTACCCAAAAAGAAAGGCTCCAAAAAAAAACAAAAATGAATGACACAAAGTAGAAACAAAGACTATACAAATATACTTATGTATAGGTGAACTTATCTAATACTTCAAGAGTTGAAGTGCTTCAGATGCTGTCCATTGTGAGGTAGAGAAAAGGGTGTGCCATCTTGATACCTCAACAAGAAACTATTTTCACCATTGAGTTGATGAATAGTAAAAGGGCCCCTCCATAGGGAGTCAAACTTCCCATGCATCCCCTTTGGTTCTCTCCTATTATCCCATAGGAGGACTTGATCTCTAATTTGGAAATCATGGTTCTTTGCTTTCTGGTCGAAGAGCTTCTTCACCAGACCTTTATGGGCAGCAATTCGGTCCACCACCATGGCTCTCTACTCATCCAATGTAGTTAAGCACATGATCCTCTTATCAAGGGTGCTTTCATACATTTAATATTCAATTGCCTTAGCCAATTTCAATGCTGACAATTCTAAGGTGATTGGTATCTCAGCATTGAGTCCATAAAGAAGTTGGAAAGGATACATACCAATTGCCCTTTTTGATGTAATTTTGTCTGCCCATAGAGCATCAACCAATGCTTTATCCCATGTCCTTTGGTTGTCATCCACTAGCTTCTTGATGATAGTCACTAAGTTCTTGTTGCTTGATTCAGCTTGTCCATCCCCTTGTGGAAAGTAATCAGAAGAGTGGGAGAGATTGATTCCATAGTAAAACTAGACCTGAGTAATCTCCTGGGAAGTGAAACAAGTTGCATTGTTAGTGACAATCTTGGTTGGGACCCCAAACCTAGAAATGATGTTCTCTTTGAGGAAATTGCACACTACTTCTAAAGTAGCATGTTTAGTTGGGATAGTTTCCACCCACTTGGTGAAGTAATTTATCGCTGTGAGGACATAATCATGTCCAACATTAGAAGATGGGTTTAAAAAACCAATGAAATCAATTCACCGTTACTAGAATGGCTCCTCTATGACCACTGGCTTGAGAGGCAAGGTAGCTAACTTGGGTCTCCCAACAAACTATTGGCATAGTTCACATTTCCTTACCCACTTGTATGCATCTTGAAAGAGAATTGGCCAGTAATAACTAGCTCATAGAATCTTATGGGTAGTCACAGGAGTAGAGAAATGTCCTCTATGGGCCAAATTATGGAAGGAATTTAGAAGTTGGTTCTATTGCTATTTGTCCACACAGTGAAGGAATACTCTATCAAGGCTCCTCTTGTATAGGCCATTGTCCCAGAGGACAAAATTGGCAGCTTTCAGCTTGATATTCCTCCTTTCTTTATAAGATAGGTGAGCAGGACACTTACCATAAGTAAGGAAATGAGAAATACTTGAATACCACTCATTCATGGTGGAGACAAAAAAGACTATTAGAGAGTCTTCTTCTTCTGATTCTTCATGCTCTGTTCCTTCTAGCTTGTTATCAGCAAATTAATTGGCATAAGCCTTTTCCATGCACCAATTTCATTGGTTTGATGACTAGATCAAATTCCTAGATTTTTGCAATCCAATTGCCTCTTTTCATCCCAAACTCCTACTGAGTTAGTATGGATTTAACCATGGTATCAAGAACCAAGGTAGTAGTGTGTGAATTCAAGATGTAGAAACGAAATGCTTTACTGCCTTCACCACTGCATAAGCATGATTCTCTATGTTTGAGTACCTTAGCTCATGATATTTGAGGGGAGAACTCATGAAATAAATAGGAGATTCCACACCTTCTTGGTTCTATTGAACTAGAATTGCTGAAAGTGTGTGTTCATAAGCATAACTATACATGGTGAAATCCTTGTTATAATTTGGACATACCAGAATTGGGGTGTGGGCAATAACTATCTTTATGTCTTCAAATGCTGACCTACCTTCATCAAGCTAGCTGAAGGTGACCTTTCCCTTCATCATGTTTACTATATGCCTAGTCTTTTCAGCAAACTTGGGGATGAACCTCCATAAGAAATTCACCTTTCCAAAGAAAGAGTGAACAACAATCTTACTTATGGGCAAGGTAAGCTCTTGGATAGACTTGAATTTATCTGAGTCAATCTTTATGCCTCCTTGAGACAAAATGTGTCTGACAAGTTTCCCCTATGTTACCCCAAAAATAGACTTCTTTGGGTTTAAGGAAATGCCATTTTGGTGGTAGCGCTCCAGTACTTGTTGTAAATGGCACACATGATCTGGGCGATGCTTAGAAAAGATGGTCAAGCCATCAAGATAAACTACAATGAACTTACCCATCTCATCCTTGAAAGCAAGGTCCATTTCTCTCTGAAAGGTGGTGCCAGCATTTATCAAGCCAAAAGGCATCCTTTTATATGCAAATGTGCCCCAAGGCATGGTGAATACAGTCTTGTGCTAGTCTGCCTTACCAACTTTAACCTGATTGTATCTTGAGAAGCTGTCTAGCATTGATAATATCTTTGAACCAGTCAGTGTCTAAAGCACTTGGTCCATGATAGGCAAAGGGTAGTTATCCTTCAAGGATGACTGATTCAAGTTCCTAAAATCCACACAAAGGTGAATTTTGCCATTCTTCTTCATTACAGGCACTATATTTGTAAATGTGGAATGATGGATTGGAAAGATTATCCTAGCATTTAGCATATTTTGTATCTCAGAAAAAATGGTACTTGATATTTTTAGATTATACTACCTGGACTTTTGCCTGTAAGGTGCCAAATCAGCCTTGAGAGGAATGTCATGTCGAATTTTATCAGGCCAGAGTGACTTTAGGTCATCATAGGAGTATGCTAAGATGTCCATGTACTGGTTGAGCAAAGTAGTGAACTTGAACCTCTCCTCAAGAGTACAACATTTCCCAATATTCACCATCTTGGGATCTTCTTTGGTACCTAGATTTACTTGATCAAAATCTTGGGAGGAGCTTGAATCTGTTTGCTGTTGTTTGATGAATTTGTCATGTTTGTCAAAATTTTTTTCAAGAGAAACTAGGCCCTTGGGAATTTTGTTCCTTTTTAGCTATAGGAATTCTTCATCTAGGCTTGAACTCGATTTAGGAGTGGGTTTAAGTTGCTGAGGCTTATTGCCTTTGAAATGTAGCCATTCAAAGCTGTCCTTTTGCTCTAAGAAGGCAATGATTTGATTATCATTGTTGAACACTTGCCAATGACTAGCATTATCAAGTACACTTGGTCGAAAGACCAACTTGATAGTGTACCTATCTCCTTTGAAGTCTAAGTGGGGGACCAAGAGAGTAGCTGAGACAACCAGTGCATTAGCCCAGTCATTGAATTTTCTAGGAATGGCAGAGATGCTGAAAGCATCAAAGCTTTCAATTTGGTCCCAGACTAGATTGTGGTAGTGGCACAATCTTTCATTCTTGGTTTGATATAGGTTTCTTACTTGACAAACTACTATTTCAACATCTCTTTTGGCATGAAGGACCTTGATGCCTTTGTCTTGAGCGGCCCTTAATCTAAAAAATAGAGATTCATACTCAGCTGCGTTATTAGTGTTGCTGAACTATAACTTGTATGATGAAGGAAGAATATCTCCTTAAGGAGATATTATCACAACTCTGGCTCCTAAACTAGTAAAGGAGAAACTACCATCAAATTCAAGAACCCATACCTCATTAAACACTACTTTTCCTTTGGATTATTCTTCATTCAGAGGTGGGAATCCTTCCACATTGGTATTGTACTCCACTAATTCTCCTACTATTCTAGTTGAATGCATTTCTAGGTTGTCACCTATAGGAGCTTCATCAGATGCCTCATGAACTTCATCTATGGATAAAAATTAGTTACCCATGCCTAAAGACTCAAATAGAATTTGAGCTTCAGGTGTTGAGGTCTGGGTAACCACATATTTCACTTCCTTCTCAGGGAGTAACCTCTTCATAACACCCTTGACTGGAGTCCTTGCTTCAGATAGATCCATGCTCAATTCACCTCCAACATCTTTGCAAAAGTTCCATCCAAGAAGGATGCCATATGAAGCTGGAATGTCAGCCACCAAGATAGTCATCTTGATTCTTTTGTCTGGAAAGACTGTGAATGCAAATTGAGCATCCTTGATTTGTCCTAGTAGAGGTAATTTCTTATTCTCCATGGAGAAGCATCTACCAAATGTTTTGGTTAGTGTAAGGCCAAGGCATTTAGCCACTTTGATAGGCATGACATTGTTTGAAGCTCTAAAATCAATGATGTAGTTGTTTAGCTGATGTCCATTTATCAGAGATGAGACATAGAAAGGCTCAGTCCTACTAGGAGTAGTAGGAGGAGTGATGACAAGGTTGTTCTTGGTGGGCACATTCTTAGGGAATCATAAGTCACCTTGGGAATTACTTGTCCTATAGGGATGGCCTAGTTTTTTACACACTGAACCAGTTTATCTAATTACTCATGATGGGACTGCAAAAATTTAAATTCAGACATTTGAATTTTGGTTTTCTTTATATGGTCAATTATATCAAATGTTGGAAATGAGCTAGGAGCAGAGGATGGGAGTTCATCCTTTTGATTTTTGGAAGGGGGAGGACTAGACTATGGATTTGAAGTAGAAGGTGTAGGGATATTTGGTGTAATTACCTTTCTTGTAATCCCTGGGTTCTTTAGTTGGAAAGGAAGAGTGGATCCATGCTTAACAATTGAAACTGCTAGTTGAGGTCGTTCCTTTGCTTTCTCTTTATCAATTGGATGGGCTGATTAATTTTTAGACTGGGTGAATACAGCATATGATCCCTTAATTTCTTTACCTTTACTTTTGGGTTCATCCTGATAATTCAAGAAACTAATATTGGAGTCGCCAGATTCTTCTTCTTCTTCTTGAAGAGATTAGCATCAAGGACTCAACTTAGGCTAGAATGAGAAATCTGATTCAGATTCAAGATATCCAACCATTGAGTTAGTTGGAGGTGCTTCAATGGCAAGGTTATTCCTCAGAGGGGGAGGAAGATGATTGGCTTGCCCTTGGTTCCTGGTAGCATTACCTTGGTAGGACTAATTAGGGAATGTCCTCCTTGGTATATGTTTGTATGAAGGAGAGGATGACATCCCTTATGCCATTTGTTTTTTGAAGGCCAATAATTCATTTGCTAGCTTTTGCATCATTGGATCAGTGATGGCTGAAGGTGAGTACTCAGAGGAAGAAGAAGATTTACCTCTATTTGGATCTCTCCTTATATTTCCTACTAATATAGGGTCATCTTCAACTTCAGTAGCCAAGTCTTGAGTAGCCTCAAGGTCTATGTGGCCAACATGTCTCAGTAGAAAACTCACTTCAAGTAGCTATGAGTTGATGAAGAAGCATTTGAGGTTTTCAGGTGTAGGCTAAACAATAGCAAGAATTTAGTTCCTTAGCTTATCAATCTTTGCTATGAAATCCCTCATAGGTTCATGAGGTTCCTTCTTTATCTATGTGAGCTGGGCCAGCAAGGCATGTGCATCTTTTGTAGGCTTGAACCTAGCTTCAAATTTGGATTTAAGTGTGTCCCAGTCAGTCACTGACCGAGCTTGCAGATGCTAGAACCAGTCTGCAGCAGCACCTTGTAGTGTTTCCATGAAAATCTTGACTACCACATCTCCAAATTCCACTCCTATTATGCCATAGGATATGCTGAAGGTTGTAATGTGTTCATCAGGGTGAACTATCCCATCACCAAGGAATTTGGGGAAATTTTTCCTTGAACTGCGTGGGATCTCATGTAAGGGTGGATTAAGGTTTAGTGGACCAAATGAGTTACCCCAGGGGCCTTGAAATTCCATGATGGGATTATGAAAAAGAGGGATAACAAATCTAAATGGAATATTTATAGGCAAAGCTCTACAGATAGTAGAAAAAGTAGCTCTACCTCGCGTTGGTGACCTGGTATGGGTAGGAGGAACACTCTTGGATCTTTGAACTTAAAGTTGGGGAGGGAATAGGTTGAAATTTCTTTACTACACCAACTCAAAAATAGGGTCAAAAACACCTTTAACTCTCTGGCTTTTGGTATAACATGGAGTTCCCAGATTGTGAAACAAAAGTGGAAAAGAACTGGCCTTGCTTCAGCTTGAGGCTTCAAACTACGTGTTCATCCCCAGTGGAGTCACCAAAAATTGTTGGGTGAATATTTTATTGACCATCTAACTGGTGAGAAAAATAAGTCTCTTCAACCACAACATAGGGAGATTAGTCAGCTAGGTGTGCAATTTTACTATATAAACAAGGGACAAATCTCTCCTCTCATCAAGGGGAGGTTCCCTATAAGTATGAGGAACTATATACTATATATATAAGATGAAAATAACACTTAGGGGTAGAATAACACTGTCCATCTCTCTTTTTTTAGAGATGATGTTCAAAAATAAAGGAGAAAATCTTGGTGAAGACACTGAAGGCACTTCTCTTCTTTCAGAAGTGTTCTTACAGGGAACAACATGAGTTCTTTTAGGTAGTAACAAGTAACTGGTAACTAAAGACATAGTGACCAGAAGATTGAGATGTAGCACAAAGTCTCCACCTTGACTACCCAAGAGTGAAATATGAAGGATAATGAGGGCACAAAGTCATCCCAAGATCCTTTACACAAGAATAGAAATAAAACACACTAAAGGCAATTATGGGGGCACAAAGTCTCTCCACAGCTGGCTTCAGGACACCTTCTTGATTACTTCCACTAGTTCTACTTGTTAAATTGAATAAACAAGAATACATTTAGAAAATAGACATAAGAATAATCTCCTAAAATGACACAAGCTATAACAACACAAATTTTGAAAGTAACTTACTTTCTAATTCAAACAAAGAAATATGATTAACAATCTGAGTTCAAAGTCTTAGTAATGTCTTTCAATTTGGGCAGAGTTTTTGCTTCTGGTAACAAAAAGATCTCCCTTGTATCAAATCAGAGATTACATTATATAGTAGCTAAGAAAGGCTTGGCACTTTCTTCCATGGAATGGCCCAAGCTACATTTAATACTTTCAATGCATTTTTAGTTTTATCAAGGAGGGCCATGCTAGAATAGGGCAGCTACCTTAACTATGGCATGCTAATTCATCTAATATGTCTCTTCCTTAGTATGGGTTGTCTGGTGTTTTTCCTGATGTCTACACAATTGTCCCTTTGCCTTTACTTCATGGAAGAAAAATAGGCCACGTCCTTGATTTGGCATGCTCAAAAGTCTACTTGATCCATTGTTTCACCTACTGGAAATAACTCCCCTATAGATATTTTTGATCTTTTGTATTGTTTTCTCTTTCTCATAGCAATTAGGGCTCTCAGGCTCTCTTTTCAGTTGGTTGCTTGTTTTATTTTTCAAATTCCATGCTATATTCAAATATTAATAGATATTCCATCACCTTAAATTTGACATTTGTGGGGACGTCATTGGTCACCTGAACCATGTTGAACCTGTGAAGGCTCATTTTCATCTAAGTCTTTTAAAGCTTCTTTCTGTGTCTTTATAAAGCTTTTGGAACACTCTGAAGGGAAGGTGTCCCTTCAGGCTTTATAAACAGTCCTTTTTTGAGTGTCAAGTGCCTCCTTCAAGGGTACCTACCCTTTAGGCTCAATTGGGTGGCCTTTGGGATTTTGTTTCTTCGGTGGACTTTATGCTTTATTTCCTTCAGACAAAATGTCTGAAGGAATTCCTTCGGACAATTTGTCTGAAGGAAATCTTTCTTGACTTTGGCCACTTCAAAAGGGGAATGGGGATGAGTGACACTTTTTGATGACCTCAAAAAGTGACACATGGCAGCTTCTACCTAAAATAGGTGAGGACACTTGGCAACATCTGCTTAAACTATAGAAGCTTTAGCTACCTTTCGAGAGTCCTGCAAAAGATGACACATGGTGGCTTATGCTGAGTTTTTAGAAATAGTGTAGAAACATTTCGGACTCATTTGGATCCACATGGATGCAAACACTTGACACGTTCCACTTATTTTTATGACTTACTTGGGGCTCACCATAGTATTTACTCAATAGCTGTGGATGTCAACACTTGGTGGCTTCCACTAAGTTGTACCAGGGACACGTGGTAACTTCTGTAGCTTCTTAAAAACAAATTACAAACTTTTTCTTTTGCCACTTGGCACTTTCTATGGGATTCTATGAGAAGCTTATTGAAAGAAGCTTTAAAACTTATGAAAAGCTTGAAATGTGGATGATGACACTTTTCATGCTCCACTGAGTTATAATGGGACACATGGCACATTCTGTTTACTTTTATCAAACACACAGATGATGACACTTGGATTGTTCTGCTTAATTTTAGCCATTTGCCTGGGGCCCACCATGGTCCTTACTCAAAATATTGAAATGAAAGGAAGGAACTATGGATATTGACACATGGAGGATTTTGACAAGCTTTATAAGGGACACATGGTGGCTTCCACTACTTCTTGAAAATAAACTATAAAGTGTCCCGATAGACGACACTTGGCAGCTTCTACATGAATATATAAGGGACATGTGGCGGCTTCTACTGCACTTCAAGGTTTGATCTATCCTAGAGGGAGCCCACCCTTAAGGGTCTTGAAAGGCAATTTATTTTTTGAGTGTCAAGTGTTCTCCCATAAGGACACTTGGAAGACCCCTTCAAACTTCCTGATTTGAAAATGCCTAAGTGCTGAGAACCTGTTTCTTTCCTTTAGAGTCCGTAGAAACCAACCTGCAGAGTCTGTAGAAATGAGTTCATTGAACTGGGGGAGTTCATAGAAATGAGAAACCAGCCTATAGAGTCCATAGTTTTGAGGCCTTGAAGTTCTTATAACAAGTATCTATAGGGTCCCTCATTTTGAGCCTGTGGAGTCTGTAGTTTCTGAAAAGCTTAGAAAAATGAAGAAATTGAATACTTAAAACAATTTTGGAAAAGGGAAGAGAGGATTTTGGTCTGTGCAAGATCAAAATAGGTATATGTTAACTCAAAAAATGAGTGACATTTTTTAGGGACAATAAGTCCTATCCATGTATGGATTCACCAATAGGTTGTTCCATTGCAATGTGCTCATAGGCCCACACATATACAAGAGCCCCTACTTCAATCCCTCCACTATGGATCTCCAATGAAAACCTATAAAGATCATTATATAAGTGGGCCAATATAGTGTGACCTTAGGAATATATGGTATGATCAAGATCAATACAAGAAACTAAATGGTACATATGATACAAAATATGAATTGTGTCACCCTCTACTAATATGAATGATGCCAGTAAAACATAAACTTCTACAATAATGGAACATCACCTCTGATAATGTTGTCCAAATGAATCATACTAATTTGATATATGTTTTTATTCCTCTATCCAATAAAATATATGGGATAATTCTGAATATAACCATGGATGCCATCTCCAACAACCTAAACTCTCTCACTTTTGATGGGAAGCCAAAAAATATGATACACATCCTCTAACATGACCATCATCTCTCATATAGGGAGACAAAACGTGGATATGTTTGGGTTCAAAATCCTATATAGGGATGTGAGGAGGTATATATCATATGGAATCTATCCCAAATGGGCCACATGACCTAACCCTACTTGATCTAATATGGCCTAGTTGGTCACATCTATAGCCAACTTTGTTAGGGTAGAAAACTGTCTCCCATGCCTAGACTCATGAATATGCATATCCTTATGTAACCAAAAACATAATAATAAATACATATTATCAATAAAATTTTAGTCCAAAAATGTATATCTTAAAATAAAATATTCATAAATTAATAAAGGACACTAGTTTCACTATAGGATAATAGTGTCAGACACTAACATCACTATAAGATGGTAGTGTTAGACACTAACATCATTACAAGATAGTAAAATCATATGCCTACATCTAAGAATGGAAACTAGAATACTATGATTAATTTACGTTTCCCAGAACTTGATGTAGGTGTCCATTAATCAACTTAAAAGTCAAAACTTATGCCCAAAATATTTTTTTCTCAAAAATTAAAAATTTCTAGTAAATCAAAAACTAAACTTACTTACCAACTCAATAAAATCTTGGCCACCTAGATTTGTTTAGAGTACATCAAATCACACTAGTTTAGGAGATATACCACATGGAATGGTTATTGTATAAATATAATTTTTAAAAACTTTTACCGCTTATTGACACTTTGTATCTTGTCGGAACCTATTGAGTCTCAATCTCTCTACGTGCATGCCTTAAGGGGTACATCAAGAAAGGGGTGGGTAGACCATTGGTGCTTTGTAAGACTATTGGCCATTTTAAACTTTATATATACATAATTTTATCCTAAAATCATTTACCCTAAGCTTATTATTCTTAGTTATACCCATTATAAACATTTGTCTCATCTTTATCCTACTTTCTCTTGCCTTGACCCCCTTTCACTACTTAACTGTACTAGGTCAACTGGGTTGACCCTATATAGTTTTCAACCTCTAATTACTATACAAGGTCAACCATGTACTATTTAGGGATATTTTTCACTTGGAGTTTTGTTCTCTTTGACTGACCTAGCTTGGGACCTAGTGATTTATCTTGAAAACATACAGGGTCGACTAGGTCGACCCATACAACCAACATATTTGGAAGGATTTAGGGAAAGATCCACCTATATATATATATATATATATAAGTTAATTTCTAACCATTTGAGAATAGATAAGTGAAGAAGAGTAAGTGTGAATGAATATCTACTTATTGACCATTCTACTTGAGGAATAAAGCTTAGGGGTCCATAATTTCTTTGGAGATATTGATCTTATTTTGTGGAGAAGTCTTTTGGATGCATATATAGGTTGTGTATCCTAGAGATGATTCATCTTTGTTTTCCTTACATAAAACAATAATCTCTTGAAAAACACCTTGGCCAAGTGAGAGATTGAGGCTTAGTAAGTATTCTTAACTTTATTTCTCCTTTGTAATAGTAGATAGATAACACAATTGTGCTTTTCTCCCATGTATTAGGATTCTATATAAATTGACATGAGTATGTATTATATGCATGTTTAGTTTGGTTTTTTTTGTTTCTAACCCCCACTTTGTGCGATGATCTTTGGTGTGCACTAGATTAGATTTACTTTTTTGTTTATTAAAATAGAGTGAATATCAAAACCTAGGATTATTTTTGGGTTATTACATAATTATGTTAGACTTTAGGATTTAGAACCCTTCCTAGCATGGTGCATTGTGACAAGTGATCCCCTAATTGGGTCTAGTAGATCCCCATATTGGTCATGATCCTACTTAACAAACATATTCCCGATCAGAAGTATAACTATGCTCTATCTTCTCCAAGCCAGGATTGATTTTTAAACATGATGCATTTTTGATTGCATACATTTTGGTGAACCCAATTTGAAATAACCATTATAGGATTTGTTCACCTTATTTCATTCTCTCATTCTTTCATCATTGTTTTTATCATATATTTTCCATACTGTGTTGATTGCATCAATCCAACTCTAAATTTTATGTGTAGAATTTTAGGTACAGGCTACTGGATCAACCCTATCAACCTAGTACAGATTGTCTAGACTTTTAGACATCTAGTCCAGACTACTAGGTTGACCTAGTTGACCTTGTACATTTTCAAGCACTCAACAATAGGTTTTTATAAAGATTGATCGACCCAGTCGATCTAGTTAGTAGAATTTTCAAGCATATATCAAGGCTATTAAATCAAAATATTCATTCTCTACATATTTAATCCAATAAGGTTCCTTTCTATCTCTCTATCTTTTTATTTACAATATTTCCTTTTATAGTTTGTAGTCTTTAAAACTAGATCAACCCTATCGACTTAGTTCTATGTTCTATGTGCTATTTGAATAGCAGGGTCGACTTTGCTGACCCTTTTCATTTTTAGACCTTACTTTCATAGTATAGGATCAACTTTGTTGACACTATTATGTATTATATGCATACACTATTGACTATATCAACATTATACCTCATTTGAAATTTTGAATTAACCTTATATGCTAGTAATTAGCTCACACTTTCACTTCTTATTACTTACATGCTTAGAATAGATCACATAGTCTAATTAGGTGAATTTTTATTAACCATTTAGTTTTACTATTTTTTATTTTATGCACACATGACCAAATCACAAAATCTAAATAAGCATTTTAACATTTGACTACCCAAGGCCAACCTAATTGGATTTCATCACCAAGGGGGAAGCTAACTTGATGTTTTGGTCAAGTATAAAACATGGTTAATGGTATATTTTGGCTAAGCACCTGACACCCTTATGTATACAGTGTGTGAAGTGATGGGTTATGCCCCAATACTAAGCCTATATCATTACCACTATAGATCCATTTCAACCCAAACTTCCTAAAGACAACCTTTGATTGCTTTCTATTTCCTTGCTTATAGCCAACTTCTCATCACATTTAAATTCCTATTTTAATATGCTAATAAAAATTTAGGTTGACCAACTAGTTAAGCTTTTACTTTCCAAGTTTATTGCTTTCTTTTTGTTCAATTGTATTCTGTATTGTAAAAACTTGTATTAGCCAACATTAGTGCAAGGTTTTGTGCTATGTGCCCTAATTAGATCAACCTCATTGATCTAATTGATTACTTCTTTCCCTTTAGTTCTTGATTTCAAAAGTACATTGTACAGTTTTTCTTATTTTTACCTCTCCTCCCTAGCATACTAAGTCAACTAGTTTGACTTAGTATCATTTAGAATTGCCCCCTAAACATACTAAGTTGATTAGGTTACCTTAGTATCTTTTTAAACTACCCCCTAAACATACTAAGTTTACCGAGTTGACTTAACATCTTTATGAACTTCCCCCTGAGCATACTAAGCTGACTGGGTCGACTTAGTATCTTTTTAAACTTCCTCTTAAACTAACTAAGTTGACTGGGTCAACTTAGTATCTTTCTAAACTTCCTCTTGAACACAATAAGTCGACTGGGTCAACTTAGTATCTTTCCAAACTTCCTCCTAGACATACTAAGTTGATTGGGTTAAGTTTGTATCTTTATGAACTTCCTCATTAGCATACTAAGTTGACTGGGTCAACTTAATACTTTCTTGACCAACCTTGTGCAGTATAGAGTCGACCTAGTCAACCCTATTCACTCTTGGTTGATCATATCCCTCTTTTTTGTCAAAATTTTCCCAATTTTTCATTTTAGCCTTCCAATATCCACTCCTACATGGTATCATGAAGCCTCTTATCAAATTATTTATTTATAGTCTCAACCCATTCTAAATGTACATAGGTTGTTCTCTCTTACCTTGCCTATCCACTATAAAAGACAACTCTTTATGGTGTAACTCTTCATCAAAATCTTCTCAATCTCGATCTACCCATTACCATATAGTAGATCTATATAATCCTTTCAGAAAAATCCCAAACCATGAAAATCATATACCTTATACCTATTTTACCACTTCTAAACCTATAATTCATAAACTCATCAACCCATCTACATCAAATGTTGGAACCTCACATTATGTTCCACCTATTACAACTAATGTTCACAATCCTCTTGTTACACCCATAACAAGAGCGCATAGTATTATCACTTCCCAAATTAACATGGTTAAAACCACTCAAATTTATAAGCTAAATTATTCCTAATTATTAAAAAACTTTGATGATAATAATATTTACACTCCTACCAAGAATGGTGGCTTTACTAAGCTTCCTTATTCTTCTACCACACTTAAGATAACTAACACTAATCTTGGTAATCCTCCACCTAAAAAGAATCATCCTCCCACCAACACTAACAATAATCTTCCTATAAACACTAATACCCAACCTTCCAATCCACCTCTTGATACAACTCAACTTTTTGCACCTGTAGTTTAACAAATGAACATCATGCAAATAACTAATTAATCTCAAATGATGAACATGCAAAAACATTTATTAAACATGTCTAGTCAACCTCCTCAAGAAATCATGTCTCAACCAAATAAACATTTTGTCCCTCCTCCTCTTAGAGATGCTAATGGAATATCATTCCTCAACATCCAATAAATAGCAAAATGCAGTAACATCTTAAAAATGAACCTTTAGCCCCATTCATTGCATCCATATATATTGGAAACATTTATCCAACTATCACATATAATGGGAATAAGGACCATACTATATTTATTAAATATTTTGGTAATATCTATAAGGAATGGTTCCAAACTAACACCTTTTCTACCACCAAACTCTTAGCCAAAACATTTATGGGTGATGCACTTGAATGGTACAACCAATTTCCTAGACATTTCATCTCATAACTAGAGGATTTAGTCAATAATATAGTGAAGGAATTCCAACATGATGACCTTCCTTAAAATGACCTTAGCCATTTCATCAATGCCAAACAACTTCCTAATGAATTTGCTCATACTTTCATCAAATTATGGAAGTCTCTTGCTCATAAAGTGGATCATAAAATGAATGATGACATTATTTTAAAAATATTTGTCACTACTCTTAAACCTCCCCCTCAATACAAAGTTCAAATCTTTTCACCTCAAACTTTAGATGAAGCCTTAGACCAAGTAAAAAGGAAATACTTTCTTATGACTCAATTTGAACCATCTCAAACAACTACTAAAGTACCTTTCCAATCATATTTTCATAGCATTTATTTATTTGAGTTTCCCTAACCTTTAAATAGAGCATCTAATTCAACCAATTTTAACCCAACCCACCCTCCCTTGACTTTAGAACAACTTATGAATAAATTAGCACCCTCTAAACCCATGAGCTTTGATCCTTCCAAACCTCCTCCAAAATGGTACAATCCTGATAAATTTTGTTGGTGGCATGCTACTATAGGTCATTATCATGAGTCTTGTCATGATCTTCACCATTTTCTTCTTTCTTCCTTGCTTGGTCTACATTTTAATCTTGATACTCTAACAAAATAACATTATCAATACTATCTTTAAGCTTCTCAAATTAAATCTCAAGAACCAAAATCATATCAAAATTAACTACCTAATTATAAACATCAATCATCCCATACCTATACCTCATATGATAATTTTTTTCAGATCACAATTGATCCTTATTCTTACACCAATAAGGAAAATATAACTAACATGACCAACTTTAAACATATCATTGCATCTATTTAACCTCAACCTCTTATGTCACATGTAACAAAAGAGTATCTTGTTCAAATGTCTACTCCAAATCATATCATACATGGTCCTCCTTTACCTCCTCATACCTCTCCTACCCATCATATGTCACATTAAACCTCATTTAAATATAACAAACTAACACATTTGCCTATCTTTGAATGCACCTACCAACCCAATGCAAACCATTTTAATAGTTCAATGTTACCTCACTCCACCTCACATGTTGGGGCATCTTTTGATGCCCATCCACATGTCCCTTTATAATCTGGGGCATCTTGTGATTTCAATACCTACATACACTTACCCATTGGGTCATCTTATGATTCCCACTCTTATTCTACAATACATAATAAAAAATGAATTTAACTTAAGGAAACCTTCTTAGACTTATAGAATTGTATTTCACATGGTCATCTTTGATATAGATGTCAGCATAGATATTACTTATTCTTTTTGTCTCATGTTTCTTTATTTTTGTGTACTTTACTTCTTTTAGTTTCACTTTACCATGCATAATTTTCACTTTTGGGGTCTTTTATTTTCTTACACGTTACATTTGGCATTTACTTTCATTTTTGTCCTCATATATTTATTTTATTTATGTCTTTTTATGTTATTGTTTACCTTAGTAGCTTTATGATTATTTCCCCCTTATTTATCATTCCCCACCATGGGTTTCTCTTTATGAGTTTGTAATATAAGACCATGGATAGGAGCTATCCCTCCTCAAAAAATACCACCTTTGCTTCTTTTCCTATTTTATTGTTTCACACACCTTTTTGCATCCCTCATAGGTTTCTATTTTATGAGTTACAGTATAAGACCATGAATAAAACTTGACCTTCCTCATACAAATTGCCATATTATTATTATTTTTCAAAAATGTGTTTTACAATAGATACCAACTTTTTGATCTTTGTTCTCAACTTTAGTTTTTATTTATTCTAATAGATGAAATTTTTACAATAATCTATGTTAGCATTTTTTCCTCCATTTCCCTCATTCTTATGATAAGGAATCATGCTTTACTATCATTATATCATTTTTTACCATTTTTCACATTTTTTGTGATTTGAAACAATTCAAAAATTTCCATGTGTCATTCCTCTTAATTTCCCCTTTCCTTTCATTTTGCATTGGATAAAACAAGGTCGAAGTCTAGATAACACTTTTATTTTACCTAGATTTATGAGAATCTTAGACCCCATGATCTTTGAATTTATCTTTCTTAGCAACCAAGTCCCAAGTATTTAAATAAAATTCATATATAGCACCCATGTTTGGTTTTCCAAATCCATATGGAGGAGGGAATAAAAAATCCATCAAGAAAGTTAAAAGCCAAATCATTTGAAACAAAATGAAATGATATACAAAATGAAACATACAATTCTCAAAAGTCAAAATCATACCAAAATATGTGATTCTAAGCACATCTCCTATCTCTAATCAAAGCTCAAACTCCATTGTTGGCCTCACATAGATCTGAGGTCCTTTGGGGTGTGGTAGGCTAGTAGATTGGAATAGGAGAATTCAAAAAACTTTATGGTACTACCTACTTTCTCACACAAGTACCCAATCTTTATAGTAGATCGATGGCTCTATAAGGGGTCCTGAGGAATGGGGAACATATTGTGGGAAGTTAGGTCCATTTAATTTTCATTCATATAGCCTTAATGGGATGATATATATACTTCATTTATTGACCTAAGACTTGCATGGCTAAGATAAGTTCTTTAGAGTCCTTAAGGTTGAAAGTCCTCTTGTTTTGAGAAACCTAATTTGAGTGTCTTGACTTCAATAAAGAGTTCCTCTACCTTGGTTTTTCCTTCATTATCCTTGATACCCATTTAATTTACCCCCTTGATAGACAAATTGTGTTTCTAAATATGTTTTCCCTCTTCTGTTATTCCTTCTTATTCACCTCTTAAAAACATGCTAGCATTAATTTATTTTAGTTTTATCTATCCTTAGAGCAAACAAACATGTATAAGCAACTATGAATTACACTCTTACACCATTTATTTACCACACCATCTCATTATCATACTAGTCATGTCATTAGGTGGTTGTGTTTTCTTACATTATATTTTCAAACAAGCACTAAGTTTGAGTTTTGATCCTTGAGAGCTTTTGATTTTCATTTCTTCATCATGTTCTTATTTTATTCTTGTGGACTTCACTTATCTTACATATGACATTAACATTATTACATGTTTCTCTTCATGTATGCCTTATTCATGTTTATCTCACATCTTCAATTACATTTGATTTTCCATCTTTCATGTTTTTGTTTTTGCCTATGTTACATGAGCTTTCTTTTCACTTTCTTACATATCTTTGTTCAAATTGTCTTGCATTGATATTTAATTTGACATTCATGTTTTTCATGCTTCTCAATGTGATTTAGTAAGTTCTACATTCCTTTTTTCCATTTATGTTTTACTTGCTTTCCCATGTGATTTACTATGTTTTCCAATCATTTTGTCATTCATTTTCCATCCTTTTGTCATTTATTTTCCTTCAATATTCCAGCCTTGCCTTAACAATCCTAATTTTCCAATTTTCATAAATACCTTCATATCTTTGTCTTAACTCATTTTACACTACCATATGCCTATCTTCCTATTTTTTTTATTTTTTGCTACTTTTTGCACTAACTTCTAGAGGTTTACCTAATATTCTTCACATTGGATGCCTTCATTTCTATTATAGTCTAATTATTTATCTACAACACTAAGGTAAGTAAGGTATGTCTTTTTTTAAATTTTGTCCTTTCATTTATCTTATTTGATGCTTACTACACTTTACTTAGCATCAACATTATGATTTATCATGTTCTATCCCAAAACACCATCTTGTGTTACACTTACGTGACATTTGATAAGATTCGAGTGAGGCATATGTACATACATAATATTTTAAAATTTTTATCACTTACTGACACTTTGTATCTTTTAGAAACCTATGGAGTCTCAATCTCTCTAAGTGCACACCTTAAAAGGTGGACCAGGAAAGGGGTGGGTAGACCTTTGGTGCTTCGTAAGATTTTTGTCCCTTTTTCTACTTGCCATATACACACTTGTCTCCTAAAACCATTTAACCTAAGATTATTCTTCTTAGTTTTAATCATTCCAAACATTTGTCACATCTTTATCCTCCTTTCTCTTGCCTTAACCCCCTTTCATTAGTTGACTGTACTAGGTTGACTAAGTTGATCCAATATAATTTTTATCCTCTGATTACTAGGTAGGGTCAATAGGTTCAACCCTTGACTATTTAGGGATATTTTTCACTTGGAGTTTTTTTAGCCCTTTAGCCAACTTAGGTTGGGACCTAGAAATTTACCTCCTAAAAACATAAAGGGTTGCTGGGTTAAACCTATAAAACTGACATATTTGGAAGGATTTAGGGAAAGATCCACCTTTATATACAAGTTCATTTCTAACCATTTTAGAGTAGATAAGTGAAGAAGAATAATTGTGAATAAACATCTAATTATTGAACATTATACTTGAGGAATAAAGCTTAAGGTTCCATACTTTCTTTAGAGATATGGATCTTGTCTTGTGGAGAAGTATTTTAGATGCATAGATAGGACGTGTAGCCTAGACCTGATTTGTCTTTGTTATCCTTACATACTACATTGTGAATCACCTTGGCCAAGGGAGAGATTGAGACTTGGTGGGTTCATCTTTAAGGTAAGTATTCCTAACTTTATTTCTCCTTTGTAAGAGTAGATAGATAATACCATTGTGATTTTATCCCATGCATTAGGATTATGTATACATTAATGTGAGTATATGTCTTCTATACATGTTTAGTTTAGTTTTTTTTTCTAACCCTCACTTTGTGCCACAAGATTTCGTGTGCACTAGATTAGATTTACTTTCTTGTTTATTAGAATAGAGTGAATATCAAAACCTTGGACTCTTTTAGGCTTGTTGAATGATTGTGTTAGACTATAGGATTTGAAACCCTTCCTATCATGGTGTATTATGACAAGTGATCCCCTAAGTGGGTCTATTGGATCCCCATATTAGTCATGCTCTTGATTAACAAATATATTCCCAATCGAAAGTGTAGGTATGCTCTATCTTATTCAAGCTAGGATTGATTTATATACATTATTCATTTTTGATTGCATACAATTATCTTCTAATCAAAGGTCAAATTTTGGAAAATTTCAAAATGAAAATGATTTTAAATTATTATTCAAAGTACCTAATATACAAATTTTGAAAAAAAATGCAAAAGTGTATATATTGAGTACCAACGGTCTAAATTCAAAACCAAGAGTTATGTTTGGATATAGACAATGATCCCTTCCATTTACACTAAATTTGAAAATTTTAAACCATTACCAAAAATTGTTAACAATTTCCTACACATATATTAAACTAAATTTCATGTATTATAGAAGTAATGTTACAAATTACCACCACCAATACTACCAACATATAACTTGGTCCCTACATCAGTAAAATTATCATCATTTCCTTTTGTGAGGATATGACTATTAAGTACTATATCACCTCCTCCCAAAGGGGGGAATCTTAGTAGGGGAATGTTTACAAACATGTTCTTCACAACCAATTATAATTTTTAACATCTCCAAATTATAGTGGGGTCATGTTTTAGAAACATGTCCTCCACATTGGTACTTATATCAACTTTCATATTTGTACATATATAGTGGGGGAATGCTATGGTAACATTCTACCCATACTTGCATAAATTAAAAATTAACCAAATCACATAAGTTATATAATTCAAAACCATAGTTGTGACAAAATTATATACACATAGTTTTAGCATGTGAAATATCTAAGGTGCATATGCTATGTAATGTGCACCTAATATTGCAAAATAAAAATTAGTTTATATTTAAAAATACTCTCAAGTATTATCATAACCCACCAAGATGTAATTTTATGCACTGATACCCAAGATGTACTGTTATGAACTATATTGATCTTACCTATTTATAGCAGTGGCTCTTTTGGTTAGATCAGTGTGATTAAATAATTTGTTCACAACATTTTTTGGGTGATATTGGTTACATCACTCATTCTATACCAATTTACATATGTTTTCATTAAATTTTTTGTAGTTGTGAAATGATACTACCAATAGATAAAATAACACTCTTCTTATTTTGGGTTAGGGGTATGATCACATCCCAACTCTCCCTATTACAGGTACAACACCACCATAGTGAAACCCAACTGACCACTTGTAAGTTCATTAATCTTCCTAGCTAGAATATGGATGAGGTTACAATTCCCCTCTATACTTTTCTAGTTTTTAGTACTATGACTTCTTCTCCAACCATTGCTACATAACACATACACACATGTATTCTATCCATGCTATTTATTTACACTAATTTTTATTATTAATTACATGTAGACCATATAAAATAATTAATTTTTGTCATGCTCTTGGTTGAAGGTAATTTAAAAAAAAAATCCAAGGAAAATCTTGAGCAAAGACAAGGTGTGTTGTTCACACCACAATATGCATTTCTCTTTTTCCTTTAAACTAGTAATTTTAGTTTTTGATGCATTACTATATTAAAGGGGGGGGGGGCAGGGGGAATGTAGACACCCATATTTGGTATAAGTATAATTTAAAATCATTTTTTACATCCCCTTTACATATATACATATCTTGATTGAGGATTATATATCTAGTGATGTGAATTATTGTGGACCTCTTTGGTTATATCTTATTTCACTTGATTTACTTGCCCCTTAGTCCTGTATGTTATTTTATTACTCTTTATCTAATGTATACTAGGTATCCCTACTAGTTTTTCCTTATTTTTTTATCCCCGTGTATGTTTTTATCCCCTAGACACTTGTATCCATTTTGGACACTAGCATCAACACTAGTGTCCAACTATGATACAAATTATAGGTTTATATTTTTATCCCTTTTCTTATATTTCACTTTGTGATCATTGTTTAACCTTATTTTCCCATCATGTTGTCATATTTTTGCATGTCACTATATCCTAATTAAAAATAAAATGGTCCCTATATAAAGGCTATAGTCTAATTACATTACCTATAAATTTGATTTGATAATTACCAAAATAGAAAGTACTATATATTTCAAACTATCAAATTACATTAAAATACTGAATTAAACAACTAAAGAATTCAAGAGGTCAAATATACTATTACATCACTTGTACTAAGGGTTACTAGGATAAAGAGAATATAGTTTCACAATTACAATTCCACACATACCTAAGAAGGAGAACTACATGCAATTCTAAGACCCTCTATAGAGTATCAGCTATATAGGCAATACTTAAAAACAAACACGGTAGCTATGGTTAGCTCAACTCATGTGATAACCCATTTTTACCAAGTTTAAGTAGGTCTAATGTAAAAAATCTAGGGTTTTGATCATTAGACAAAATAAACAGGTATATTTTAAGGCACAAGGAAGTTACATAGGTGACAACACAAGCTTGGTACAAATTAAGATCCATTCTTGTGTGTATATTTGAATGGAAACTTGCATTAGAAGTGGACAGGTGCATCGACTCTACTGTCTATATTCGAAGCAATCATCCAATGGATAAAAAATAATAAAAACATATAATGAATAAAGTCAAAACCTGTGATGCAGTCCTCTAAGGACTCTTGATCACGATCTTGATTTAGGATAAAATATTAAACAATATATGCTCTCTCTCTCTCATCCATTAACTTCCATGTACTTTTTATATTTATCACACATGCTAAATTAGGAAATAAATATATTGTTGACTATATTTTAATGTAAATATGAATATTTTCATTCCATTAAAATAGTTTATTGATTTGTGTATTTTCTATGGAAATCCCCAAGAACCATAAAATACCAACAATCTGATTAAAAATTGATTGATATCCTACTCTACGAGTTACAGATCTTCATCAACCTCCTATTCTCTAAGATATTACAATCAAGACTAGGACACTAGTATCAACACTAGTGTCTTAAGTTTGATGCTATTATTTGAACCTTTTAAACAATAAAATTTTCAAATCTTTCAACATGTATGGGTCATATTATAATATTATTTTAACCCTCCCATCAAATAGGTTCAAAAGGTGTGTTATAAACATAAGTTAGAGACCATTCATTATCTTTAAGGATACCTATGTGCATGTTCTAAACAAATAATATAAAAGGCAACACTGAATCTTAATAAGAACATGTGGAATTTATAGAAAAGAACTTATAATTCATTACAGATAAAAGTGTTGAAAATGAGACAAGCATCGATGAAGGTGTCCAAATTGTGAAGGTAGTACCCAAGTAAATAACAAGTTGATATTTATAATTTAATAAATCGATTTGAAGCATCAACCTATCTTACTTCATATATGCATCAATAATATTTAACCATGCATGAATGAATATGCTTAGTATTATCTCTTCTTCATGTTTAAGCATTTAAATTATTGTTTGGCATGGTACTTCCTATATTTAACATATTTCCATAATTTAGCATTATATCAAAATATTGTGAATCTAAATTATTTAATTGGCCTAATTTTAGAATAGCCTTCCCCTTAGTTGATTAGGCTATTCTTACCCTAATCCTCAACTCTCAAAAGGGTTAAAAATTTGGTGAATCTGATCTTTGAGTTTTCCTTGTGCAACCATAGCTAGCTTTAGGGTTTTCATCCTTCTAGAGTTTCAAATTGATGAGATGGATTTTTATATATTTTTTTCATATCATTATTTTAACCTAGGTTCTGATTAAATTCCACTAGCCTCCCAAATTGATTTATGGTCTTTATTTTAACACATTTTCCATGTTTTTATTCATAGCATTTTCACTTTCTCTTATATAGATATTTTTGCTGATTATTATGCAATAACTATCCAACTCTCTACACAAGCTTCATTAATGTGAAAAATTATCAAACCAAATAGGACATGGGAAAAAATCAATCACATCTCCAAGATTCTATAAGGCTTCCTTATAACCCCTAAGAGGTTGATAACTATTTTCCCTATAATGAGGTCCATGCTATCACTATTTCAAGGGGTAAGGTAACCCATCCCATAAAGCTAAGAAAAGGTAACCAACATAACCTTCCTTAAACTCCTACACCTCCCACATGCCCTCTAGATGGTGAGTGTATGCATATTCAATTTAAAGTACCTATGATTTATGCCTGTGAATCCCTTAAAGATCAAATCATTATTATGAAAAGATAAATATAAAAAAAAATAAAAATTAGTTTTTGGTTTCAAAGATCACATCATGAGAAAATCAAATCACTTTCAAAAATAATCCAAAATATGCTAGTGTTAATCATGTGTTTGAATCTTCATCTAGAAATTTTATTCCTAACAAGACTTCATCTCAAGATTGGAAGCCACAAAAAAATACATCTACAATAAGTGATTCAACAAGTCAACAAAAGGATACTAAAATCTAAAGTGAAATTTTAAGAGAAATGATTTAAAACAAAGTGATCAAATTACCTCTTATACATCCTATTAGAAGATAGAAATAATAATGTGCATATCATATAATTCGTGGGCATCATATATATATATATATATATATATATATATATATATATATATATATTCCTTGAAGAACAAATCTCAAAAGATAATGGATAGTGGTGATCCTATCATTGATATATCAATTAAGAAACCCATTAACATTATGAGTGAATCTCCTAAAACAAAACTATAAAAATAATAAATATGGGTACAAAGGATAATTCAAAGCAAAAATAATTTAAATTTCAAAACTTAGAGAAAGAAAAATAAACAAAATACTAAGCTAGAGAAAATAATGTTATAAAAATATTAAAAAGTCAAAGTATAAATTGCATATTTTCCTAGTGTTCAAGTAAAGATACTTGACTCTTCTCTAGTGCATAATGAGATGCAAAATTTTGACAATGATGTAAAAACTCAAAAAATTCAAATTCTCAAGAAGGAAACTTTAATAGATGGTGCAATTGGTTTTTCATACATATGCTCAAAATGGTTTATCACATGTTCAAGAATAACCTAATAAGTTAGTCCTTTCCTGTACTAACTATGGTTATACAGAACATGATTGCAATAACATGATTAATACGTAGGATGAATATGGTAATATAATTTAGGGTTATGACACACATGATACATGGCCTAAAAAGATAAATCCATTTTATTAAATCTTTGTATTTTAGTATCACTTTCCCCTTGTCCATAATAACATTTCTAATCGATTTCAAAATAAAATAAATAATCAAATAAAGTACAAAAACATTCAAATATATATAAAATATAAAAAATATTCATCATACATATATTTACTAGATTTTACATATAATTTATTTAATTTATGTTAGTAGATAACATATAATTTCCTTTATATTCACACATGTTTCATAGGTACTTGAGTGTGATAATGTATATATTAGATCTATGATACATGAGCATGTAGATTTTGGACCTTTCCTCCACCCACATGACACACTACATTGGGAGTATTTTATTATATTGATCACAATTGATCCAAGTGATACTATTTTATGATCACCTTACATTATTGTGTTGCGATTATATACTAATTCTTACACATGTCTATACTCATGCTTACATCTTACAAAGTGTGTTGATATGATATGATACATAACATTTTTATAACACATGTATGCAAGGACTAGTATGATATACTTATGTTAGTTATTTATATTTCACCCATTTATCTTATTAAATGGCTTACTTGAGTGTACTTCTTGTTTACTACCTTGTCTTGATTATGGAACATTTGAAGATTTTCTTTATTTTATCCATAGTACCATTGAGTGTTTATTATTTCTTATGTGGATATTTGAACATGTCCTCTCCATTGAGTGTGATGTATTTGAACATGTCCATAGTTTTCAGCCTCATTAGACCCATTTTATGTGACATGAAGTGATCTTTTATGTATGATTGATTATTTTCCTAGTTTATGCTTGTTACTTCTATATGTTGCCATGATTCATATCATGCATCTTAAGGATTATTTTGTTTAGATACTATGAGGTTCATTGATACATATACTTAGATATGATACCACCATATGTACCTTTACTACATGACTGATATAGATATAACATGGTTATCTTATCTTTTTGAGATAAAGAGAATATCATGTTGCATTCCCCTCACCTCAAAAGGGGGGCATATCAGTGGGGGAATGTCATAGACACATGAGTCCACATACACATACAATTGGAAGGATTGGTAGAATATGATACAATTACATGATTTATATATATACTTGGGTTAGAATATTATGCACTTAGCACCAATTTTACAAACATGAGACAATTTTTTTTTAAAGATTTATGATAGATATTATACATAATTTATAGAGAAGAGGTTAAATTTTGATAGATAATTCAATTTATAACACATTGGAGATGCATATACATGTAAACACACTAAAATCATATATACATATTCAAATTATATACACATTTATGCACTAACCTTACCAAGATACACTAATTAAACTTTTATCTATTTATAGTAGTTAGATCTTTTGATTAGTGTGATCAAGATTTAATGCACTCAATGGCCTTTACACTACTTCCATTTTTTAGGATGATATGGTTATACCATTTGACTTGGGCAAGATTGGATAGATTATGTATATACTTGAGTTGTGATATTGAGATTCAGTTATCTTGATGGCCTTGGCACAACTCATATTTCTACTAGGTTGGGGTTATGATCACCCACAAATTATCCTATTCACTTTTCCAAGGCTTGCTTGTGAACCTATTTATTTAGTGCTGCAACAAAAAAACATCATTACTAAATAAAACTACTAAGAGGAAATATGGTTGTATTGACACACGCGTAATATTTCCTTCCTCACTTTTCTTTCAAGTATTTCAATTATCCAGTTTTAGATTATATGCACCAATTACACTATAATATTCTCTTGATTACATGTAATACACAAACAATCAATTAAAATGGGGCTAAATAAAAGATAAAAAGTGTTGTACACACCATGATACACATTTCTTTCCTTTAAACCTAGTAATTTAATTCTTATGCATTACTAAATTAAAGAGGGAAACATAGATGCTAAAAGTGGATTTTATATGATAAAATAGTCTTGTACACTTGAAAAATATCACTCATGGATCAACCTTTAGTTCATGACATTTGTCACTACCAAAAGGCTCAAATTCACCATATCACTATGCCTAAATTCTTATCATATAGTCTAAAAAATGGATCTTGTAGGTTAGCTTGAATTCACTTGAGCCCAATAACCCTTATTTTACAAGGTGGCATACCTTAATTAGAGGACCTAGAGTTTTGAGCTACATATAAATATCCAAAACCTATGTGCATGATCTGAACAAAGAATTTGAAAGGTGACAATAAAACCTAATAGGTGTAGGTGGAATTTGTAGAAAAGGACATATACTTCATTATATATAGAAGCACTAAAAATTAGATAAAAGCATTGATTCCAGTGTTAATCCAAGAGGATATGGTTCACTCAATCATACTGCATATCAATATAATTACACTTTTAGCCTTATGCTTATGTCAGTAACCATGTCATTAGGTTCCACACCTACATATAGAAATATTATTTGTAATTCCATTTCTACATTATTTCATAGCCTATTTAGTGTTAGTATTGTAACCAATGACCTATCAATAATGATGGCTAGTGACATCACCAAACTTTATGGCTCTAAAGAGATTGTTACCAAAATTTATAATATTAAAATCAACACTTCATCTTCTTGCATTGTATAATAATGTACATTTACATTCTTTATAGGTTAACAATACATTATGTTGAACCATAGAGTAAAATAGAGTTAGGTTCCCTTGCAACAACACATATGGTCCCTCATATTGTACATAACTTATCATGATACAAATTTGTTATTAAAGTTATAATTCTATTGTCACCTTGTTATTTTTTTATTATTTCTTTATTACATTACATTTCATGACCTCTGTCATTCATTACATCACTTCTATACACAAACTATTTAACTTGTGTTAAGTAGGTTGCCCACTGGGTCTCCTCATGGGCCCTAGATCAATGGTATCAGAGCATAAACACTTGATAACATTCATAAATGGTATTGTGGTGTTTTTCAGTTTTTGTCATTTATTGTATGCCCATGCATATGTGGTATGCTTATATGAAGTTAAGGATAAATACTCATAACCCTTCATCATACCTTCACATCCTCAGATGGGAGACAACATCACAATGATGCTAAATCTAGAGATGTTATAGAAAATGAAGGAGGATGATTTACAGAGAAAAAGTGGAGATCTGGAAGAACATCATGTGTGGGAATGAGCATGTATCTTTGATCACATTTTTCTCCTTATCAGGCAATAAACTTATCCAATAAAATCTCATTCTCATCAACCATTTTCAAAAATTCCATATAAGTTACAAATCAATCTAGACATTCCCATATTTAAAAGTAAAATAGATAAAAATGAACTAGATAACTAGCTTAACCTTATATATTCATACTGCATAGTAACTCATTTCTCTGAACAAGAAAAAAATACATTTCCTCTTATAAAATATTCTTTATTAGTTAAGAAATGGTGGGAAAATTATTATACTACAAATGAATAAGAGATAAGTGTAGACACATTTATACACACATGGAATGGTTTCATATAATCACTCAAATCTACCTATTATCATGTTGGTAACTATGATGATCAATGCATTAAGTTTTCTTAGTTGCACCAAGGCAAAGAGCAATATGTGAAATAATACACAGATAATTTATATACCATGGTGTCCAAACTTAGGATTCAAGATTCAAATTAGAATATTGTTTTGAATTATAGGTCAATCTTGAGACCACACATCCAATAATACTTATATTTATTGACTATATCCACCATTAGGGAAGCCTATATATATGCTTACAATTTTGAATCAAAGGCCAAGGCAAAGACTAAAGATATAATATTCAAAGTCTTAGACTAAGAAGAAATAACAATATAAATCTTCCAAGTAGAATTATAAATCAGGGAATAAATACAAACAACCACACAAGAAGAAGCAATAAATATTAGATGATTGAAACAAGCAATCTAAGACTAGCAAGTGGTTTTTATTTCATAACTCCAATAATCATTATAATGAGGAATAATACATAGGAAAAATATATTTTCATAACTTAAGACCACTATTACCACCACCATAGCATTGGAAAAAGGTTAAAAAATCATGGAATCTGAGCCTAACACCATTGTGGGCACCAAAAACATCTTTAATACCCCTAAAGAAACAAAGGAAGTCAAAATATTATTACATTCTCAAATGTGGATCAATTCCCAACCAATACAATTCATTGTTGACAATGGACACTAAGTTTTCTTGAAGCAATTGAAATATTTAAGTTTCCACTGATGCCTCACCCATAAGCATACTCCATTAGATGGTTTAGTGTGGGTTTTGAAAAACATGTCACTCAATAGTGTCAAGTGGTTTTCAACATATATCACTCCATTAGAGGTATGTGATATTATATTGGGTCAACCATAATTATATCACTGACATGAAGTATATAAATTAAAATCTTATAAATGTTGTCATAAATGTTGGTGATTTAAGATACTGCATACCAAAATTAGTTCTAAAGCTATTTCTCATTAGCACCAAATAATGTAAGAAGATATTCACATTTAGTAATAAGTTTTGATTTTGATGGTAAGATATAAAGGCAATAAAGTCTTTGTAGCACCCATGGTTACTACAGTTTCTCCAATGTTAACATATAAAGTTGCATTTTATACCAAGTTGGAAAAATACAAGGACTTATTCTAGCTACCAAATAAAGTACCTAAACACTATGAGGTAAAACATACTATTGATTTTATCATTGGAATACATATTTTTAATGCTTCATTATATTACATATCATTTTTTGAGAGTATATATATATAAAGTAACATATCCATTAACTTATGGATAAATGACATATTAGGCCCAAATTATTGCCTTGTGGTAACCCAATTATGTTTTCACCAAATATGGATGGTACATGGAGGCTCTACATTTAATATAAAGTACTTAAAAATATTATAATGATAAAATTCTTTCCACTTCCATGGTTTTAGGATGTTTTGGACCAAATTTATAGTGAAAAATACTTCACTAAGATCGACCTCAAGTCTAGGTATCATTAGATTCATGTTGGTCCTACAAACACATGGAAAATAATCTTTAATGCCAAATAAATTTGTTCAAATGGTTAGTCATTGAATTTATATTGACCAACACTCCATACACATTCATGCAGATGATCAATAATATTCTTGGGCCACTCACAACTTTGTTTTTAGTAGTCTACCTTAATGACAACCTGATCTTTGGTAGAATATGGGATGGACATCTGTGCCATATATAAGATGTGATTGACACTTTGTGAAAACACAAAATATAAGCAAACATGGATTTTTTTCATTTTACATGCCACATATTCATTAATTGGGATAAATTATGGAACCACAAGGAGTACATGTGGATCCAACCAAGATTCAAGTCATTTAGGATTAGCCACAACCAAAGAATTTCACATAGATTTTTAACTTTATGGGATTTGAAATTTTATATAGGATATTTGTGATTTGTTTCTATCATGTGAATTGGCCTCTAAAATAAGTTACTCAAGGAGGCCATATATAAAATTTTCAACTAGACTTACACACAATAAAAAACATTTGAGGAATTGAGAAACATACTCTATTATGCACCAATACTTATTTTGTCAGACCTTCAACAATCATTTGAGATGGAGACATATGCCTCTAAAATTTTGTGTGGAATAGTCATCACTCAACATGGTCACCATGTTTCTCACCATAGTGAAAATTTCACTACACTGATAAGAAATTACCTGACATGAGATCACAAGATTTATGCTTTTATTCAAGAATGCAAGCATTGAAATCATTATATCTTGGGAAATGAGGCTGTTATCCACACATCACAATACACTTTAATTATTTTAGACTTATAACAAGTTAAAAAAAGATTGAAATCATAAATGGTCTCCTTATCTTCAATAATTCCATCTAAACATCAAGAATAAGAAGGGAAGTGAAAATCTAGTTGTAGATGGCTTGAGATGCCCTCAAGTTCAAAATATCTCATTTATCTAATTTATGTACAAGGAAATGAAGTCAACACATGTTTATAATTGTATCCATATGATATGGATTTCATATATATGTATCTTAATTTTCTCTGTGGTATTTCATTTCCTAATTTTTACTTGTAGGATGGTGTTTCTATCATCTTAGGCACTTGTGCATTTTTCATGAGGCTAAGAGACGCAAAATAATATGGGATGCTCATTTTATCAAGGTTGATGGACACTTTTGGATTTAGAATACACTTTTAGTATTGTAGAAGTATTTATACTATCCACATCTCATGTTTGATGTCTCTAAATACATCAAATCATGTACTACATGTGTCATAGCCAAGCCGGTCAACAAGAATCAAGGTCTATATGAACCTCTTTCAATTACAAAAAAAACCATGAAAATATATTTCCATGGACTTTCTATCATAATAACCTATTACCAAACATGGTAATAATTGGGTATATGTATTAGTTGATAGATTCTCAAAAATGGTAATTTTCATATCTTGTAAGAAAACTATATCAACAATAACAACTCAATTATATTTTTAGTATGTTTGGATCAACTTTGGAAACCTAGAAACTATCTTTTTTATAGATATAATAGATTTTTGATCAATTTATAGAAAGAACTTTGGTATATATTAGACATAAATTTTAACATGTCCACCACTTTTCATCCCCAGATTGATTGATAAATAAAAGTGGTCAATAGGATGATAATGCATCTTATAAGAGTGTATGATTCAAAGAAGCAATGCAATGGGGATGAAAATCTACCTTTTATTCATCACAACTACAACAAATCTCTACATAACTCTAACACACACAACCATTTTAAATTTATTTTGGGTTTCCAACCCTTTGTTACATTCTCAATTTCCTCACTAAACTTGATTTGATTATTAAACATATATGAATGGGGATAATGTTGTTTAATTACCTTTGTATCAAACTATTATCATGTATGATGATGTATGGATAAACATATAATGATTATTTTGTGTGACTCATTACTTGTTGGTTAGTTGTACACAAGTTTCATATGCATGTAAATTATGCTCATTCAACATTATTATGATTTAACAACATTTTTATTGATTATCATTATTACAGGCTAACTATCATTTATATTTGTGAGGTGGATGTAAGAGAAAGTCAACTCTATAGATATATATTGAGGGAGAGTATCATTAGGGAGGGTGTTCTAGATTATTACGTTGGAGGTGGAGAGATTAGACAAGGAACCCTGCACATACCTCATAGTACAAATAAATTCATGATTGTTTGTTAGTGAATAGTTATGTGATTGATTTAATTTCAGTTATGTTTGCTTATTTCATGCTTGATCATGTTGATTTTATTTTTATTTGTGTTTAGATACTATTTTTGTCTTGGTTACAATTGTTACTATTTTTTAAGATTATGATGTTATTTATATTATGGATTATTAAAATTATATATGTCCTTTAGATGACTGTACTTGGGAATTATTGACTGTATAACTCTATACATGCATGTACATACAAGAATTCAATAGAAAAAGTATCATTATAACACATTTATAAATGTCATGGGAAAAAAATTACATTTATAATTATCTACAAATTAATTTTTTCAAATAAACATTATCTAACCTATACCCTAGGTGAGGGAGACTAATGTGGTACCTAGGGTGACATAGTTTTTAAATGCCTAAGGGGTTAAACTAGGTATGAAACTTTATTTTTTAATGTTTAAAATTATGATATGTATTCAAATTATTATTAACATAATTATTATGTTTATTGATAAATACATTCATCAACCCTAATTGGGAGTCATCATTTTGTTGTTTTACTTAGTCAAGCCATGCAAAATTGGGAGAGTTAGGGTTCAAATATCATTTTAGAGGAGATATAAGATGATTATATTATTTTGGCTATTGAATTTGGAAGTTGTTGAGGCACGCTAAGAATTTTTGGTATTATGATGAGTCATTCTAGGAAATTGATGGATGGATAAGTGTTCATCATGAAATTAGGGGTTTCAAGTGGCATGCAGATGGCTATGGAAATAATAAAAAATGAAGGGGTTTTTGGAATGCAAGGAGGCCATGGTTGATAGAGAGTATAAATAAGAAGAAAAGAACTCTAATTCATAGGCAAAGAAAAAAATATACTTTAGGGGAACTTAAGAGGTAGGGTTTGTTCTTTGATTTACCCTAAAATCCTATATTGATGTTATACAATTTATAGTTGAAATAATATAGGAATTTTAAAATAGTTGTTATAGAAGGAAAAATACTTGTGAAGAATCAAGGATTTGACCCTATGGGAGGAGGCTGCCCACATAATTGAATCAGAGATTTGAATCAGGTATAAAATGAATATAGAAGGTTAGGGTAACTGGAAAAAATAAGATTCTTGTGTGGTTATATTTACATGGCTATGTGTATATTTTATTCATATGATGCAAATGTTTGTGTGTGTCAAATGGATAAGTATTAGTAAAAGTTGAATGGCCATGATATATTATTATGGTTATATGATCATTAGGGTTATTTGGAATATAAATTGGGTTTATGTATTTATTATGTGGTTGTGATGTTTGTTTCATTATTTCATTGAAATGGATGTATGTTTAGTTTAAATGGGAATGGCTGGGAGATGGTTTCCAATTTAACTCAAGTTATATAGTTGACTATGTAAAAATTGGTCATATAGTTGACTATGTATAAAATGGTTATATAGATGACTGTGTATAAAATGGTTATATAGTTGACTATGTATAAAATGGTTATTAGTTGATTGTGTGTAATTTATATGAACATATATAAAAAGAATAATATTATATTTATATAGAATAAATGTGAGTGTTACTTAGTTGTGTGGTTTTCAAGTTTGGACATTTAGTCACAATAGTTAAAAGGAATATAACTAGGTGTATTATTTGTGAGAATGTTTAATAGGAAGATCTGGCTTAGTTATAACTTATGACTAATAAGATGATTTCAACTATGGGTCTAATATGCCTAAAAATACCAAGTTTATTAACTTGTGTTTAATTTGATAAAAAAAATTTATTATTATATGATTGGTTGTGTTGATTATATGTTAAGTATCATATATTGGCTTGATCGAGTAATATAAAATATTATTGTATGTTTCTATTATCTTAAATATATATACAGAGTAGTATATAGATAAAAACATAAATTATTAGTTGAATTGTTTCATAATGTTAAATGGTTTTATATAGTTACATTAATGATTGAAAAATGTTTGACTAGGCTATGTTAGATGTACATACCAAACATAGCTTAAACATTTATAAATATAATTATAGTTGAATTATATTTGGGGCATGGATGTTTAATTTAGGGGTTAAATTTGTGTTGAACATTTTCATTGAGTTGATGTATCTTATGGTACATAATAAAATATTTCACATTTGAGGTTTTGTGTTTTAAGGTATTTAATGGAGACATTAGATGTTGTGTGGTTTTAATATAAATTATATTTTGGTTTAAAATTGAGTTATATTTTCTTAAGTTGGGAGCTTAGGCAGAAAGATTAAATTTGAAACACACACACACATAAAAATTATACTCACATATATATATATATATATATATATATATATATATATATATATATATATATATATATATATATATATATATATATATATATATACATACATACATATATACATAAATTACACACACACACACACAATGACATTAGGAATTTTATAAGGGTTTTAAAAATATATAAATATAAGTGGACATATATAGTATATATGTATATGCAAAAAATTTAGAAGGTACATAGATGTTTTTTATAGTGAATAAATGTGTTCATATGCAAACTGTGATGTATTTCATTGATTTATAATATGATGTTTCAGTTATTAATTGAATGGAAAATAACTAATTACTATTTAGATCAAACAAACATTATGGTTATTATATTTTATCAATAATTTGGGATTAATGTGAAATTCTTGAATTGTGTTTACTTTTATTATAATGCCTATGAAAATGGGTGTTTTTATATAAATTGGTAAATACTTAACTATTATAAATACTATTAGTAATCAAATTAATTATAATATTGCCTTATTGAAAGTAGATATTAGGCTGGATTGGAACTTATAAATTATGTCAATAGGTTTTACATTGTTATTACATAGCATGTAATTATTTCATGTTGTTTCCTTTGTATTTAAATACCATGGTATTGTTATTAAATGTATATGAGAATTCCATCGAATCTTGTATATGAATTATTTAGTAATTTTGATATTAATGACACTAAGGTGCTGATATTGTGAGAAAGTTATCACACATTTATTTAGAGTCATTAATACATGGAACAAATGAAATCTGATTATGTGTGTGTGTGTATAAATATGATTGATCTATGTGATCTTCAAACTATATAAAATTTTTGTCCAAATTAATGTTTATAATTAAACATTATCATTTCACCTATTTTATTAATATGCATATATGCATGATGTCATGTTAGAACAAAATTATTTATATTATGCTTCATGTAGTGAATATCTTATAACACACATGTTCTAGTTGACTTCTTGATACCTACACTATTATCATCTGATCATCCATGAAGGGATGGCCATTCCTTAGTTGGGAAATTATGCTGGGGATCTATGGTTCATGGTTGGTGTGGAGAAAAACTCTGATGATGATCTCCCTCTCCTCCAACAATCAACCAATAAAGACTTTTACTCATGATTACATTTAATATATATTAGCAAGGTTGTGATACTTGTTGATAGTTTGATCATTATATAAATGAATCATAACCATTTATTTATATAATATGTATTTAGTTAAAGATTAAATAACTTATCTTAAGTAATAAAAAATTGGTTTAGATTATTAAATTGATTTAGTTTTTTTTACCTTTTTTAGGTTAAATTTAGCGGGGTTATAAGATTGTGGTATTAGTGCTGAGGCTCAAACTCTAAGACTTAATGAATATGCTAATGTATTCATATTATCCTATTAATCATAAAGGAGAATGGTGCATGGTAGACCTAGAGGTAGAGGTAATTCAAACACTAACCCTCCAATGGATCCGAATCAATTTTCCCTAGAGCAAGCTTGAAAGCTGGATTAGATTCTCATAGCCATGCATGAAAATATGGATTGAATCATGGCCTTAGAATAAGAAGTGCATGGAAATTTTAGTGAAATCAATCAATAAGAGCCTAAAAAACAACTTGCTCAACAAGAAGCTTAACAAGAGCATAGGCATGATGAGGCACTGCAAGATGCAAGGGCTTATGTAATTGCATAACTTACATGAGACATGAAGAAATTTAACTCTTTTAAGTTTAATATAATTGTGTTATGGGATCGTGCATAATCTTGGTTGAGAGAAATGGAAAAGTGCTTTGAGATCTGTAATTACTTAAAAGTCATTAAGGTAGTTTGGGGAGTATATCAACTTGATGTAGAAATAACAACATGGTGGGAAAATAAGAAGCTCAATATGAACCTCAACTCTACTACCACCACATGGGAGAAATTCATGGTTTTTTTCAAATCATGATGGTTGCCTTAGTTATGTTTTGACCATAAGCTAATAGATTTTTAGAATCTGAAGTAGGGAGATCTTTCAATGAATGAATACTAGGAACAATTTAACTAAACTCCTAAAATATGTTCTTCAATATCAGGCAAAAAAAATTTATATATAAAAGTTCATTATGGGATTAAAAACCCAAATTGGATGTGAGGTAGATGTTCATGGGCCATCTACGATGGACTAGGTCTTTGTAAAGGTAGTTAAGCAATAGTCAAAACCAAAGTATCTTGCTTAGGTTAGGGAGAAGATCAAGAATAAGTTTGGAGGTTACAAACCCACTCTTAAGAAGAATAACTAGAAAAAGAAAGTAAATTTGAAGAATTAGTTTAGCAATTAGAATGCTAAATTTAGTAACTTCTCAAGTAACAATAAAGTAGATGGTGATTTAAGACTAGTTTTAAAGGGACTCAATAGTCTAAAAGGAAAGTAACACTTGGTGGATTTTTCATCTATGGGGGTGATCACTATGCTAGGAAATTTACTCAAGAAAAATCTAAAGGTAAAGCTAAGGGTACTATGTAGCAAGGAACCTTTCAACATATAATCCACGTGGTTGTTAAGTGTTAACAATTGTCAAGCTGATTTTCAAGTCCCATCTATTGAGGTTACATGTAATATTTCTGGTCAACCCATTTCCATTTTTATTAACACTAGATATATACAATATTTTATTTCTTTGTGAATGCTATCTAAGTTGTCTAAGAAAGCTAGTTTAATGGAAAATGTATGGTCAGTACAATATGGGAATGAAGCCAAGGCTAAAGTTGATAGGTGTTTAGTAGAAGCTGAGATTGAATTGCCTAAATTCACATCCATAGTAGCGATTTATGAAACACCACTAAGGTCATATGATGTAATACTAGGGGTAAAATAACTAAATAATCACAAAGCTAATGTAGATTGTTATTTTAAGAAGGTAGAATGTCAAGATGATTTTGGGAATCAGACTCAAATTTAGGGTGAGAAAAGGGAGTTGAAACATAGGTAGATTTTCATAATTCAACTTAATAAGGATTAAAAGAAAGGGTGTCATACATTTATTATTAAAATAAATGAAATGGAGGAATATAAGGAATCATATATTGAGGATTATCCTTTTATTAATAACTTTTAGGATGTGTTTCTAGAGGAATTGCTGAATTTACCACTGAAGTGAGAGTTTGATTTCTCAATTTACATAATACCTAGTTCAGGACTATAATCCAAAGTACCTTACATGATGATGAATATATAATTGGCTAATTTAAAATCTAAACTATAGGATTTGTTATCTAAAGGGTTGCTTCGACCAAATGTGTCACCATGGGGTGCACTAGTGGTGTTTGTTAAAAAGAAGAATGGTATTCTTCACCTATGTATTTATTACAGGCTGTTGAATAAAGTGATAATCAAGAATAGATATACATTACATTGCATTGATTATATCTTTGATTAAATGCATGGGGAAATAATTTTATCTAAGATAGACCTCCAAGTAGGATATCACTAGCTGAGAATCTGAGAAGAAAATATTCCAAAAATAATGTTCAAAACTCGATATGGGGACTATGAATTTATAGTGTTGCCTTTTAGGTTAACAAATGATTTGGAAACATTAATTAATCTCATAAATAATGTGTTTAGGGATTATCTAGACCACTTTGTGATAGTTTTTCTATATGATATCCTCATTTATTCTAAGAATGAGGAAGAACATCTTCAACACTTAGAGTTGGTTTTACATCATTTGCAGAAGCATAAATTATATCGTAAGTTGTTTAAATGTGTATTTTTACAAAGGAAATTAAAATATTTGGGACACATTATCTCCACAAATGGAATTTACATTGATCTAATGAAGATAAGAGCCATAATGGAGTGGCCAACACCTAAAATATGCATGAGGTGAGAAGTTTTATGGGATGAGTAGGGTATTATAGGAAATTTGTTCCAAATTTATAAAAAATAACTAACCTAATACCTCTCTTCATTAGAAGAATCAGAGTTTTGCTTGGTTATACAAGTGTAAAAAATCTTTTTAAGAGATAAAAATGAGGATTACATAAGCACATGTGCTAAGAGTTCATGATCCTAATGGTCTATTCTCAATAATCACTAATGCATCTGGGGATAGTTTTGAAGGGTTATTATGCAAGATGGTTCAGTTGTAGCATATGAGTCCAAAAATATTAATCCATATAAGGTAAATTATGCCCCACATGATCTATAACTTATTGTAATAGTACATGCCTTACAAGTTTAAAGGCATTATCTATTGAGGAAGTCATTTGAGCTCAAGTTTGACAACTTGGGGCTCAAGTATGTTTTCACCCAATAGAACTTGAATGCTCATCATAGACTATGGTTAGATTTTTTATCTAACTTGTTGGGTGAATATTTTGTCATCAACTAACTGATGGTAAAATGGGGATATCAGCCACAACATAAGGGAGATTTACACTATGAATAGTATGGGTTTACCAGATCTAGATGAGATGAATCTCTCCTCTCATCAAGGGGAGGTTCCCTATCAGTATTTGTGTGCTATAAGCATATATATATAATTAAGCAGAAAATAACACATGGGGGGGGGGTAAAACAACATCTACTTCTCTTCTTTCAGAAGTAATGTATGAAGGACAAAAGAGGAAAATCCCTGGTCTAAAGCTAACAACACTCCTCTTCTTTCAGGAATGGTATCAAATGAAGAGCAAGAGATTACCTGAAGTAATAAAGTACTCAAGAATGCTCACGCAAGCACAAAGTCTTTCGTAGCTTCTTCCACCGATCCGGAGCAAGTACAACCGTAGAGTAAAATGAAGCACAAAGTCTTCACCTGAAACTACAAAATATAAATGAATCTGAAAGATAAAAGCAGCACAAAGTCTATCTTCTACCTTCTAGAGGCGCTCTCAGATAATATCAACACATTCACTTTGCTTATTAAATCAGATAAACAAGAGGTTATCAGGAAAGAGTACATAAGAAACTATTTCCTAGATGACACAGATAACTTCAACACAAAGTCTGAAATCACTTGCTTCTCATTCATTCAACAAAATATGATTTACAAATCTGAGCACAAAGTCTCAAAAGTTGCTTCAATTTCAACAGAGTGTTTGCTCTTAATTTTTCCAAGATCCATACACAAATGAGGTCTCCGCTTTTTATAGGGAGAAAATCCTCAAAAACAAAATAATAAAATATACAAAATATCTTGGTCAAAGATGACTCATCTTTGACTTTTAGATATTTTCCAAAATATTTTATTCGTAATTACATTTTACAAAATTACATGCATTCTATAGAAAACAGAAATGCATAAGGATAGAAGAAGAAAGAGAGAAAGTGTCAGTTCTTGCCACTGGAATTCTTCAGATGAGCATCGTACATGGTGATTGATGCCTGGATCCCGATGCTATCCGGTGCAACTGCGTGGTTGGGGACGACCCTTGCTCTGATCAATGCGTCTTTTAATGCTGTGATGGCTTTATAGTGGCCAGTTAACCTGGATCTTAAATTTTCCAGAGTCAACTGAGCATCCAGAATGCTATCAACTGAAGTCATTGAGAAAGACGCTCCTTTGAAATCCTTATGGATCATCCCATCAAAATTTTGAATCATTTCATCTGCTGGAAGGAACTGATGATCCTTAGAGGTCAATTCGCAGGGTAGCTCTTCTAATTTGTTCAACAAGCTCAGGTCACTTTTATCACTAGCTTCTTTAAAAGCTTTGAGATCATCAATTAGATCTTTGAGTACCTGGATCCTAAAAATCATTGTCTCTTTGATCTCAACATATGAATCCTTGTTGGGGATAACTCCGATAGATATCAGGGTACTCTTTTTTAGACCTTCCATTTCCTTCCATCTTCCGAGATCTTTCTCCAAGCCATTAATCTCTTGAGAGGTGAGAGAAATGAAACTGTCTACTTGAGCCTTCAATCTCTTCATTTTCCCTGTTCTTTCTGCAACCTCAGACAGCAGAGAGATTCCTTGATTGTGTATTCGGTCAATATATTCCTCCATTACTTTTCCCTTTAAATAAGTCTTTTCAGCTTTCTGAATAACTGAATCATCCACTGAAAAGGCCTCTGGAGTTGCTGCTTCAGGTGGGATGGTGAATCTTCTGATTACTGCCGTTAACTGCTCAGCCTTGGCTTTATAAAAATCTTTCATCTCTTTTTCTTTGTCAAATTTTTGGACCATAATGTCCATTGCTGACTGAAGATCACTCTTCGCACCTTCGTGTGTAACCTTGCCTAGTTCAACACGAGAAAAGGAATAACTGCTCATTTCAAAACCCTCAAGGGTTGCGTCCTATGGGGGTTTGGCAATTTCCAGAAATTTCTGCCCCTTTTCCTCGACCAACTTGGAAAGGATCTTTGGTTTCTTGGGAGCCTTTGTTCTGGCCGGCACAATCTTGCCAAAATCGAATTCTTCTGGGGAGATGGCCCTTTTCTTTCTCTTTAGTGTGAAAGCAGACATCCACGGTGGGAGAGAAGTGCCTGTTGTAACAATAGTTGCTTCTGCTGGTGTCACGGTAGCAGCCTCCACGCTACTGGTGGTGACAGTAGTGGTAGTTGGAGTGACCGGTGAGACTGTGTCAACTGTTGATTCAGGATTAGGCACCGGGCTTGGTGGCAGGTTGAAAGATGGAGATGATAAACTTGGAATGGATGCAGAAGAGCGAGGGGAACCTGCTGAAGGATCTTGTGGATCACCAAAAACCACCTTGGAAGGAGAAGCAGCACCGGAAGATGGAACGCTAATGGGAGAGATAGGGAAAGTGGGCACCGAAGGAGATTGATGAGAAGGAGAGGAGCCCTGGATCGGCCGCACATGTTCCGTTGAGGTTGGAGACCCAACACCTGGTCGTTCTGAAAGTTATTCTGTTGACCCCATCGGTTGAGCTGCCTGTACCCCGAGACTTCGTTCTGTGGTTCCTTCGACTGTTGCCTCAGGTTTTTGTTCTGACCTAGGTTTCTTGGATACAAAGACGATCCTAGGCTTGTGAGGTCTGGAAGATGAAGGGATGTCGTCTTTGTTTTTGGTTCGGCTTTCTGCCTTTCTCTTCATCTCTGCTTGATATTTGGCCTCTGACCCTATAATGAATTCTTTTAGGGTGATTCCATTTGCTGCCAACCAACTATTGGTGTTAGGCAATACTGGTTCGAATCTTTTCCTTAGAGAAGTCAGCTCTTTTTGAGACCAGTTGATCGGAGGAAGAGGAGAACCAGCGACCTCTGTCAGATATCTGCTGTTCACTATATTTCCATCGTTAATCAATCCTGAAGGGATCTCTACAAGCCTGAGGTACTCTATCTGATCTAGCGTGAGGCGGCAATAGTCCATCTTTTTTATCTCTTCGGCTGTCCTTATATTTACCCAGATGTCCTCAATCATAGGCTCGTGAAAATGAGTCTTCCTTCGAATCGTCTCCCTGACTCCTCTGTAATCAAATTTTTCCCATCTTTTGAAAGGTTTGATGGTAACCATCTGCATCTCTGTTTCCATAACCTTGGCTTTAGTCGATGTAGCAATGGAAAATCTGCCAATCTGGATAGGAAACTTGAAACCAGGTCTCTTAAGCTCCATCTGTTTTGAGTGTACGACGGCCAGTTGTCGGCAAAGCTCCATTAGAACCAACCTGTCTGAAGGGAATTTGGGGAGCATATAAGGGTATCCTTGGAAGAAACCCACCCGTAGATAAGAAAATGTAGGGAACTGGAGGAACATGCAGCCAAAACTATTCACTACTGTCCAAGCCTCGTCTGACATTCTCTTCTGCTCCAGTTGAGGATCGAAGAGACATAGAAATACGGCAAAGAATGCGTCATTCACTCGCCTGAAATAACGTGTCAATCCTTGAAGTGTCAGCTGCAGATAGTATGAATAGACCGGGGTGGTCTTCCTATCCCCCTCTGTGGTTAGGCCTGGGAAAGATCGCATGGCAGCAGCTATGTAGACCAGGTACGAGGTCATGTAGAATTTGAAGGAGGTTTGTACCCTAGTCAGCTGCTCGTGAATAGCGTTGCTGATCTGTTCTCCCTAGAAGATGTCCTGTTTGCCTTGTAGAATGATCTTTATGAACGGATACATCCATTCATGGAATTGTGAAGAAGACGGGAGGCCCCGTACTCTGCTGAGAAGGGTGATTAAGTCACCAACCTCTTCAATGAAGTCGCTTCTGGGGAAGCTTTTCGGCCATCTGGATAGGCCGGTCCTTAGGGTTTTTAACCACTTATGGTTTATGACCCTCTTTGCCCTCTCGGGGTCTTTGTCATACTCCCTCTGCGCATTCTCGAAGTCGATTTGGGTCACTTCGGTGGCTGGTGGACATAAAAAGACTTTGTCGATAAATTCGGGGTCTAACCGAATGATCATGCTGCCACTGGCGTCTGAGACTGATCTGGTCTCTTTGTCGTAGAAGTGCGCGCATTGAAGGACAAATTCTGCATGATGAGCTGCTACTGGGAAGGTGGCCACCAGGTGGATGTTACTCTCGATAATCCTCATTATCCCAGTGCTGGGATTGGTCGCTTTGGTTCGTACCAGGAATTCGGCCATATCTACGTGGCCGATCTCAGTGTCTCAAATGTCATCGACATTCGAGGTGATCACTGTGAGCGGGAAGATGCCCTGGTATCTGTATTTCATCTTCTTTGCCTTTGAAGGAGATGCTTCTGTCATGGGGGACGATCTCGTTTGAACGGGGGCAGGCGTGCAGGAGCTTGCTGAAGGAGCTGCAGCCATAGTCGAAAGGAGAGTGAGAGACGGGGAGAGCAATTCAAGTGACAAGGGCTATAGGAGGTCACTTAAATAGGTCAGGATGGGCAAAGAGACAGAAAATGAGGAAGAAAAATCTCAAAAAGGACAACCCCGAAAAAAAAATCTGGGAGTTGAAAAAAGAAGGAAAAGAGCAGGGGCGGCGAAAATCGCCGCCCTTGCAAGAAGAGAGCAGGGGCGGCGAAAATCGCCGCCCTTGCAAGAAGGGAGCAGGGGCGGCAAAAATCGCCTCCCTTGCAAGAAAAGTGCAGGGGCGGTGATTTTTGCCGCCCTTGCAGAAAAAGTGCAGAGGCGGCGATTTTCGCCGCCCTTGCGGAAAAAGTGCATGGGCGGCGTGCATGGGCGGCGATTTTTGCCGCCCTTGCGGAAAAAGACAAGGCAAGATGAAACTGGCAAGTTTCGTAGGGGTTCGTTTGCAAAATGAGCAAAGCTCATTTTGGGAACAACAGCTGGCTCCTGTTGGGGAACTTCTGCTCAATCGAAAGGGTTAGCAGAAGCAGAAACCAGTCTCTAAGTGCCTTCATCCAAGCCACTGGGCTACAGAGCCGAGCGAAAGAAAAAAGATAAAAAGAAAAAGAACTGCACATATTTACAAATGGACTCATCCAAGCTTCAAGGGTTGAAAAGCTTTAGATGCTACCCATTATGAGGTAGTGTAAACGGCGTTCCATCTTTATACTCCAGCAAAAAGCTAGCTTCACCACAGAGCTGTCGAATGGTGAACGGACCCCTCCACAGAGAGTCAAATTTGCCGTGCATCCCTTTCGGTTCACGCCGTTTGTCCCACAACAAGACTTGATCTCTGACTTGGAACTCACGCGCCTTAGCTCTTTTATCGAAAAGTGCCTTTACCTGGTTCTGGTGCTCCCTGATCCGATCTACCACCGTAACTCATTGTTCATTCAGCTCCATCAGATACATGATACGCTTGTCGACTGAGCCTTCAAAGGTTGAATCTTCGATTGCTCTGGTTAACCTGAGTGCTGGTAGTTCAAGGGTGATGGGGATTTTAGCATTTCGTCCATATAAGAGTTGGAAAGGTGACATACCTATAGCTCTTTTAGGCGTTATCCTGTCGGCCCATAAAGCATCATACAAAGCTTTGTGCCATGTTCTATGATTGTCGTCCACCAACTTTCTGATGATGGTGACCAGGTTCTTGTTACTTGATTCCGCTTGTCCATTTCCCTGGGGGAAATAGTCTGAAGTGTGAGACAAAGTAATCCCATAATGGAAACAAAATTGAGTGATTTCATGTGACGAAAAGCAAGCCGCATTATCCGTCACAATTTTTAGTGGAACTCCAAACCTCGTGATGATATTTTCTTTGAGGAAGGTGCATACTACTTCAGATGTAGCATGTTTAGTTGGTTTGGCCTCCACCCACTTAGTAAAATAGTCTGTCACGGTGAGGACATAATCATGTTTGGCGCTTGAAGATGGGTTAATTGCACTGATGAAATCAATACCCCACTGCTGGAACGGTTCATCGATCACAACCGGCCTGAGGGGAAAAGCAGGTAGCTTGGGTTTTTCGACAAATTGCTGACACGGCTCACACTTTCGTACCCATTTGTAGGCATCCTGAAAAAGCGTAGGCCAAAAGTACCTTGCTCGTAGAATCTTGTGTGCCGTCACCGGTGCAGAGAAATGTCCTCCACAGGCCAAATTGTGGAAAGATTCTAAAAGTCTTTCTTGTTGAGCTTTATCAACACAACGAAGAAATGCCCCATCCAGGTTCCTTTTGTAAAGACCATGGTCCCATAGAACATAACCAACTGCTTTTAATTTAATATTCCGCTTTTATTTAAAAGAAAGATGAGGAGGGCATTCACCATATGTTAGGAAATAAGCAATGTCAGAAAACCACTCATCAGTAGTAGTGACAAAGAGAACTGTGGGCACGTTTTCAATATCTTGATCTTCATTTCCTAATTCCTCTGGAGTGTTGTTGGTGATTAATTGGCAAAGGCCCCGTCCCCGTATGAGCTTGGTTGGTTTGATGTCTAGATCAAATTCCTGAATTTTGGCAATCCAGTTACCCCTCTTTGTGCCGAACTCTTGCTGAGTCAAAATAGATTTTATTGTTGTATCTGGTACGAGGACTTCAGTGTGAGAATTCAGGATATAAAACTTGAAATGCTTGACAGCCTTGACCACGGCGTATGCGTGTTTCTCCATAAGGTAATATTTCAACTCGTGATTTTTGAGTGGGCAGCTCATGAACGAAATAGGAGACTCTGCATTTTCTGAATTGGGCTGAACCAAAATAGCTGATAGTGTATGCTCGGAGGCATAACTATATATTTTGAAACCTTTGGTATAGTCTGGACAGACCAAGATTGGTGCCCCTGCAATTGCTTCTTTAATTTCTTTGAACGCTGCTTTGCCTTCGACGGTCCATCTAAATGTGGCATTGCTCTTCATCATGTTGACAATGTGACGGGTTTTCTCGGCGAATTCAGGAACAAATCTCCTAAGGAAATTGACCTTTCCAAAGAAAGAATGAACTGCAGTCTTGCTGGTAGGCAGAGTTAGTTCCTGAATGGATCTAACTCTTTCTGAATCAATTCTAATACCTTCTCAGGACACTACGTGTCTGAGAAGCTTCCCTTCAGTTACTCCGAAAATGGATTTCTTTGGGTTTAATGAGATGCCATTTTGACGACAGCGCTCTAGTACTCTTTGCAAATGGTGAACATGCTCAGAACGCTATTTTGAAAATACCGTCAGATCATCTAAGTATACTACAATGAATTTTCCCATTATATCTTTGAAAGCGAGATCCATAGCCCTTTGAAAAGTAGCCCCTGCATTTATCAGATCGAAAGGCATCCTGCGGTAAGCGAAAGTACCCCAGGGTGTGGTGAATGCTGTCTTATGTTGATCTGCTTTTCCGACCTCCACTTGATTATAACCTGAAAAACCGTCAAGCATTGATAACATTTCCAAACCTGTTACCATCTGTAGGACTTGATCCATAATGGGAAGGGGGTAGTTATCTTTTAAGGACAGCTGATTCAAATTTCTAAAATCCACACAGATTCGGATCTCACCATTTTTCTTTCTGACGGGTACTATGTTAGCGACCCATGTTGAGTGATGGATTAGAAAAATTATCCGAGCATCCAGCATCTTTTGTATCTCGGCTAAAATAGTATCTGAGATTTTTGGATTATATTGCCTGGATTTCTGTTTATAAGGCACAGAATTGGCTTTCAGGGGGATATCATGACGGACGTCATGTGGCCTGAGAGATTTCAGGTCATCATAAGAATAGGCCAACACATCCCTATATTGACAGAGTAAACTAGCAAGCTCAAATCTTTCTTTGGAAGTGCAACATTTCCCAATGTTTACCATCTTAGGGTCATACTTGGTCCCCAAGTTGATTTGATCAAAATCTGAAGAAGAACTTGAATCCGTTTGTTGTTTTTTGACAAACCGGTCATGGTCATCAAACAGCTTCTCTAGGGAAACTAAACCTTTGGAAATTTTATTTCTCTTCAGCTGCAGCAAATCTTCACCTGTATGGGTCTGGGTTTTAGGGGTTGGTCCATACTCTCGAGGTTCGCAGCCTTCAAAACACAATTGTTTGAAAGTGTCTTTTTGCTCCAAGAAAGCGATGATTTGATCATCGTCATTAAATATTTGCCAGTGGTCAACATTGTCTGGTACACTTGGTCAGAAAACCAACTCAATAGTATACTTATCTCCTTTGAAATTAGGATGGGGAATCAGGAGAGTTGCAGAGACAGCCAATGCGTCTGCTCGATCATTGAATTCCCTCAGAATGGCAGAGATATTGAAGGCGTCGAAATACTCAATCTGATCCCATACTTGATTGCGATAATGGCGCAACCTCTCATTTTTGGTCTGATAGAGGTTCCTTATCTGATACACTATCAACTCAGCATCCCCTTTGGCATGGATTTTCTTTATGCCTTTGTCTTTGGCAGCCTATAGTCCAAGCAAAAGGGATTCGTACTCAGCTGTGTTGTTGGTATTGTTGAATTGTAATTTATAAGCAAAAGGGATAACCTCTCCCTGAGGGGATACCAACACAACTCTGGCTCCTAATCCAGTAGAAGAGCAACTGCCGTCAAACTCTAAGGTCCATAACTCATCAGGCATGGTTTTTTTTCCACAAACTTCCCCATTCTGGGGAAAGGGTTGATTTGTGTGTTCATTTGGTTTTGACATTCCACCTCTAGCGCTAGGCGAAACCGAACCTAAATCATTATCCGTAGGAGTTTCCTCCGGGGCGCCGTGGATTTTGTCAGTGGATAAGAAATAAGTGCCCATACCTGATGACTCGAATAAAATTTGAGCTTCGGGTGCTGTGGAACGGGTAACTACGTACCTGGCTTCTTTTTCAAGAAGCAACTTCTTCATGATACCCTGAACTGGAATCCTGGCCTCTGATAGGTCCATGCTCAATTCACCTCCAACATCCTTACAAAAATTCCGTCCAAGCAAGATGCCGTAAGATGCTGGGACATCGGCCATTAGAACTGTCATTTTGATTCGCTTTTCGGGAAAAGCCGCAAAAGCGTATTGAGCATCTTTTATTTGGCCAAGGAGGGGAACCTGCTTATTTTCCATGGAAAAACACCTCCCAAAAGTTTTGGTTAAAGTCAGGCTGAGGGAGTCTGCCACTTTTGTAGGCATGACGTTATCTGAAGCCCTGGAGTCTATAATGTAGTTACTCAGTTTGAAACCATTTATAAGCAGAGAGACATAAAAAGGTTTTATTTTTCCGAGAGCGACTGGGGGTGTCACAACCAGATTATTTTGGGCTGGTTTGTCTTTGGGGAGATCTGGAACAACCTTCGAAGGATTTTGTCCTATAGGGACAGCTTTATTTTTAACATATTCTGCTAACCTATCAAGCTGTTCTGGGTTAGCTCTCAAATACTCAATCTTCGTCATTTGAATTTTAGTTTTTTTAGCATGATCAATAATATCAAATGATTGAAAGGTGGTTGCAATAGAAAAAGGAGCAATCCCCTCATTAAGGACCTTGACAGGTTCTTCACCGGCCTGAGTAGTAGGAGGGGAGGATATTAAGTGACCGGGAGCAGTTACTTTTTTATGAGTCACCTGATCTTTTGATTGCGGAGGTAATGGAGTCCCACGTTGGGCAATGGAAATTGCTGGCCGGAGCTCGTCAACTGCTTTCCCTTTGTCAGTGCGTGAAGCCGATTGATTTTGAGACCTAGTAAAGACAGCATAAGCTTCCTTTGAATCTTCCCCTTGTTGTCCGGTTTCATCTTGGTAATCTAGGAAACCGATACTGGAGTCACCAGCTAATTCCTCATCCTGTTCATCAAAGAGGTTAGCACTTCCCGACTAATCCAGCTACGGCTGAAAGGAAAGGTCGTGCTCAGTTTCTAAGTATCCAACTGCTGAATTTGTAGGTGCTGCTTCAATGGCTAATCTCCCTGAAGGGGGAGGTAGGTGATTCGATTGTCCTTGGGTTTGGGCAATATTATTTTGATATGGCTGATTCTGAAATGTCCTCCTAGGTGCATCTCGATAGGTAGGGGCAGACGGGCCTTGAGCGATTTGTCTCTTTAAAGCAATCAGTTCATTTGTTAATTTTTGCACCATAGGATCAGTAGTGCCTGTGGAGGAACTTTCAGCAGGTGAGGGGTATTTGTTTTTACCAGAATCTTTCCTGATTTTGCCTGCTAGGATAAGATCATCCTCAATCTCAGTAGCCAAATTTTGAGTCAATGCTAGGTCCATAGGGCCAGCTCGCCTTAACAGGAAGCTTACTTCAGGAAGCTGCGAGTTGATGAAAAAACACTTGAGATTTTCTGGCGTGGGCTGAGCCACAGTCGGAATCCGGTTCCTCAACTTGTTGAATTTGGCTATGAAATCCCTCATGGGTTCCTGGGATTCTTTTTTCATCTGTGTTAGCTGAGCTAACAAAGCATGTGCATCTTCAGCGGGCTTAAATCAAGCTTCAAATATGGACTTTAGTGTATTCCAGTCAGTCACTGACCCGACCTGCAAGTGATAGAACCAATCCGCAGCCGCACCTTGCAAAGTCTCTACAAAAAGTCTCACCGCTACATCTTCAAAATCGACACCAATTACGCCACATGCTATGGAGAAAGCAGCGATATGCTCGTCGGGATGAACCTTTCCATCTCCAAAGAACTTAGGAAAATTTTTTCTAGAACTACGAGGTAGTTCATGCAGAGGTGGGGTTAAATTAAGAGGGCCGAAGGAATTACCCCACGGGCCTTGAGCCATGGTGATAAGAGGGTGAAAAGGTGGGATAACGAGCCTTGGTGGAGTGTTTATAGGTAGGCGGTGATTGACAGCTGGAAAAAGGGTTCTACCTTGTGTTGGTGACTTGACAACGCTAGAAGGAAAGCTTTTAGACCGTCGAAGAGAAGTAGGTGGAGGAAACAGATCAAAATTACTTTGTTGCGCTAATTCAAACACAGGGTCAACAACACCCTTAGATCTCTGAATTTTGGTATAGCGTGGGGTTGCCAGATTTTTAAAACAAAAACGGGACCGAAACTACTTCAAGTTGAAGCTTGAGGCTCCAAGATGTGCGTTCTTCCCAGCAGCTCTGGTTTTGCAAACCAGATAATATAATGAAGGCAACTGGTAAAGCTAAAATGATAATGGGTAAGACATGAAACAGAGTCGCCAGATTACGTAATGGAGCAGGGTAGGGACTACTTCAATCTGAAACTTGAGGTTTCAGACTGCACATCTGGATCCCCAGCGGAGTCGCCAAAAAACTGTTGGGTGAATATTTTGTCATCAACTAACTGATGGTAAAATGGGGATATCAGCCACAGCATAAGGGAGATTTACACTATGAATAGTATGGGTTTACCAGATCTAGACGAGATGAATCTCTCCTCTCATCAAGGGGAGGTTCCCTATCAGTATTTGTGTGCTATAAGCATATATATATAATTAAGCAGAAAATAACACATGGGGGGGGGTAAAACAGCATCTACTTCTCTTCTTTCAGAAGTAATGTATGAAGGACAAAAGAGGAAAATCCCTGGTCTAAAGCTAACAACACTCCTCTTCTTTCAGGAATGGTATCAAACGAAGAGCAAGAGATTACCTGAAGTAATAAAGTATTCAATAATGCTCACGCAAGCACAAAGTCTTTCGTAGCTTCTTCCACCGATCCGGAGAAAGTACAACCGTTCAGTAAAATGAAGCACAAAGTCTTCACCTGAAACTACAAAATATAAATGAATCTGAAAGATAAAAGTAGCACAAAGTCTATCTTCTACCTTCTAGAGGCACTCTCAGATAATATCAACACATTCACTTTGCTTATTAAATCAGATAAACAAGAGGTTATCAGGAAAGAGTACATAAGAAACTATTTCCTAGATGACACAGATAACTTCAACACAAAGTCTGAAATCACTTGCTTCTCATTCATTCAACAAAATATGATTTACAAATCTGAGCACAAAGTCTCAAAAGTTGCTTCAATTTCAGCAGAGTGTTTGCTCTCAATTTTTCCAAGATCCATACACAAATGAGGTCTCCGCTTTTTATAGGGAGAAAATCCTCAAAAACAAAATAATAAAATATACAAAATATCTTGGTCAAAGATGACTCATCTTTGACTTTTAGATATTTTCCAAAATATTTTATTCGTAATTACATTTTACAAAATTACATGCATTCTGTAGAAAACAAAAATGCATAAGGATAGAAGAAGAAAGAGAGAAAGTGTCAGTTCTTGCCACTGGACTTCTTCAGATGAGCATCGTACATGGTGATTGATGCCTGGATCCCGATGCTATCCGGTGTAACTGCGTGGTTGGAGATGACCCTTGCTCTGATCAATGCATCTTTTAATGCTGTGATGGATTTATAGTGGCCAGTTAACCTGGATCTTAAATTTTCCAGAGTCAACTGAGCATCCAGAATGCTATCAACTGAAGTCATTGAGAAAGACGCTCCTTTGAAATCCTTATGGATCATCCCTTCAAATTCTGAATCATTTCATCTGCTGGAAGGAACTGATGATCCTTAGAGGTCAAGTCGCAGGGTAGCTCTTCCAATTTGTTCAACAAGCTCAGGTCACTTTTATCACTAGCTTCTTTAAAAGCTTTGAGATCATCAATTAGATCTTTGAGTACCTGGATCCTAAAAATCATTGTCTCTTTGATCTCAACATATGAATCCTTGTTGGGGATAACTCTGATAGATATCAGGGTACTCTTTTTTAGACCTTCCATTTCCTTCCATCTTCCGAGATCTTTCTCCAAGCCATTAATCTCTTGAGAGGTGAGAGAAATGAAACTGTCTACTTGAGCCTTCAATCTCTTCATTTTCCCTGTTCTTTCTGCAACCTCAAACAGCAGAGAGATTCCTTGATTGTGTATTCGGTCAATATATTCCTCCATTACTTTTCCCTTTAAATAAGTCTTTTCAGCTTTCTGAATAACTGAATCATACACTGAAAAGGCCTCTGGAGTTGCTGCTTCAGGTGGGATGGTGAATATTCTGATTACTGTCGTTAACTGCTCAGCCTTGGCTTTATAAAAATCTTTCATCTCTTTTTCTTTGTCAAATTTTTGGACCATAATGTCCATTGCTGACTGAAGATCACTCTTTGCACCTTCGTGTGTAACCTTGCCTAGTTCAACAGGAGAAAAGGAATAACTGCTCATTTTAAAACCCTCAAGGGTTGCGTCCTATGGGGGTTTGGCAATTTCCAGAAATTTCTGCCCCTTTTCCTCGACCAACTTGGAAAGGATCTTTGGTTTTTTGGGAGCCTTTGTTCTGGCCGGCACAATCTTGCCGAAATCGAATTCTTCTGGGGAGATGGCCCTTTTCTTTCTCTTTGGTGTGAAAGTAGACATCCACGGCGGGAGAGAAGTGCCTGTTGTAACAATAGTTGCTTCTGCTGGTGTCACGGTAGCGGCCTCCACGCTACTGGTGGTGACAGTAGTGGTAGTTGGAGTGACCGGTGAGACTGTGTCAACTGTTGATTCAGGATTAGGCACCGGGCTTGGTGGCAGGTTGAAAGATGGAGATGATAAACTTGGAATGGATGCAGAAGAGCGAGGGGAACCTGCTGAAGGATCTTGTGGATCACCAAAAACCACCTTGGAAGGAGAAGCAGCACCGGAAGATGGAACGCTAATGGGAGAGATAGGGAAAGTGGGCACCGAAGGAGATTGATGAGGAGGAGAGGAGCCCTAGATCGGCCGCACATGTTCTGTTGAGGTTGGAGACCCAACACCTGGTCATTCTAAAAGTTGTTCTGTTGACCCCATCGGTTGAGCTGCCTGTACCCCGGGACTTCATTCTGTGGTTCCTTCGACTGTTGCCTCAGGTTTTTGTTCTGACCTAGGTTTCTTGGATACAAAGACGATCCTAGGCTTGTGAGGTCTGGAAGATGAAGGGACGTCGTCTTTGTTTTTGGTTCGGCTTTCTGCCTTTCTCTTCATCTCTGCTTGATATTCGGCCTCTGACCCTGTAATGAATTCTTTTAGGGTGATTCCATTTACTGCCAACCAACTATTGGTGTTAGCCAATACTGGTTCGAATCTTTTCCTTAGAGAAGTCAGCTCTTTTTGAGACCAGTTGATCGAAGGAAGAGGAGAACCAGCAACCTCTGTCAGATATCTGCTGTTCACTATATTTCCATCGTCAATCAATCCTGAAGGGATCTCTACAAGCCCGAGGTACTCTATCTGATCTAGCGTGAGGCGGCAATAGTCCATCTTTCTTATCTCTTCGGCTGTCCTTATATCTACCCAGATGTCCTCAATCATAGGCTCGTGAAACTGAGTCTTCCTTTGAATCGTCTCCCTGACTCCTCTGTAATCAAATTTTTCCCGTCTTTTGAAAGGTTTGATGGTAACCATCTGCATCTCTATTTCCATAACCTTGGCTTTAGTCGATGTAGCAATGGAAAATCTGCCAATCTGGATAGAAAACTTGAAACCAGGTCTCTTAAGCTCCATCTATTTTGAGTGTACGACGGCTAGTTGTGGGCAAAGCTCCATTAGAACCAACCTGTCTGAAGGGAATTTGGGGAGCATATAAGGGTATCCTTGGAAGAAACCCACCCGTAGATAAGAAAATGTAGGGAACTGGAGGAACATGCAGCCAAAACTGTTCACTACTGTCCAAGCCTCGTCTGACATTCTCTTCTGCTCCAGTTGAGGATCGAAGAGACATAGAAATACGGCAAAGAATGCATCATTCACTCGCCTGAAATGACGTGTCGATCCTTGAAGTGTCAGCTGCGGATAGTATGAATAGACCGGGGTGGTCTTCCTATCCCCCTCTGTGGTTAGGCCCGGGAAAGATCGCATGGCAACAGCTATGTAGACCAGGTACGAGGTCATGTAGAATTTGAAGGAGGTTTTTACCCTAGTCAGCTGCTCGTGAATAGCGTTGCTGATCTGTTCTCCCCAGAAGATGACCTGTTTGCCTTGCAGAATGATCTTTATGAACGGATACATCCATTCATGGAATTGTGAAGAAGACGGGAGGCCCCGTACTCTGCTGAGAAGGGTGATTAAGTCACCAACCTCTTTAATGAAGTCACTTCTGGGGAAGCTTTTCGGCCATCTGGATAGGCCGGTCCTTGGGGTTTTTAACCACTTATGGTTTATGACCCTCTTTGCCCTCTCGGGGTCTTTGTCATACTCCCTCTGCGCATTCTCGAAGTCGATTTGGGTCACTTTGGTGGCTGGTGGACATAAAAAGACTTTGTCGATAAATTTGGGGTCCAACCGAATGATCATGCTGCCACTGGCGTCTGAGACTGATCTAGTCTCTTTGTCATAGAAGTGCGTGCATTGAAGGTCGAATTCTGCATGATGAGCTGCTACTGGGAAGGCGGCCACCAGGTGGATGTTACTCTCGATAATCCTCATTATCCCAGTGCTGGGATTGGTCGCTTTGGTTTGTACCAGGAATTCAGCCATATCTACGTGGCCAATCTCAGTGTCTCGAATGTCATCGACATTCGAGGTGATCGCTGTGAGCGGGAAGACGCCCTGGTATCTGTATTTCATCTTCTTTGCCTTTGAAGGAGATGCTTCTGTCATGGGGGACGATCTCGTTTGAACGGGGGCAGGCGTGCAGGAGCTTGCTGAAGGAGCTGCAGCCATAGTCGAAAGGAGAGTGAGAGACGGGGAGAGCAATTCAAGTGACAAGGGCTATAGGAGGTCACTTAAATAGGTCAGGATGGGAAAAGAGACAGAAAATGAGGAAGAAAAAGCTCGAAAAGGACAACCCCAAAAAAAAAATCTGGGAGTTGAAAAAAGAAGGAAAAGAGCAGGGGCAGCAAAAATCGCCGCCCTTGCAAGAAGAGATCAGGGGCGGCGAAAATCGCCGCCCTTGCAAGAAGGGAGCAGGGGCGGCGAAAATCACCGCCCTTGCAAGAAGAGAGCAGGGGCGGCAAAAATCGCCGCCCTTGCAAGAAGGGAGCAGGGGCGGTGAAAATCGCCGCCCTTGCAAGAAGAGAGCAGGGGCGGCGAAAATCGCTGCCCTTGCAAGAAGAGAGAACAACGGCAAGGAAATGCCGTCCTTGCTTGAGGAAAGCAGGGGCAGAATGGCGGCAAGGAAATGCCGCCATTTTGAGGCTGCGGGGAAGAAAAGGCAAAAACATACAAAAAATAAAAATGAAACTTAAAAACAAACCCTACCTGGAAGACGTGCGCGCCACAAAGTCGGATCCGCGAGTTGGCACGTCGTAAAGTCACTTGGAGCGCTCAGGTGCAAGAGGTAGGGGGAGAGGAGGAGGTAGTGAGAAGAAATGAGGCCAAAAACGGTTTATAAAGGTTGAAAAACCAACGCCAACCACCCGCCGCGCAGGGCCATTAATGCCTTGCACGGAAAACGATGAAGTGCAGGGGCGGCGATTTTCGCCGCCTTTGCAGAAAAAGTGCAAGGGCGGCGATTTTCGCCGCCCTTGCAGAAAAAGTGCAAAGGCGGTGATTTTCGCCGCCCTTGCGGAAAAAGTGCATGGGCGGCGATTTTCGCCGCCCTTGCGGAAAAAGACAAGGCAAGACGAAACTGGCAAGTTTCGTAGGGGGTCGTTTGCAAAATGAGCGAAGCTCATTTTGGGAACAACATAACTATTATTTTGATATTAGCTCATCAATGTCAATGAAAATAGACTTTCTAATAATTTACGTCATAGAAGGTACATAGTAACTTTGGCTACTATCAAGAGTAGTTTTCATTATTGAATTATCCCCTAGAGATGAATTCTATGAGCAAGTTAAGAAATATTTGTCAAAGGATAATCAAAACTCTAATGTTAAAGGATTTAATTTGGATAATGATGGTCTCTTGAGGTACAATGATAGGATGTATGTACCTGATAGAGAGAATTTGAGGAGCATGGTGCTGCAAGAATTACACAATGACCCTTATTCAAGTCATCCTAGAGTGACTAAACTCATGGATAAACTAAGACCTCTCTATTTATGAAAAAAAATTAAAAAGGATGGAATAGATTTTGTGTCATGTTGTTTGGAGTGTTAGTGTGTGAAGGCTAAACATGTGAATCCAATAATATTGTTTCATCATCATGATATATTGAAATGGAAGTGGAAAATAATTAGTATGGACTTTTTCCAAGGTTTTTTGTTATCATGAAATTATCATTGCATGATCTTGGTGCTAGTTACCAAACTAACCAATGTAGCTCACTTCATACTAGGTAATTTAACAGATGATGCACCAATGTTTATACAAATATTTATGAAAAAGGTGTATTAGTTACATGGGTTTCTAGAAAAGATCATTTTTGATCAAGATCTTAGAATGACATCTAGGTTTTGGCTAACTCTAAATTCAACTTTGGGCACATAGTTGAATTTTAGTATTGCATACCATCTGAAAATGGATGGAAAAAAAGAGAGTAAACTAAGTTCTATAATATCTTATTTTAATTTATTTCATGGATCAACAATACAAGTAGGAAGAGAATCTTCCACCAGTAGAGTTTACTTATAATAACAACTACCAGTTAACATTAAATATGGCTCCATTTGAAGCATTATATGGAAGGATGTGTCAAACACCAATAAATTAGGATAAACTTGAATACATGGTAGTATTTTCTCATGAAATGATTTTAGAAATTGAGGAGCATGTCAATTTAATTAGACAAAATTTGGATGAGGCCAATGATAGATAGAAAAGTTATGCTAACTTGAAAAGGATAACAAGATAGTTTTCTACTGGTGATAAAGTATTTTTGTGGGTTGAGTCTCATAAGAGCTCAATTAAGTTTGGTAAATAAACAAAGCTTTCTATAGGATATGTGACATCCTTTGAGGTCTTGGAAGTGATTAGTCCTATTACATATAGGCTTGCCTTGCCACTAGCTCTAGCTGTCTTGCATAATGTTTTTCATGTGTTCTATCTCAAAAAGTATGTAGTTGATCCTTCTCATGTATTGGATTGGAATGATTTAAAGGTTTTGGATCTTAGGGTGGTAACATTAGAACAATTTAGAATCATTGACACTCACAAACTTAGTTTTCATAATAAGGAAGTGTCATAGTGTAAGGTTTAGTGGGGCAAATATTTTGAGGATAGTGCCACTTGGGAGGACTATGATGAGTTTTATAGGCTATTTTCACATTTATTTTTTTATAACATTTACTATTTTTACTTAATTTTATACTAGGTGATATTTAATTTTAAAAATTTGGTTTGAAATAAGTGTCATCAGGATGATGATCAATTTTAGGGGGGAAGGATGTTACATCCCAATTTCATCACTAAACTTGATTTGCTTACTAAACAGATATTAATGGTGTTAATGTTGTTCAATTACCATTGCAACAAACTATTTTTATTTATGATGATGTATGGATAAACATATAATGATTATTTTGTGTAACTCATTACTTGTTGGTTAGCTGTACATGAGTTTCATATACATGCAAATTATGCTCATTTAGTAGTATTGTGCTTTAACAACATTTTTTATTGATTATTACTATTATGGGCTAACTACCATTTATATTTATGAGGTGGATGAAGGATAAATTTCACTTTCCAAGAATATATGGTGGGAGGGTATCATCAAGGAGGGTGCTACAGATGATTATGTTGGAGGTGGAGAGATTAAAAAAGGAACCCTGTGTACACCATGTAATATAAATAAATGCATGATTGTTTTTTAGTGAATTGTTGTGTGATTACTTCAATTTCAGTTGTGTTTGGTTATTTAATTCTTGATCACGTTAATTTAATTTTAATATGTGTTTAGATGTTATTTTGTTCATGGTTGTAGTTCTTACTATTTTATAATATTATGATGTTGTTACCATTATGGAGTATTATAGTTATATATGTCCTTTAGATGACTGTACTTGGGAATTATTGACTACATAAATTCATAAAGGTGTGTACCTACAAGCATTCAACAAAAAGAATATTGTTACAACAAATTTATAAATGTCATGGGAATAAATTACATTATAGTCATTTATAAATTGATTTTTTAAATAAACATTATCTAACCTTTACCCTAGGTGAAGGTGACTAATGTGGTACCTAGGGTGACATAGTTTTTAAATGCCTAAGGGGTTGAAATAGGTATGAAACTTTGTTGATTAATGTTTAAAATTATGATTTGCATTCAGATTATTATTAACATAATTATTATGTTTATTAACAAATACATTTGTCAACCATAATTAGGAGTCATCATTTTTTTGTTTTGCTCGATCGAGACATGTAAGCTTAGGAGAGTTAGGGTTTGACTATGAGTTAAGAGGAGATAGAAGTTGACTATGTTATTTTGAAAGTTGATGCTAGAAGTTATTAAGGCATGTCAGGAATTTTTGGTAATATGGTGAATCATTCTTGGAAATTTATGGATGAAGAAGGGTTCACCATGAAATGAGGGGTTTAGAGTGGCATGCAGAGGAATTTGGAAATAATAAAATATGAAGGGGTTTTTGGAATGTGTGGAGGCTATGGTTGACAAAGAGTAGAAAGAAGAAGAAAAATAACTCTAATTTATAGGCAAAGAGGAAAATCCACTTTAGAGGAACTTAAGAGGTACAATTTGTTCTTTGGTTTACCTTAAAATCTTATATTGATGTTATATAGTTTATAGTTAAAATGATTATAGGTTTTTTAAAATAGTTGTTTTAGAAGGAAAATTCCTTGTGAAGAATAAAAAATTTGACCCTATGGGAGGATAAATATTCCCATAGAATCAAATCAATGATTTGACTCAGGTATAACATGCATACAAAATGTTAGGGTAATTGGTGAAAATGAGATTCTTGTGTGGTTATATTTACAAGGATGTATGTATATTTTATTCATATGATGCAAACAACTTTGTTATTTTTGTGTGTCAAATGGATGAGTATTAGTAAAAAGTGAATTGCAATGAGATATTATTATGGTTATATGATCATTAGGGTTATTTGGAACATAAATTGGGTTTTTGTATTTGTTATGTGGCTTTGATGTTTGTTTCATTATTTCATTAAAATGGTTGTATGTTTATTTTGAATGGGAATGACTGGTAGATGGTTTTTAATTTAACTCAGGTTATTTAGTTGATTGTGCATGAAATGGTTATATAGCTGATTGTGTATAAAATGGTTATATAGTTGACTGTGTATAAAATGGTTATATAGTTGACTCTATATAAAATATTTATTATCTAACTGCATGTAATTTAAATGAACATATACAATATTAATAGTATTATATTTGTATAGAATAAATTTGAGTGTTGCTTAGTTGTGTGGTTTGTGGGTTTGGACGTTTAGTCATAACAGTTAAAAAGAATATAGATGGGTGTATTATCTGTGAGAATGTTTAATAGGAGGAACTAGCTTAGTTTTAACTTATGACTAATAAGATGATCTCAACTATGGGTTTAATATGCTTAAAAAGACTGAGATTATTAACTTGTGCTAAGTTTGTTATAATGAAATTGTTATTATATGATTGGATGTGTTGATTATATGTTGAGTATTATATAATGGCTTGACTGAGTAATATAAAATATTACTGTAGGTTTCTATTGTCTTGAATATATATACAAAATAGTATATATATAAAGAAATAAATTATCGGTTGAATTGTTTCATAACATTAAATAGTTATACATCATTAGATGAATGATTGAAATATGTTTGACTAGGCTATGTTAGATGTATGGACCAAACTAAGATTAAAAATTTATAAATATAATTATAGTTGAATCATATTGGGAACATGAACGTTTAATTTAAGGGTTAAATTTGTGTTGAATGTTTTCATTTAGTCTATGTATCATATGGTACACAACTAAATATTTCACATTTAAAGTTTTATGTTTTAAGGCATTTAATTAGGACATTAGGTACTATGTGGTTTTAATATGAATTATATTTTGGTTTAAAATTGAGTTAATGTTTTATTCAGTTGAGATCTTAGGATGTGTTGTGGTCAACATACTCCCATTTTTAAAAATAAGAACTCTTGAGATGTTTTGAAGCTTAACCCTGCAAGCATGGCCTATTTTGGATATTATTTACAATTTGAAGATTATCCACTCTGTCAAACTTGGGTATTAATTTATGGTTTGTTTTAAGCTTACCTAGCATTGTTAATGATTGGTCTTCATGTATTTAAGTTGTAGGTTTAATTGAGCCCTTATTGATGGTTCATGTTCTAAAATACTGGCATAAACCCCTAGTTCATGTTTGAATACAAATTTGATGGGAGCATTTGGTAGGAACTGTTTAAATATGTTTTGGACTTAATATTAATTTTTATGTTAAGGCTTGGCCATGTTTTTCAACACAACCAAACCTTAGCTTAAAAATTATTCTTGGTCCAATTTTAGTTTCCCTTTTGTTCCTTTTTATTTATAACCATGGTATAAATTTTATGCTAACAGGGTCCCTTTTATGCTAGCTTGTCCCTTTGTTAACATCTTATCCTAAATTTTTAACATTAAGGTCCCATCATATTTATTAACAAGAGTAGGACCTTAGTATAAACACTTCAACCTAAGTTTATATCGGGTCCCAAGTCTAACTTAGTTTCCTTGCTTCTTTAAGAATCTAATGGATCTCATTTCATCATAGGGATCAATCCAATAGAGTGAAGAAGACCTAGGTCTTAACTTAAAAAAATGTAACTCAAAAGATCCAATGATATGTGCTTCCTCATGACCTCTCAATCAAATGATGCAAAGAAACCTAGATAAAGATGGGCACTTAGTATTTTGGACCAATCACATTTGAGCACTCAAATCATGATCCATGGTTCTCACTTCATCATGGGTTGAAGATCAGATGGAGTGAAGACATTATTGAAAATTCAAAATCCCAAGAGCTTTATAGAGTTGCCATGTGGCACTCCTGCATTCAAAAATTAAAATCAAAGGGGTTTGCATGATAGAAAGGACCAATCGTGAGCAAGCTCATGGATCTCGATTGGACAACTCTCAATTTTTTGAGATTCTTAATCCAATAAAGAGAATTAAGTCCTAGATCCTAAGAGGCCCCATGTAGATGCCAAGTAGCACTCTCATATTGGGACACATGAATTTGACAAGCTTAAATTTGATGATTGTGTGACCATCATTTGATGTTCCTAAGGATGTATTTGACATCAACATGATCATCAAATTTAAACTCATAAAAAATAAGAGCTTCATAAGCCTAAATTTGACATTCATGTGATCCTTATTTGATGTCTATAAGGATGTATTTAAAAAGGCCTATAAATTACTAAGATAGACTAAGATAGACTCCAAGATGTTTCTAAAAGGCCTATAAATTACTTTGTAGATGACTGGAAACCTTCAAAGGATGTTTAAAATGCTTGAAACCTTTGAACTATAAATGTTGAGATAGTCTCATAGTCTAAGTATATGCAAAAATGAACTTAGTGTAAGTCTATATCTTAAGGTCCCCTTCGCATTTGTTCAAATTCCATGAAGCTTAGGCTAGAGACTCATACTAAATATTGTTTTAAAAGGGTATTTGTAACATGTGACTTGGCCCAAATGCTTTAGACTAAAGGTTTTTATGTTTATTAATATAATAAATCCCTATGTCAAAATTTAGCATTTGATCCTTGGGTCATTTTTACCTCCTTTTGTCATATTCAAAGAGTTTAGCATGAGTATTTTATCCCAAAGTATGCGTTGTATTTATTAAACACAACATAAAGTTTGACTTAAAATATTTAGCCATGGTCCCCTTTGTATCAATCTTGAAATACTTAGGCTTAAACACTTTAGCTTAAAGTTTATTTCATGTTTGATAAACACAAAATAAACTTTAGCCTAAGATTTTAAACCCAAGTCCATACCTTAATAATGTTATGATTAAAATTCATGTATCTTATAGATCCTACGCCTTGCATTTCATCATGAAAGGATGATCCAATGACGTGAGGGCACCAATGAATTTTCAAAGAAGCTCTGAGAGACCATGGGTTTGATGCATGGTAGGCACATGTTCAATATATGACTAACAAAGGTGCTCAAGATTAGCAGGCCTATAGAAGTGCCAAGTAGCACAACCATATGACTTAGTATGAGGGGAGCCAATAAACAAGAAAGATCCCAAATCATCATTGATGGCTCATACTAATTCACTATTTTGATCCAACGGTGTGAAGCAAAAAGACATTTTAAAATGCCAACAACTAGTGCTTCAAAAGGCATTTATGAAAAATACCACAAAAGGTTCTAGATTGATTTCACATAAGCACCATGCAAGCAAAAAATGATAAAATAAGAGATATTATATGCCTAAGAATGCAAACATATAAAGGCAAAGGTCCAAATCAAATTTGAAGCATGTATGAGCCAAACTCTAAATGAACTACCACCGTTAAAGATTTAAATCCCTAAACTTACATAAAAGGACCCTAAGCAAGCACACATTAATAATAGATAATTTAAGACAAGTTCAATTGTGTTTTAAGCATGAAAGAGCTAGCAAAGAGATTAATTTTAATCTAATTGTGAACTAATGTGCAAGCATAAAATCTAGGGTAGCTTGAAGATAATAATTACGAGACGAGATAGAGTTATACCTATCCATAGACAATGAAGGAAATGTTTTAAAGGATATTGAACTAGATATTGCAGCCCTAGACAATGGAAAAAAGAATTGGTTTGAACTCTTCTAGACCATAAAAGAGATGCAACCAATTACTAAGGAGGAGCAAAGAATTACCATTGTCATAAAAAAGTATTATGACTTGGTTGTAGTTCAAATGACCATGATTCATCATGATACTACCAAATCAAAGGCATTTCACTATATTAACATCGTTACTATAATTTTTATTAATTATAGAATTGATAATGACTATATTATCTATGAGGGAAGCTCTAGGAGATTTGCTTACATTTCCCTGCTAGCCTTTCAAACATACTACAAGCTCCCAAAACCGCATGTGGACCTACCCATAATCAAAGGATGGAATAGTGACAATGACCTAGATAACATCCTCAGACCATGGTTTCTCTAAGGGAACCATGTATTCTAGGACTTTGAGGGAAAGATCCCAATTATCTAGTTTAGGGAAGGGATTAGGGTAATCATGACCCTATTAAATGGAATATCTAGAGCCCCTATGACCACATATGTTAATAAGAGTTAGGTGTCCTACATCTACTTTATGGTAGAGAATAAGCTCACTCCTCCAATTGGGGATATGATTAGTGTCTTCTTAGGGAAAAAATTCACTTCTATTAAGAGGAGGAAAAGCAAGCAATTTTTCATGATGTCTTATCTACTAGATGCCTTGCTAGTTTCCACTAAGGTCCCCAACATCAAGAACTAGTATCCTGAGGGTATAACCACCATCTCTCACCACTACTCAAAGCTACACATCTTCAAATATAGACACCACATAAAATCCATATGTGACTATGTCTATCCTTCATTGGTAGAGGCCATCATAGGGATTCTCATGCCCAAGGTTCCCCTTTTGATTAAGAAATATGTGGAGCTAATGGGGGATATCTGGTTTTACCTAGATTGCATGGTTATTAGAATTGAAGGAATTATGATCCAAACCTATAGGTTTCCTATCTATGTTCCTCTTAAGCTGATAGAAATGGAAATTGCATCGTTACTCCTTCACAATGTTGATGGAGTATGTAAGGAGAAAAGGAAGGGTCTCTTCCATCCTTTTCCTTTGACAATTGGAAGGATAGTTATACAAGATTAGAAGTTGGTGGACACCATGTCCAGGCACAAGGACTCTTTTGTATTTTAATTATATGAACTTATATAGTGGGATCTAAATAATGTGGTGGGAAACCATGTGAAGAGCAAGAAATTGCCTAAGCCAATCTATCAGCACCAATATGGTCCTCATGACACCCTATACATAAAGGCCAATAATTTTGAAGAAGTGCTAGCTAGATCCAAGAATACCAACCCAAAACTCATGCATAGGTTAACCAGTGATGAAATGTAAGGGGGCATATGGTAGATACATCTCCTTCAGTACCATTTATTACCTAGACCTTTTAGGCAACCCCAAGAGTAGCCCCATATGAAAATACCATATCCCCAAGCATAAATAGTATAGGGCAATGGTAAGGAGAAGTTGGAGGAGAGACTGGGTGAGGAGACTTCATCTTCAACCCCTCCTAATAGACCACCATCCCTAGTTGAGCAATTGGATATGATTACCCTTGAGCCTGATGAAACAATAGAGGATGCCCTCAAGGTCCTTCCCAAGGCATATGGCTCCAAAGAAGAAGAAGCATAGGTTAAAGAAGCTCAAATTCAAGTAGATGAATTCAAGCAAGGGGATAAGAGGAAGGACTTTTCCATGGACATAGTCCTAGTGGCATAATTAAATAAAAGAAAAGCATAGGTAATTATCCTTATTGGGAAAAAGAGGCCAAAGTTGAGTCTCACTCATCCCACAAGTGAGATTAACTTGCTTAGTTAAGAGTTTCCCATCCATGGACCAATCATCCCTAATTGGTTTGTCTATGAGAAGTTATAGAAGATACTTTCTAACTCCCACTCATGGGCCTTAACCAAGGCTATCAACATTGATGTTCATGAATAAATCAAGCCATGGATAAGGGATATGATAAAAGAGCAATAAGAAAGAATAATATTAACTATTTTAGGACTAGATGACAAGAAAATGGATGATTTAGGAGCATGAAGAAACACAATGATATAAATCCCATAGCCTCTAAAATTCATAGATTCATCCACCACTGTGTAGTTAAAACTAGAGATAGATAGATTAGAGAGGGTAACTACAAGGAAAGCCATGTTGGGAATTGAGGAGTTCACTTTCTAGAAGGTTGAACCCTTTACAAGCTTAACCCCAATTGGAGGGCAGTGACTTGGTGAGGTTCCTATCCATGAGGAAGATATTGAGAGACTATCAGAGGTTCACATAGCCCAAGTCAGAGCTGGCATTAGGGGCATGAAATAAAGGATTCAAAATTTATAAAAAGAAAAGGAAAACTTAGAGACATAAGACATTTTATCAGTACCTAATGCCATAATAAACATGTTTAAAGCATCATTCTTTGATATGTTTGATTATTTGAAATTAATAAAGCTGAGGCAAGATGCATTAAGCCAACAAGGTGAAGTGGCTAAGAGATTAATAATAGAGTCGCATGAGGAAAAGATCAAAATAAGGGATCTCATTAGTATTTTGATCAGGGATAGAATCCCTAAATTCAAAACCATTAGACTAACCCATCTAAATGATATATTAGGGATAGTGGTAGACATGATCCAAAGTCTAAGTGTGTGGACAAAGAGTTTGGATAAACTCTTGATGATGATAGGGAATTGATTACTATAATTGAGTAACTCCTAGGCACTATGCCAGCTAATCTTACCAAAAATACAACCATAGGGATTATTGATGATGCATAGTATAAGCATAGAGTTACCTTGGTAATGTAGGAGGTAAAGGGAAAAATCTAGGGAAAATTAGGTAGTGATAATGGTAGGATTTTAAGCATGATCTTCACAGTCAAGGAAAATATTGTAGAAGCTTAGAGCATCTAAGAAGTTATGGCTAGAGATGATAGGGACTTGGATGACTTAGCTGATCAAGAAGAGGTTTGCCTCCTAAAGCTAGCTATGGATCTAGAGCTTGTTAAAGAACAACATAAGATGGCTATGGAACTTCTATAAGAGCAATAAGCAAACCCTTCGGTAATGAGCCCACCAAGTAATTAATATTCCTCTTTGTAAAACATTGTAATATTTTAAACATGGAATATTATTTTGTAAGACATATGATAGTCTGTTAGCATATTGCCTCTAGGTTAATCTAGTTCTGAAAAAGAAATGTATTCTAGAACTTTTTGAAGGACAACTATCCTTATCTTTTGTCCATTATGTATATTTTAATTGATTGGTATACTACCTTGCCTTTCTATAAAGGGTAGTATTACCATTTTTAAAGAGAGAAATTTTGAACAAATTTTGTATTCTTCGATTAATTAATGCTATCAAGGAATTATGCAAAGATTGTCCAAATTTGATGTGTCAATTGTTAATATAGCTTTTCTCTCAGTTGTTGATTCTAAGTCTTAAATTTGAATAGTTTCTATGAATTCTAAGTTGCATATTTAATTATAGGGTTTTTAATTTGTGCTTATGATAGATTAGTTGGAGGATCTTGAATTTTAGTCATTTCATTTTGCTCTATATTAAAATGTGCTAGTGATATTTGATTATGGTAGTAAATATTTAAAGTGAATCTAGTTCTTACTTGTAATTATTTACATCATCCTTCAAGGTTTTACTTGGTGTGTAGTGAGATTTGAACATAGGCTATTTTGCACTACATATTGTTTTGAATGTAAACTCATTTGTGATTGAGACTTTATCATAATGTTTGAGGCTAAGATAAATAATCACTCATTTTCTTTATACTTTACTTTTCTCATTTGATCTATTTTTTTAACCAAATCATTATAGCTTAGATTTCATTATAAATATCTATCTAGATTAGTCTATAGCTTATGTTTTGATCATAATTCACTAAGAATTAGTATAGATACTAGAATTTCATAGAGAATTGGACCATGATGTCTCCCAACCATTAATTAACATAAATTTGTGGAAATAGTTAAACATTGATTTGCTACTATTTCACCACATGTAACATTAAGTTGCCACAATCTGCTACTCATGCTTTGAATTCCTAGAGTTCTAAAAGGAGAAGTGTTCTTAAACACTAAGAAAATCTATGGTACATATAGAGCATCAACAAGTCCTGTTGGTGCTAGAAGGAGGGCCCATCCCCATGAATTGGTTAGATATTTGCTTGTCTTGGTATGTTTCAATCTAAGATTGATGCTATCTTCATGATTTTAAGTAATCCTTTGCTTAGAAGTGTAAATATAATTGATATTTGTGGTATCTAACATATCTTAGATTGATGTTATCTTTATGATTTTAAGTAATCCTTTGCTTAGAAGTGTAAATATAATTGATCTTTGTGGTATCTAATGTATCTTTATGATTTCTTAGACAAATATCATAGTTCTTTGAGGTTTGATGCTTGGTTTTGGTAAATTTAGATTAAAATTTGAAAATCCATAGTATTTGAGGTTAAGACAACTTTTTTTGATCAAAGGTTGGAAAATATTTCATAGATATAAGTTTATTTGAGCTGAGACTTATAAAGATAGATCATGTTTATGTAATTGAGCACATCTTTGACTTATATTAGGGAAAGCTCAACATCCTTTACTATTATTGATGTAATATTTGTAAAATGAGATTAATGTGCATGTCTTTATAAATGTTAAATTGATACATTGTATTTCAAACAAGATCTTCAATCTTAAAGCTAGAATTTCCAATAATTCAAACAAGATCACATTCAGAGACAAGGGAGCCTTTTCTGGAACTTGAGGTTTATAGAAGAGCCAAGCATGACAAAGGTAGATGTAAGAGATCAAAAAATTTTCCAACTTCACCTCTTCAAGGTACCTTTGCCTTCGATCTTCATCTAGGTATGGTTTGGTTGGGAGATTCTTCAATCAATGTACTAGGTGTAGTATATGATCTCCCACATAACCCTAAAAATTATCTACCTAAATTTAGTCCAATTGGTATAATGACTACTGAAGAGCACATCAAATCTTTTAAGGTTACTTTAAAGTTACTAAATGTTGTGCATGAGGATGTAGTTTACAAGTTATTTCCATTTAATTTTAAAGATGATACCTACGAATGGTTTTTGAATTTTATTGACAATTATATCACTAGTTGGGATGGTTTCACTAATGTTTTTATAGACTAGTTTGGTAAGATAGTCAGTCCATGTGTCATTTACCACTAGTTCACCACCATTAGAAGGGATACAAGTGAGCCCATAAGGTCCTTTAATGCTAGATTCTAGAAAATGTATAGTAGGACCATAAAACCTTATAAAATTGATGTTTTAGCTTTATAAATGACACATGGACTGACTATCTTACCAAACTGGTGCGAGCCCATAAGGTCCTTTAATGCTAGATTCTAGAAAATGTATAGTAGGACCATAAAACCTTATAAAATTGATGTTTTAGCTTTATAAATCTATAAGGATGTAGTGGATCCCATGACTTATATATTCTTTAAAATATCTATTCCAGCTATAACTTCATTGGCCAAGGCCTATTCTAAGTTAGTGATCATCAATAATAAAATACAAACCTAGAGGAAAATGGCTTATTTTGTTCCAAACAAAAAATGACATATTCCAATTCTAAACATTTTACCCAATAATAACCAAAATATTCTAGCCTTGAACTAGCTTCTAAATCTAAATCTATTGCCTTTAAGTCATGCTACTCCCAATCAGAACATAAGATTCTTGAAGCATCCTACTAATGGATTTAATGTAAATGATCACAGAGATTTAGTACCAAATGCTAGTGCTAAAAATAACTAGGTACATAATTTTGAAACTCTTAAGAATGAGAATGAGTCTATCTTGAAAATGGTCCAAAAATTAAGCACTGATTTCCTTTAATTACGGAAACAAGTAGGCAATACTAGAGAAAAATCTGGTAGGAACTTCTCTTTTCAAAGGTTTAATAGTCCAAATAACAAGTTTTAGAATGATATTTTACAAAATAATAAGAATAATAAACCATCTTCTAGCAATAATACTATGGACATTAATCTTATTGACATTGCTTTGCCTGATTATTGTAGAGTGCATTGTACAACCAAGCATGGGGAGATTGATTGTATAGAGTTTTGTAAGGATTTTGAGACTTTTAAAGAAGAATTAGACACATTTGAAGTGGTACCTAAAAAGGATAGTGGTGTAGGTAATTTTGGATATAAATCATCTAATCAAGCCTTCATGGTGGAGACCTTTTATTTCCCCTTTCAAGAGGAGAATGAACCTGATGAGATCCCTGAGTAGATTCAGGCCTTTTAAAAATTATTGAAAAAGATATATACCTTGAGGAATAGAGAGGAGAGGGATCCCTTGATTACCTCAATGCATCCAAATAATTTTGGAACTCTTCCATATACTTTTTCAAGCAATAATCTAGAGCTTCCCAAGGGGAGTACCTCTAAGCCCCGCATTGATACTTTTAGCCCTTCTAATAAAACTAGATATAATATAGATGAGGATATGAAAAAGATAAAGGCTAACATCACTTTGCATGAACTAACATATATTATAGAACAAAGGGACCTCTTACTAGAATCATTATCAAATAAGACTAACAAACCACCCAAGGCTGACCATGCTAATGTGACTATGCACAAAGCTAAGTTAAAGTCTCCTCCTTTCTTTCTCACTATTTGGATATTTGGTAAGAACTTGCATAATTAGTTATTATATTCTAGAGCATCTACCAACATCATGCCAATAGGTATTTTCAAGCAACTTGGTTTGACTGGCATTAAGTTTGATAGAGTTGTAACTCAAACAAATCTAGAGTCAAGGTAATTAGGGAACTTTTAAATGTTCATATTCAATTAGATTCTAAGCCTAGATTGCAATAGTTTATTGATATTTAGTTTTTTTATATTCTTGATGTTTATGGGATATTGTTAACTAGGGAATGGACCAAGGATCTAAATGGCTACGTGTCCAAAAAGTGCTCATATTTGTGGCTACCTTGGAAGGGAGGTCCTAATCAGATCAAGGTTGAGAGAGAGCCAAGAATGAAACACATGATCGCTGAGTACAATGTTATGAATGAGAGGGTCAACATAATTGACTCAAACTTAGGGGTTTCCACCCTATAGATTGTAAAGGTATGTGATCCAAAAAGTACTCATGTTATCCCTGGGCTATGGAAATTACATTTTGATGGTGCTAGGTGTAAGGCTATATCTAGAGTTAGTGTTGTCCTAACTGATCCTACTGATAAAGAATTCCATGATTCCGATAGACTCTAATTACCTTTCACTAATAATATTTTTGAATATAAAGTCCTTATCTTAGGTTTACAATTTTTTTTATAAAAAATAAAGTCAAAGAATTACTAGTCTACGGGGATTTAGAACTAGTGGTCAACCAAGTAAGGAGTAAATATCAATGAAAGCTCTCATAACTTAAGATGTATTAGTTTAGGTTTAGGATATGATTGATTCCTTTGATGTTTTTAGTATTTTTTCCATTCCAAGAGAAGATAACCAAGCTAATAGTGAGTTAGCAACTACTGTATCCAACCTTATGCCCAACCAAGATACCCCCAACTTTAGCATTGAGCTGATCCCTTATCCTTCGATGCTTGACAATGTTAATCATTTTCAAGTCTTCAATGATGATAAATAGATATTGGATTTCATGACCAGTTTTAGAGCATTTTATGCTCATATTATTGATGAGACTGATGAAAATGTATCTAAAGAGGGCAAATTTGATGGCAAAGTCATTCAGCTGAATGACAACAAGATCCCTAAGGGGATGATTGACATAGAGAGGTTATTTGATCAAGATAAAGTAGATAAGGTCCCTAATATTCCCAAGGTGAATGGGAAGGACTACAATGCAATGGATTTTGGTCCCCAAGATCAACTATAACTGGTCAATGTAGGAAAAGATTGCACTAATATTGAGAACAAGAAGGCCAAAGAATTGCTAACTAGATATAAAGATGTCATAGCATGGTCTCATGATGACTTAAATATATTTTATCTAAGATTAATCACTCACACCATCCCCCTTAAATAAAAATATAAGCCCTTCAGGGAAAAGCAAAGACTAGTGAATCCTGTCCTAGAACTAATGATCTTTAAAGAGGCCAATAGACTACTAGATGCTCAAATTATGTTTCCCATTAGGCATTATACTTGAGTGGATAATTTGGTGCTAGTTATGAATAAGAATGGTGAGATTAGACTATGCATTTATTTTAGAAATTTAAACAAAGCATTTGAAGGTCAATTGTCTTCTTCCTTCTCTTGACCAGGTTATACAAGTTGTTTCAAGTTTGACCATGATGTCTTTTCATGATAGATTTTTAGAATATAACCAGGTGTTGGTTAATAAATAATATAGGATAAAGACAAATTTCACCACCAAGTGAGGGACCTTTACATACAAGAGAATTCCCTTTGGGATAATAAACATAGGAACTACATTTCAAAGGGCCATGGACCATGCCTTTCAAGGTCTGATAGGTAAATGAATCATTATATATATGGATGATCTAATAGTTTTTTATAAAAATAGGGAAGATCAATTTATGCATTTATAATAGGTGTTTGAGAGATAAAGAAGGTATGAAATTTCCTTGAACCCCAAGAAAAGTATCTTTTGTGTTACTGAATGCAAATTGTTGGGGCATGTTATAATCAAGGAAGGGATCTCCATAGATCCCTATATCCAAAATAGAGCCTCCAAATAGTAGAAAAGAGATAAAATAATTCTTTGGTAAGATAAAATTTATAAGGAAATTCATTTCTAGATTTGTAGAGATTGTCAAACCATTAAATGACATGCTAAAGAAGGATGCCAAGGTCTCATGGAATGAATAATCTAGAAAGGCATTAAGTGACATAAAAGAAGCAATTAGCCAAGCTCTAGTCCTAATAAGTCTTGACTTTTAAAAGGACTTATACCTTTATTCTTTTGCCTTTGACCATACTATGACTACTCTTTTAACTTAGAAAGTTTATGGATGTGATCACCCAATATCTTTTATGAGTACTAACTTTAAAAATGCTTGATTAAACTACTCATTGATTGATAAACAAGTATAGGCATTAGTAAAGGTAGTAAAGAAATTTAGGCATTAAATACTTAGAAATAAGGTTCATGCTATCCTACCTGACCCTACCACAAAGATTATGCTAATTCAGAATGATTTGGGAGAACATAGAGGTAAATGGATGTTAGTTTTACAAGCGTAAGACATATAAATGAAAATGGCAAAACTAGTAAGGTGCCAAGGTTTAATCCAAATGATTAATAATGTCATCCCTAAGCTAAGTATTATGAAAGTTGATTAGTAGAAATTTCAAAGTAGTGAGTGGTATGATTCCATCATTCATTTACTAATTAGTGGTGCCTATCCTGTAAGACTGACAAAGGATCAAAAGAGAGATCTGAGACTCAAATCAACTCATTATTTGATCAAAAATGGGGTCTTATATAGAAATAAATTTGAATGGGTCTACCTAAGGTGTGTCTTAAGAGAGGAAACAATCCAAATTATGAGTACTTTTCATGAGAAATTTGGTAATGGACACCCATCAAGGAAGACTACTGCACACAAGATCCTCAGAGCTAGATACTATTAGCCAAATATATTTAAGGATACTCATAAGCATGTGAGAGAATGCCATTCTTACCAAATTTTTATCACCAAGGAACCTAAGGTAATAATGCATTTGAAACTATTCATGTTCGACAAACCATTTACATAATGGGGGTTGGAATTCATATGAGTGATCAACCCTAATTCATTTAAAGGTCACAAATTCATCCTAACTACCATGGATTATTGTACAAGGTGGGATGAAGCTGTAGCTAGCAAAAAAAATAGAATGGAGGAATTGATTAATTTTTTAGAAAATAACATTTGTACTAAATTTAAAAATCTAGTGTGTGATAATGGTCTACATTCACCTCCATAGAGATGACTGAATGGGATTATGATAATGGCATTTGTATAAAGTTTTCATCCAACCATTATCCCCAAGGGAATGGAGTCTCTAAGTATACCAATAAAAATTTAATGAAAACAATCAATAAGTCTACTATAGACAAGCCCAAGACTTGGTACAAATTGTTTAAAAATGCATTATGGGTAGATAGGATCAGGATTAAACAAGCCTTGAAGGCATCACCTTTTTTATTAGTATATGTCCAGGAGCCCATATTTCCTATCAATCTCAAGTTGTCTACATATAAATTCATACAAAAGTACATGAAAGAGGGCCAAAATATTGCAAACTCAAGATTGCTTGACATCATTCAGATGAAAGATGCAAGGGAGAAATCATTTGCTTATTTTATCAGGAATCAAACCATAGTGAAAAGATGGATTGATAAAAGATCAAAGACTAAGGTGTTTAGACAAGGGGATTTAGTTCTCCTTTGAGACAAAGAATCTGAGCCTAAGGGAAAACATGGAAAGTTTATGCCTTTATGGATTGGCCCATATCAGATTATAGATACATTGGGAAACAACACCTTCAATCTCAAAGATCTACAAGGAGTAAAGTTCACACTACCCACCAATTGGTAGTACCTCAAGCACTACTTCTCTACTGCTCCTCTTCAAGTCTTTATGGAGTAAATTGTAAGATTTTTAAATTTAGTGTAGGTAGGCTAGTTAGTTTTTTTAGTTCTTTCCTTGTTATCCCTTGTTTGTATATAATCATGTATATGTATTTTTATTTCCTTTGATTTCTTGCTTTCTTTCTTTCTATTGTGTGCTTTTTTTTGCTTCTTTTTTTGATTCTAATAGGTCTTTTTCGACAACCCTAAGTTCAAAGTTTTAGTTTTATTGAAACCCCAAAGTTAAAGAATGTGGGTGTGAACCTAATATATGTGCTAACCATGGATATGAAATATGAGCCTAATGTTATGATTTGGAGAAACTGGTAAAGACTGATGAATAGGTTAACTATTTTATGAGAACTTGAATATTGCCTTGACCTAAATTTGGTTTTGAGAAGATTTGCAATTGTAAGATGAAAGCTTAGTCTATTAAAGCATAGTCATACTTGAAATTAACAAACATCCTTTCCTAGGATAATGGTTTCAAACATAAGTGATTCTCTGAAGATCAAACACTTGACCAAATCCTTAAACATAGCTCCCTTAGTTCCCAACCTTGATGAAAGCATAAAAGTTTTAAAAATACAAAAAAAATGAGGATGCAATGCAATGTCAAGGCTATGGATGCCTGGCTAGTAATAGAATAATACCTAAGCCTTCTATGAACTAGAAGCATGGCCCTTGATGATGGTTCATGTTCTAAAAGCCTAGCATAAAGTGCAAGGTTTATTTCCCATAAAATGGTTCATGATCAAATTTAAATTAAAATTTGGTGGAAGTATTTGGTAGGAACAGCTTAACCCTTAAACATGGATTATTTTGGATATTATTTAGAATTTGAAGATTATCCACTCTATCAAACTTGGGTATTGATTTATGGTTTGTTTTAAGCTTACTAACATTGCTAATGATTGGTCTTAAGCCTAATTTTTATGTTCTGTTAAAGGCTTGGTAGGAACATTTTAAATATGTTTTGGACTTAAGCCTAATTTTTATGTTAAGGCTTTGTCGTATTATTTAACATGACCAAACCTTAGCTTAAAAATTATGCTTGGTCCACTTTTAGTTTCCCCTTTGTTCCTTTTTATTTCTAACCATGGTCTAAATTTTATGTTAATAGGGTCCCTTTTATGCTAGATTGGTCCCTTTTTTAACATCTTATCTTAAAGTTTTAATACTAAGGCCCCATCATATTTATTAACATAAGCAGGACCTCAATATAAACACTTTAGCCTAAGCTCGCATTGGGTCTTGAGTCTAACTTAATTTGATTTTTTTTGTAGAATATAATGGCTCTCACTTCATCATGGGGATCGATCTAATGGAGCAAAGAAACCTGGGTCTTAACTTAAAAAAATATGTAAATCACAAGATCTAATGATCTATGCTTCCTTATGGCCTCTCGATCAGATAATGTGAATAAACCTTGATAAAACCAAGCACTTAGTCCTTTAGACCAATCATGCTTGAGCACTCAGATCATGATCAATGCATCTTGATTCATCATGGGCCGAAGATCATATGAAATAAAGACATATTTGAATAGTTAAAATCCTAGGAGATCTATGGATTTGCCATGTGGCACTCCTGCATTCAAAAATTAAAAGCAAAGGGGCTTGCATGATAGAAGGGACCAATCATGAACAAGCTCTTGGATCTTGATCAGATGACTCTTGCTTCATCATGATTCTTAATTTGATGAAGTGAATTAAGTCTGAGATCCTAAGAGGCCCTACAAAGGTGCCAAGTGGCACTATTGTATTAGGACACAAGAATCTAATGAGCTTAAATTTGATGATCACATGATTGTTATTTGATGCCCATGAGGATGTATTTGACATTCACATGATTGTCAACTTTAATGCCACCAAAATTAAGAACTTTATAAGACTAAATTTGACATTTGTGCGACCATCATTTGATGCCTATGAGGACATATTTGATGTCTAAAATACCATCAAATTTAAGCTAATGAATTATTTTAATCAGGACTAAGATAGACTCCAAGAGGTTGCTAAAAGTCCTATAAATTGATTTGTAGATAACTGGAAACCTTTGGAGGATGTTTAAAACCCTTGAAACCTTTGAACTATAAATTTTGAGATAGTCTCATAGTCTAAGTATATGCAAAAATGAACTTAGTCTAACTCTATATCTTAAGTTCCCCATCACATTTGTTCAAATACTATGAACCTTAGGTTAGAGACATATACTAAAAATTGTTTTAAAAGGGTCTTTGCAACATGTGACTTGGACCAAATGATTTTAACCAAATGTTTTTGTGTTTATTAATATAATAAATCCCTATGTCAAAATTTTTCATTTGGTCCTTAGGTCATTTTGACCCCCTTTGGGCATATTTAAAGAGTTTATCATGAGTATTTTATCCCAAAGTATGTGCTATGTTTATTAAACACAACATAAAAGTTGACGTTAAATATTTAACCATGGTCCCCTTTGTATGAATCTTAAAAGACTTAGACATAAACACTTTAGTCTAAAGTTTATTTTGTGTTTGATAAACATGAAATAAACCTTAGCCTGAGATTTTAAACCTATGTCCATACCTTAATAATGTGCTATTTAAAATTCACATATCTTATAGATCTTATGACTCATGCTTCATTATGAAAAGATGATCCAATGGTATGAGGGCACCAATGACTTTTCAATAAAGCTTTGAGAGCCCATGAGTTTGACACATGGTAAATGTACATTAAATAAATGACTGATAAAGGTGATAGAGCTTGGAAGGCCTATATAAGTACCAAGTAGCATAACAATGGGACTTAGTATGAGGGGAAAAAATAAAAAAGCAAGAGCCCAGATCACAATTGATGGCTTGTGCTAAACCAAGATTTTAATCCAATGGTGTGAATTAAAAAGGCATTTTTAAATGCCAATGGCTAGTGCTTCAAAAGGTATTATGAAAAATGCCATGAAAGGTTATATATTGATGCCACATAAGAGCCACAGAAGCAAAAAATGACAAAATAAGAGATCTTATGTGCCTAATAATGCAAACAGATAAAGACAAATGTCCAAATCAAATCCAAAGCATGTATGATTCAAAATCCAAATGAACTACCACCATTAAAGCTTAAAAGCCTTAAACTTACATAAAAGGACCCTAAGCAAACTCAAATTGATCATAAAGAATTTAAGATAAGTTCAATTATGTTTTAAGCATGAAAGAGTTGGCACATAAATCAATTGTACTCTAGTTGTGAACCAATTTGCAAGTATAGAAGCCATGGTATCTTGAAGATAGAAATTAAGAGATGAGATGGAGTTGTACCTATCCACAGACAGTGAAGGATAAGTTTTTAAGGATATTGAGCTAGATGTCGTAGCCTGGAAAAATAGCAACAAGAATTGGTCTGATCTCTTTTAGACCATAGAAGAGATACAACCCATTACCAAGGAGGAACAAAGAATTGCCACTATTAGGAGAAAGTATTATGACCTGATTGCAGTTCAAATGACTGGACTTCATCATGCTACTGCCAAACTAGAGTTACTTCATTATATTAATGTCTTTGTTCTAATTTTTATTGATTTTAGAATTTATAATGATTATGTTATCCATAAGGGAAGCTCTAGGAGAGATTATTACATTGCCCCACTAGCCTTTAATAAATACTACAAGCTCCCAAAACCCCATGTGGACCTACCCATAATTCAAGGATGGACCAGTGAGAATGACCTAGATACCATCTTCAGACCATGGTTGCTCTAAGCAAACCATGTATTTTGAGACTTTGAGGAAAATATCCCAATTTTCCAATTTAGGGAAGGTATTATGGTAATCATGACCCTATTAAATAGAATATCTGGAGCCCCTATAACCACATATGTTAATAAGAGTTAGGTGTCCTACTTCTAATTTATGGTAGAGAAGCTCACTCCTCCAATTGGGGATATGATTAGTGTCTTCCTAGGGAAATAATTCACTACTATCAAGAGGAAGATAAGCAATAAGTTTTTCATGATGTCTTATCTACTAGATGTCTTTCTAGCTTCCACCAAGGTCCCAAACATCAAGAACTAGTCTCCTGAGGGTAGAACCATCGTCTCCCACCACTACTCAAAGCTACACATATTCAAATAAAGACACCACATGTAAGTCATATGTGACTTTGTCTATCTTACATTGGTGGAGGCCATCATAAGGATTCCCATGCCTAGGGTTCCCCCTTTGATTAAGAAATATATGGAGTTGATGGGGGATATCTAGTTTTACCTAGATTGCATGGTTATCAAAATTAAAGGAATTTTAACCCAACCCTAAAGGTTACCTATCTATATTACTCCTAAGCTGGCATAATAGGAAATTTCATCTCAAATACTTCATGGTGTTGATGGAGTATGTAAGGAGAAAAGGAAGGGTCTCCTCCATCCCTTTCCTTTGATAATTATAAGGATAGTTCTACAAGATTGGAAGTAGGTGAAAACCATGTCCAAGCATAGGGAATCTTTTGTATTTCAATTAGATGAACTTAGATAGTGGTATCTAAATAATGTGGTGGGAAACCATTTGAAGAGAAAGTAATTACCCAAGCCAATATATGAGCACCAATTGGGTTCTCATGACACCCTTTACATAAAGGCCAACAATTTTGAATAAGTACTTGCTAGATTTAAGAATACCAACCTAAAACTAATGCATAGGTTAAGGGATGAAAAACAAGGGGACATATGGTAGATGCATCCCCTTTAATACCATTTATTACCTAGACCTTTCAAGCCACCTTAGGAGTAGCCCCAAATGGAAACACCATAGCCCCAAGCACAAATAGTATAGGGCACTAGTAAGGAGAATTTGGAGGAGAGACTAGGTGAGGGGCCTTCTTCTTTAGCCCCTCCTAATAGACCACCATCCCCAATTAAACACTTGGATATGATTTCCCTTGAGCCTAATGAAATAGTATAATATGCCCTCAAGGTCCTTACTGAGGCATATGGCTCTAAGGAAGAAATATAAGTTGAAGAAGCTCAAGTTCAAGTAGAAGAAGCCAAGAAAGGGGATAAAGGGAAGGAAGTTACCCTAGACCTAGTCCTAATGGCATAGTCAAAGAAGAGAAAAGACAAAATTGGTAATTGTCATTATTGGGAAAAAGAGGCTAAAGTTGAATCTCACTCATCCCACAAATGAGATTAACTTGTTTAGTGAAGAGTTCCCCATCCATGGACTAATTATCCCTATTTGGTTTGCCTATGGGAAGTTTTACAAGATCTCTTCTCACTCCCACTCATGGGCCTTGCACAAGGCTATCAATATTTATGTTCATGAAGAAATAACGATGAAAGAACATGAATAAATAAGAATAATAACTATTATAGGACTAGATGACAAGAAAATGGATACTCCAAGAGCATCAAACAACACAAGGATAGAGGTCCCACAACCTCTAAAATTCATAGAGTCATCCACCACTGTGTAATTCAATCTAGAGATAACTAGATTATAAAGGGGTTATAACTACAAGGAAAACCATGGTGAGAATTGAGGAGTTCACTTTCCAAAAGGTTGAACCTTTTATAGGCTTAACCCCAGTTGGAGGGAAACAACTTGGTGAGGTCCCTATTCATGAGGAAGATATTGAGAGCCTATCAAAGGCTCACTTAGCCCAAGTTAGAGCTAACATTAGGGGCATGAAATAAAGGTTTCAAAATTTAGAAAAGGAAAAGGAAAACTTAGAGACACATGCCATTTTCTCAGTGCCTATGCCATAATAAAAATATTTGAAGCATCATTCTTTGATATGTTTGATTCTTTGAAATCAATAAAGCTAAGGCAAGATGTATTAAGCCAACAAGGTGAAGGGGCTAAGAGATTAATAACAAAGTGGCATGAGGTAGAAACTAAGATAAGGGATATCACTGGTATTTTGATTAGGGATAGAATCCCTAAATTCAAAACCATTATCCTGGGCCATCTAAATGTTATATTGGAGATAGTGGTAGATAAGATCTAGAGTCTAAGTATGTTGACAAAGAGTTGGGATAGACTCTTGGCCGAGGATAGGGAATTAATTACTAGAATTGAGCAACTCCTATTCACTATGCTAGATAATACTACCAAGACTACAACCCTGGGGATTATTGATGATGCAAAGTATAAGCATAGAGTTACCTTAGTAATGTAGGAGGTAGAGGGAAAAATCCAAGGAAAATTAGGTAGCAATAATGGTAGGATTTTGGGCATGATCTTCACAGTCAAGGAAAATATTTTAGAAGCTTGAAACATCAAAGAAGCTATAAATAGGGATGATAGGGACTTGGATGACTTTGCTGATCAAGAAGAGGTCTGACTCTTAAAGCCAACTATAGATCTAAAGATTGTCAAAGAACAACATCAGAGGGCCATGAAACTTATATAAGAGAAATAAATAGAACCTTAGTAATGGGCCCACAAACTAATTAATATTAATTTTTTAAAAATATTTTAATATTTAAAATAAGGAATATTCTTTATTAAGACATATGCTAGTATGTTAGCATATTGCCTCTAGGTAAGTCTAGTTTTGAAAAAAAAATGTATTCTAGAACTTTTTGAAGGATAAATGCCCTTATATTTTGTACATTTTATATCTTGTAACTGATCAATAGACTCCCTTGTCTTTCTATAAAAGGTAGTATTACCATTTGTAAAGAGATAAATTTTGAGAAAATGTTGTGTACTTCGATCAATTAATACTACCAAGGAATTATGCAAATATTGTCCAAATTCGATGTGTTAATTGTTAATATAGCTTTTCTCTCAATTATTGATTCCAAGTCTTAAATTTGAATAGTTTCTATAAATTTTTGGTTACATCTTTAATTACAATGTTTCTAATTTCTTCTGATAGATTAGTTAGAAGATCTTGAATTTTATTCATTTCATTTTGATCTATAGTCAAATGTGCTAGTGTTATTTGATTATGGTAGTAAATCTTTAAAGTGAATCTAGTGTTTATTTGTAATTCTTTACATCATCCTTTGAGGTTTTTCCTAGTGTGTAGTGAGATTTGAGCTTAGGTTATTTTTCACTATATATTGGTTTGAATGTATACTCATTTTGATTGAGACTTTGTCATAATATTTGAGGCTAAGATAAGCAATCACTTTTTTTCTTTTTTCCCTATTTTTCTCATTTTCTCTCTTTTTTTAATCGAAGCACTGTAGCTTAGATTTAATTATAAATATCCATCTAGATTTGTTTGTAGCTTAATTTTTGATCATGATTCACTAAGAATTAGCATAGATACTAGAATTTCACAAAGAACTAGACCATGATGGCTCCCAACCATCAATTACATAAATTTGTGGGAATAGTTAAACATTGCTTTGCTGCTATTTCACCACAGGTAACATTAAATTGCCAAAATCTCCTACTCATGCTCTGAATTCCTAAAATTATAAAATAAGAAGTGTTCTTGAACACTAAGGACATCTGTGGTACACATAGAGGCATCAACAAGATGAAATATTAATCTCAACATATATGTATGTATGTATGGATTATACATAAAGATATTACAATATTCTTTATGAATAATTCATAAAAATGTATACACACATATAAATTTATGTGTCTAATATATATATATATATATATATATATATATATATATGGTCATATTCATATATATATCATACCAATAGGAATTAAGTGGCTAAGGGTTTTAAAAATATATAGATATAAGTGGATATACATAGTATATATGTATATGCAAATTATTTAGAAGGCACGCAGATGTTTATTATAGTGAATAAATGTGTTCATATACAAAATGTGATGTATTTCATTGAATTATAATTTGATGTTTCAGTTATTAACTAAATGGAAAACAATTAATTATTATTTAGATCAACTAAACATTGTGGGTATTATATTTGTTTAATAGTTTGGGATTACTGTGAAATTTTTGAATTGTGTTTACTTTTATTATAATGCTTATGAAAAAGGGTGTTTTTATATAAACTTATAAATACTTAACTACTATTAATACTATTAGCAATCAAATTAATTTTAATATTGCCTTATTAGAAATAGATATTAGGCTGTATTAGAACTTAGAAAATATGACAACATGTTTTACATTGTTATTATATATCATGTAATTATTTCATGTTGTTTCCTTTGTATTTAAATACCATGGCATTGTTATTAAATGTATATGATAATTCCATTGAATATTGTATATGACTTATTTAGTAATTGTGGTATTAATGACACTAAGGTAATAATATTGTGAGAAGGTTCTCACACATTTATTTAGAGTCATTAATACATGGAATAAATGAAATTTTATTTAGTGTGTGTGTGTGTGTTTGTGTGCATGTGTGTGTGAATATGATTGATCTATGTGATATTTAAATTATATGAATACTTTGGTCAAAGTAATGTTTATAGTTAAAAATGATCATTTCACCTGTTTGATAAATATACATGTATACAGGGTGTCATGTTAAAACAAAATTATTTATGATATGGTACATGTAGTGAATATATTACAACACATAGGTTCTAGTTAACTTATCGATACCTACACCTTTATAATCTTCTTATCTCTGATGAAAGGGACATTCTCTAGTTGGGAAATTATACATGAGATCTATGGTCCGTGGTTGGTGTGTAAAATCACTCTGATGATGCTCTCCCTCTCTTCCAGTAGTTAGCTAATAGATAATTTTACTCTTTATTACATTATATATATATGTGTGTGTGTGTGTGTGTGTGTGTGTGTGTGTGTGTGTGTGTGTGTGTGTGTGTGTGTGAGGTTGTGATATATATATATATATATATATATATATATATATATATATATATATATATATATATATATATATATGTGAGGTTGTGATACTCAATTGTATACATGGAAAAATGTATATATCTATATCCACTTTGATGTAAAAACCTATATAATTATACTTTGATAACCAATAGTTGGATGCTCTTATTATATAAAATTTTAGGAGTTGGTTGCGTTAATATTCAATAAATATATAATTCATTATGGATTGAATTTGTAATAGTGATTATTTTTGATAGTTTGATCACTATCTAAATGAATCATAACCATTTATTTATATAAGATGCATTTATTTAAAGATCAAATAACTTTTATTAATTGATAAAAATCTGGTTTAGATTATTAAAATAGCTATTTTTTTTTACCTTTTTTGGGTTAAAACCTAGTGGGGTTATAACACTCTTGACACCCATTGATGTAACTTATCCTATTCTAAAAATAATAGTAATAACTCCTTCTACTTAGAATGAGTTGATTTATTTTTTTAAATTCATTTATCAAATTCATCATCTTTAGTAACATGTGTAGACCATTTTGGAATAAGAAAATGTGAAGTAAAAGTAGTGCCACGACAAACATTAGATACTGTACACATTTTAGGTTAGTGATTGAGTATGGATACACATAAAAATAAATACTGACAGGACCTTACCACAATATTTTTTCACTTCATTATGGGCCCTATACCATCACCAAGCAAGTAGAAGATAATGATTTTGAGATCAATATTTTGACATATCTTGGGATGCATCCAATATTTAACATAGAAATCTTGTGAAATTACTTTCCACCCTTTTAAAATAATTTAGATATAACGTAAACTCTCCAACATATGGAGATCAATATAGATTTTAGTATTCTAGTAGAATTAAATCAAATCATTGAAGCTCAAGGTAAACATACATGATAAGAGATACCTCTCTTATAGGTCATCAAAGCAAGGCATGTGCCTTCCCAAGGTAAATGATTTATAAAACTATAGATTGCCAATATGTTTCCACATATTCTATAATTGCATGAAATAAGGACCATTTATCTTCAAGGAGGGGTGACTAATCTAAGAGGATCTAGGTTATTCAATCATATCATATGCCACCACAATTACACATCCAACCTTATGCTAATGTTAGCAACCACATGAGTAGGTTACACACCTACGTGTAAAAGGATTCTTTGCCATTCCATTTCTATGTTACTACACAACCTTTGTAGTGTCATGTTTATAACCATTAACTTATTAGTAACAATATTCAGTGACATCACCACACTTTATTGTTATGAAGAGGTTGTTACAAAAAAATTGTAATAGTATAATAGATCTATCATATTCTTGAATTATATAATAATGTACATTACATTCTTTGTTGATTAGCAATACATTATGTAGAAACACATAGTAGAATAGAGTTAGGGAGCCTTGTAGTAACACATTTGATCCCTTAGATTTTAAATTTTTCATAATACAAATTTGCTATTATATTTATAATTATATTTTCACCTTATTATTTATATCTTGTTTCTTTATCGCATTAAATTTCATGATATTTGTCATTCATTAAATCACTTCTACACATAAATTATTTAAATTGAAATAAGTAGGTTATCCATCAGGTCTCCTTCTAGGCCCTGGATCAAGTGTCCAGATTATGCTGGTAGTGTGCAGGAAACTAGTGAGTTGATATTCAAAATTTGATGAATCCTTATAGAGCATTAACATGTATTATTCCACACTTGTGTCAATTAGATCTTCTTACGCATCAATGAATAAGCTAAGTATTATTTATTTGTGTTTAAGCATTTAAATTATTGTTTGGCATGGTACTTTCTATATTTAACATTTTTCATAATTCCAAACTATATTAAATATTATAATTTTGAGTTATTTAATTAGATTAATTTTATAATAATATCCCCCTTAGTTGATTAAGTTATTCTTCCCCTAAACCTAAACTCCAAAAAGGGTTATATAGGTCCATACAACTCGATGAGTAGGATATGAACCCCAATTTATTACTTGATGTGAAAGAGAGGGATCAATAAAGGTGATAAATACATAGGGTCCCATATTGTGTTTATACATTCAGAAGATGAAACTCAATTAAATAATTTTAATGGAAAAGGTGAGAAAGAATAATTTTTTTTAACTTGTTATAAACAAATAATTTCTATATTGGGGAAAAATTGACAAGTATGAATAAAAATATACTTGTGGGTCTTGTTAGTGAGGCTACACATATTCCATGAGTTCACAATCATTGATCAAACTTTCTTTACATGGTGATTTACTCATAAATATAAACTAAAATAGAAAAGTTATTAGCTAGGTAGGATTGATTATTACCTTTCATGAAGTCACCCAACTAAAAAGCTTATCATTTTTCTTTAGTGTGTTCACCATCTTCTAGAGGTGGTAAATCCCTACACTTACGATGATAGAATAACTTTCATTAAAACAACACTATGTTACTATGCATATGAGTTACTCACCTCTTAATGATGATGTGATGGTTGTGAATATATCAATTAGATTTGAGAGATTGAAAACATGGAAAAAATTTGAGGGGTGATGATTATCAATGACATTTTTAATTTTTTTTTAATTTAGCTTATGATATGTTTTCATATTTTCATTTTTAGGGTCATTTCAGGTGGAATTTAGACCTTACAATATATTAAGGTGTGCTATATATTTGTTTTAGGCATGTATTTTAGGACCTAATATTATTCACTTGACAAGTTTCTTTAGCTACATATTACAGTTGCACATTCCAACTAATGAGCTAAGAGATATGATCTAGTGGAACTACTAAAATAGTAAAATCATCAACTAATACTTTATTATTTATTAAATTATGACTATTTATTTTGACTCCCAAAGTGGATATATGTCATCTCCATCTAGGGTGACCTTTTAGTTCCCATTTAGAACCCTTCATTTACTATTTTTTCAATTTTTGCATTGTATAGCTATAAAGTATATGGTATGGAATGAAGAATACTTAAGGGAAAATTTTAATATATAGATATTTCCATTTTTGTATATAATCATTTTAAATAAAATATTATTATTTTTACATTTTTAAAGTTATACTTATATGACACATTAATCTTCATAGTTAGTTTGTTGGCAACCATTTTTGCATACATAATTTGGATTAATGGTGCTAGAATGTTTCTTTAATTTTCCATGTCCTATCGAATGAGGTGGATTGAAAAAATCATTATATTAAGACATGGAATTTTAAATATTATCATCCTTTTAAATTTAAATGATCTTAGATAATTAATGAAGAAATTATAAATTATTTTAAAGAATTCCTTAGTGAAACCCTTAAGAGGTAGCCAATGGCATAGTTCACTAATGAAATTTCATGAATTTTACTTGAGGCTACACACACACTACCAAGTGATCCCTTCATGGTCCCAACATTATTTTAGGTACAAGTAAATATCATCCTTTGATGTACAAGTAAAATTTGAAATTCCTTAATATGAATTAAAAATTGATTTTGATGAATTAGATAAATGGCTTGACTAGCTGCCATCATATTTATCTTTGTATAATATTTAACAATGAAAAAATAACATTTAAATTCTTGAAATATTCCTTACATGTCATAAAATGGTAGGAATCATATTGTCTTCACTAATGACCTTTCATGATTGTTCTTGAGGCTGTACCCACAGCATCAAGTAAGATTTTAGAGGTCTGACATTTTCTTAGGTGTTGACATGATTATTCATGGAAATAATTAGTATAACAATAAAACCACATAATATTTTAGTCATACCATAGCATCAAACATCTACAAACATGATTTTTGGTATCAACATAGCTTTATGACATACCATGAAACATAACAAAGAATAATAGTCATGAAGAACAAATGTGTCTTTTAACACTTTGGGTGTAATATTTTATTTAGTTTTAGTGGTGAATTGAAGGGTGAATATTCTGACATACCAACACAAAATTATTGAGATATATTTACTTATATTCAATGAATTAATAAAGAGATGAATTATATGTCCTTATCTATGCTATAAATTAACCATGTCCTATTCATTTATGCTTTAGTTAGAATGAATATTAGATTAATGTAGCAAGGATACTTATCATATGATGTCAACACTATTATGAGATATTCAAAATATTGACTTACAACTTAACATCGACTTATGTCAACATTTGGTGTCTAAGTCCAAGTCTCAGATAACTGGTGTCTAGGGAGAAATGCCCCTTAGAGTTGTAGAATCCAAAAATAAGAGAGATCAATCATTTGTCGAAGAAAAAAATATATCAATTTATTTACCAAGAAGTAAAGAGAAGAGAAACCACTATCAATAAAGTTGATGATGAGTTATATCTACCATAGGATGAGGAATTTTGGTTAACTTTCATGGATCTATTATGGCCCTATACTTTATGATTAATGTACATAAAAAAAGGTTCAAGACTACACATTAAGAAACATATCTAGTGGACAAAGAAAAAATACAAAAAATTGAGGAAATAGATGAACCTTATACATAGGTAGTAGATTATTGGTTTGAGACCACTTTAGACTCATTCAAAATATCATAGGAGATACATGGGTGGATTAATTTTGACACAAAAAATATATAATTCTTAGAATTACCAAAGGGGAGATTCATTGAAAAAGTACCACCACTTATTCATATGTTATTGATCGAAGGTGAGTTGATAACAATCGGCAAACAAGTTTTATAGGGGACATGCACCTAGGGGATGACAAAATGTAAGAGGGGGATCCAAGGAGATATGAATATTTAAAGATAAGATTCAATGGCTATGGGGATAAATGGAGTAAAGAGGCATGCTAAAAGTTAATAAAATATTAAATAAGGAATTGATGATAAGAAGGAGATTAGATGATATTATAGAAAGTAGAGAAATATATATAGGAAAAAGGAAGACTATAAAAGAGAGAGGAAGAAAAAAGGATAATAATAATGAAGAGAATAAAGTAGAGAAAATATTAATAAGAATAAAAGAGAATTAGGAAATAAAAAATAATTAAAAATGGGAAATGTAGAGGAACATATAAGGTTAGCAAAATAAAAAAACAATGTGAGGAGAACATGTAGAAACAAAATATATAAAAGGATGAAATGATGAGACTATTAAGTTTAAAGCAAGAAAATTTAAGGGTGGCATCCAGTGGAGTTACCTCTAAAATAAATGAAGAAGAATTTGAACCAAAATAAAAATACACCATAGAATAATAAAAAATAACTCTAGATTTAAAACTAAATTTGACAACACCAAAACCTACAATAAGTATGGAAGGAGGATTGAAAATAGATAAGAAATGGATGAAAGAAACATAAACCACACATAAAAACATGTAGAAAAAATAATGACATTGATAAAATAATTAGAATCTATGATATAGATGATAGATAAATATACAAGGAGGAATCTTTAGAAGCAGAAGGGCAAAGAAGATATTTTCCAAGTATAAGTTGACTTAGTTGGATAGGAGAAAAATTAGAAAGTGTATAAACTAGTGAAGAAGAAAGTAATGAGAGGAAATATAAGGGATAAAGAATGGAAGGAGAAGGAAGTAATAGTAGAGAAGGATAAATATATTCATAAAAATCAATTAAAAAGATAATAGAGGAAACAATCAAAAAACATAATTGGTAAACATGCCTAAAATAAGAAGATAGCGAAATAGGAGAAGTAGACAATAGAGAATAATATGATGTAGAGAGACTAGTTAAAAATAATAAGTAAGAAAAATATAATGAGTAATATAAGAATTAGATGTAGAGAGACGTGCCCCTTAGTCAGAAAATATTATTTGAGGAGATTAACCCTTTAAACTAACTGTCATCCTCTGTGTTGCTTTAAAAATAGAGAGACACACCACCCAAAGAAGGTATACACATTGGAGAAGAATTAGGAGAGAAATATAGAAATAAAAACTGAGAACTTGAGAAGACAAGGAATATTTAAATATTTTGAAGACATATTTGGAAAGGGTTACTTTGAAATAAAGTTACCTCAAGATAAGGGAATAAATAAAACTATATGAAAACAAAAATAATGCCAAGAGAAAGAAAAGGAGAAGAGATAAAAGAGACTATAGATTTTAAAACAAACCGACAAGTGGGAAGCTAAGTTCTACCCAAGATAAAATGTCACACAAGACTAAGTTACCAATTTTTGGAAAAGGTAAAAAAGATTTAGAATCAAACCTTTTTTGCATTAGACACGTATTAGAGGATCCATAACATCAAAAATGACCAAGTCAAAATGTTTGATTTTGTGGGGACATTGAAAGATGATACATTTAAGTGGTATATGAAAATCAGTCCTAACCATAACAAAGCACGAGATGAAATAACAGATGCATTCAAAATTGATTTATATTATCTTGAGACTCCTATAGAAAGTGTAAATAGAAAGAATGAATTAATTGAAGGAGAGAAAGAAATATTGAAAGAATTTGACAAAATATTTGAAGAAGTAGTGAGGAAATTAATAGAACCTTTGACAAAAAAGTAAAAAATTGAATGGTTCATATCAAGAGTAATTCCACATTTAAGAGAAATATTGATGGGAAATAATTTTAGACATTCACTTAAGCCTAAAAAATGGTAGATCATTTAAAATCCCAAACTTGGAGGAGATAAAAGGACAATCATGAAAATAAAATTATAAAAGATGGAACAGGAATTGTCACAAAATATTAAGACATGAGATATATATGAAGTTAGATATAAGTAGTTCACCAAAAAAATTAACAATAAAACCTAGTATATGGTGTGTGATACATTACGAGGAAAGACATATCAATACAAAATGTACATACACTCAAAACATAAGAAGGGTAAAATTAACTCAAGTTAATCCCATAGGAATGACACCTCCAACACATAAAACCATTTAAAAAAATAGAGTATGGTGTGGAATTTTCATACTATATTGCCAACATAGTTATAATATGTTCCCCTTGATGGAAGTTTTTCCACCCATAAATGAATTTAGATATTTCATGATGTGTGGATCATTTGGACAATAAAATCAAGCCTATCTTGGAGTCCATATGTTGTAGGACATTAAATAAATAGAGCTACCACAAAATTAAAACAAATAATATTAACCACTTCTCCAAAAATGGCAATAACCCTGCATAACACATATAAAATACCTATCAGCCACCTATGACACCACATAATATGATAGCCCCTATAGAAAAACATTTCAATAACCATCAAGGAAGATACCAAAAAAGATATCATATAGATTATTAGGGAAAAAATTATATACCAGGATACATCAAAGGATACCATGGAAGGTATCAAATAAACAACTACATACCAGGATACTGTAGGGGTTACCAAGGTGGTTATAAGGGAAACTATTATCAAAGATAAGGTCATAGGTACCAAGGTGATCAAGAGAAAAAATATCATGGGTAACAAGGGTGAAATAATCAAGGAGGACAAGGAGGAAAAGATAGAGGTCCACTTACTTATTTTAAATGTGGTAAGGACTGGCACATCACATGAAATCTCACTACACCAGACCAAATCAAATGCATTTTCTATCATAATAAGGGCATACATGATGTATACACTTACCCAAAATCCACACAATCCTTAAAAACATGTGGAATAAAGATAATCACTTTAAATGATGAAACTAAGGGGTCCAAAATTTAAAGAGGGTACCATGAGGAGATAAGAAAAAGAAAAAGAAAATAAAACCAAATACATCTAGAACTGGTGGTATAATATCATAAAAAATGAAATAAAAAGAAGAGTTGAAAGAAAATTGGAATAAGAAAAATATAATGAAATAAAACACTAACATCATGGATAAAAGGATAATAATTTTAAACATAATGAGTGGTACTAGAATGAATGTAAATGGGAAATATTGGGAAGATGTATCAAATTATGAGAGTGATGAGGAAAAATACCCCAAGACTCATGACATAATAATATAACAAAGTAAAAACATACTTGAAAATATCAAAAAGAGGAAGAGGACAAGAAAATATATTTTAAGGATGAATAAATTCTTGGATTAAAGAAATTTACAAAAAATATCAATGAAATATCATTATTAGAGGACAAAAATAGTTTTGAAACTATTAGAACAAGTAGGAATGCACATATCATGTACAAATAACATAAACAGACTAAATAGAAAAATAATTTTTTTTTCATACAAAAAGAGAATGGAAGAAATCATATGTAGACTTATATGTTAATATAGAAGTCCAAGAATTTACAAAAGTTTTAAAATATTTAGGACTAGATGTTAATGTTATACTAGAACGAATGTGGGAAGTAATAGGGAAACCCATACTGCATCTAGTGGATTATGATATTTCCATAGTAGATGGTAGTTTGAAAGTAATAATTTGATTATTAAAAGGCATAAAGGTGAAATTAATGGGAATAAATAGAAGGTCATACTTTAATTTAATTGAGTGTTTTCATAAAAACCAATCATATTTTATAATTTTAGTGATAATATGCTTATGGATTACAATGGAATTTTTAATTGAAAGGACAAATAAGTCACTCTTGAAGGGAATGGCATCATGGCCCATATCCCACTAAAAAAGGTATGACTGTAGCTTGGACTAAAGAGGTATGGGAGAATAAGGATGAAGATTAATATTTTGATGATCTTCAAGGGATTTATGCTATAGGGAAGATACCAAATTTTAATTGGGACTTCAAAATCAATGAGGATGGGGAAGTAGAATGAGATAATAAATAACTTGAGTCTAATACTGAAGAAGATATCTAAGATTGGTTGTATGGGACACCATAAACAAGAATTTTTAAATTTATATCTCTAATAAAACTTGAATGAAAACAAATAAATACCACAAACCAAAAATTAAGAATATAAGAGGAAACTTACTACTTAGCTAATGAATATAAAACTGAATCCAACTATCACTCAATAGTGAATGACGAAGAATATTTTTTTGATGATGCTATAAATACTTGCAGAGATGAATTGGTGTAATAATTAATACCACACCAATAAAATTAATTCAAAATACCATGTAAAAAATAAGGCATATCGTAATACACATACAACATACCATAAAGTAGATCAAATATTTCATGAACAAAAATATGAAAAATAAATACAATCATATTGTGAGAAGCATAATTCATACCACATAAAGAAGTTAAAATAAAAATACCATGGACCAAAACAAAACAAGGAATACCGCAACAGAAGAAGTAATACCACAGGAGAAAGAAACAATCAATACAAGGGAGAGTTTATAGAAAATAAACAACATAAGAAACATATTTTAACCATAGTAAAGGAAAGAAAAAAATACATAGTGACAATACCAATCACATTCATAATAAAAGATATCATTGAAGTTAAGATGAATACCACAAAGGGAAGATAATATCCCATAGGAAATAAGGAAAAAATATATCTGGGATCAATAAAAAATGAGACTACAATAGAAAAATCACAAAAGAGAATCAAAAGGATATTTTATTTAGGACGGTGAGCATCACTCATAAATTTACTTAAATTCTCAAGGACTAGCGATGTAAGAGGATACTTATCCTAGATGGAGAAAGTATTTCCCAGTGAAAAACAAGAATGGAAATTTTGGATGATACACTCATTATGAGGCTCCTTGAGGAAATATGGTCATAATACTTGAGACATGATACATTTAAGAGGAAGGCACGTTTAAGGCTCTCTCAGAATATATAATGAAGAAAGTCCTTGTCAACACATAAACCAATGTGAAGATTATTTGAGGTAGATTAGAGAGACTACTCAAAATTTTTTTCTGTAAAATATTTTTATTGGAACCTTAGGATATATACCAAAAGGCATGGTATATACACTAAGAAAAAGATGGAGAGACCTAGAACTAGGATAAGATCATTAATTATTTTTGCCATACTTTTAACTTCTAAGACCCAGATCAAAGAATTTATTGCACATTGAGAAAAAATGAATCTTGAATATTATAATCTAATGAAGAGACCATATAATTACTTGGAAATCATAACAAAATAGAAAAAAATAGAGAATAAAAAAGAAGTGAAGATTATCAATTAAGTGTATAAAACCATTCCACTTAGATGCTATAAGACAAAGAAATAAGAAACTAAAAAAGAAACAAAAAACAATCCATATCACATTAAATATAATATTGAATAAGGGGAAAGATAATTGGTTCAAATCAACAAAGATGACCAACTATTTTTATCAACCACTAAAAAATTAAGAAGAAAGAATGACACATGAAGGAGATCCTAAATTGGCTAAAATTAGAGATTATTGGGAAGAATTGATAGTCCTAAAAATAATATAGCTACTAAAATAATATGAAGAAATCTCTCCTAAAACATTTAAATAGCTCAACAATATCAAACTTGAGTTAGGGAAAATGAGCATTCAATTAAATCTAGCAGCAAAACCAATAAAAAAGAGACCTTATAAACAAGATACTAATATGAAGATCAAATTAAAAACCAAAATTATTAAAATGTTAGCCATCAGCATTATAGTACCATTGGAAGGTAGAAAATGAATTAGTCTGATGGTTGTACAAAATAAAATATGTGTTGATTTCAAATAATTTATTAAATCTTGCATCCATGACCCATTCCCAACTCCATTTACCAAAAATGTTTTGGAAAATATTGTAAGAAAAGAGGCATATTCCTTTATAAAAATATTTTCAAGGTATCATCATGTTCAGATTAACAAACATGATCAAAATAAGATAACATTTGCCATAAAATGGGGTTTGTTTAGGTATACATTTATACCATTTAGCCTAAAGAATGCCCTAGTTGTATTCAGTTAAATCATAATCAATGCCTTTAAATATTTTATCCATAGCTTTTTAAAAGTATACTTTGATGACTAGACTATCTATGGATTACTAAAAGATCACATTCAATCACTAAGACTCATGTTCTAAAGATGCCACATGATACAAATCACTTTAAATCTAAAGAAACACATATTTTTGATACCTTTTGGGACATTTTTTGGGTCACATAAATTACAAATAAGGCTTGATGATTGATCCTCTACACATTATTGGGATACACACAATTTCATCATAATTTTATTAAAGGTTGTGCCACAATTAATATATCAATAGAGGAATTACTTAAAAATAATAATAATAAAGTGATCTATTAGAATAAAAAGTGTCAAGATGAATTTAAAAAACTAAAAACTAAGATCCTCAATGCATCAATATTAATATTTCTAGATTGCAAGGTTCCTTTCCATGTACATGTTGATGCATTTAGGATAGTGATAGGTGTGGTATTGACACAACTGTGAAGAATCATGGATAATCCTATATCCTTTACAAGTAAAAAAATGGCCAAATCAAAATAAAACCAATCCACCATAAAGAGAAATATTGAAAATGCTATATGATCTTCAAAAATTTAGACATTATTTACCCACTACACCCCTTTTTTAATATACTAATCATGAACCATTAAGATATATCCTAAACATACCATTATTTCAAGGGAGAATATGTAGATAGTTAATTTTGTTCCAAGAGTTTGACATTACTATAATTATCAAACTAGGAAAACTTAACAATGGGATAAATTATCTATCCCACATATAAAATAGAGAAGATCAAAGACCAATAGATGATGAATTCCTAGTAACCCACTTATTTCACATATAAGTAGTCCTAAAGGACATAGAGATAATTTCATGTTTTTTGGTGATAGGGAAATTCATAAAAGAACACAAAAACATGGATAAGAAAAAGAATGATCATCCAATTATTTCATTATACATTAATTCAAGGTGAACTATATAAAAATGGACATGATGAAATATTGAGACAAGTGGTGCTAAAACATGAATGATAAAATATACTAAAGGAAGCTCTTGCATGAATTGCTAGTGGGCACAATATAGGATATGGGACCACATGAAAAATATTTTTGGAAAGATTATGGTGGTCTATCCTATTTAAATATGATCAAATATATGAATTAAAATGTGATATATGTAAAAGAGTAGGAAATCCTAATGCAAGAGATGAGATGTTGTTAAGACTAGTAATCACTTTGGTACCCTTAAAAAAATGGGCAATTGATTTTATTAGACCTACTAAACTTACAACAAGAAGAACCCAAGTTCGATTCATCATCATAAGAACCAAATATTTGATGTGATGAGACAAAGCTATGCCAACCAAAGATGTAAAAATAAATACCATGAAAAAATTAATCTATGAAAATATCATTACACATTTTGGGTATCCCTTAAGCATAATAAACAATCAAGGAAAACATTTTGTCAATGTAAAAATTACCAAATTACTAAATCATTTTTTGATCAACCATAAAAAATTTACACCCTATCAATATAGGGAAATAGAAAGATGGAATCCTTTAATAAAGTCCTTGATAAGGTGTTTATGAAATATATAATCTCAATTTCATGAATTGGGATCTAAAATACATGTAATACTTTAGGCACACTGCACAACATATAAATGACTAATAAATTATTTCCCATTCCAATTAGTGTATGGATTAGAAGACATAATGCCAATAAAATTAATTGTACAAAGTTTAATAATGGTAGTGACATTTTTAATCAATAAAGATAAATCACTCCATAAATAATTTTTATAATTGAAACAAATAGATGACTAAAATAATTCTAGCCATTTACAACTAGACTCAAGAGAAGAGATGAAAAAGCATGACACAACATAGATTGAAAATATAATGAATTTAATGAAGGAGACCATGTTTTAATTATGAAAATAAATATAAGAAACCAATAAAATTAAAAATTAAATGGTTGGGACCATAATTGTTACAAAAATATTACCAATTGGCATGGTAAAAATTAAAACATTAGTAATAATAGAGAGGCAAGGGTTCATAAATGGATCCTACCTAAAAATATATCATACCACATAACATGAAATAATATAATAAACAAAATATGAATCCATGAAATTAAAAAATAACAAATAAAAAACATCTTAAGTTGGAAACCAATAAATGGAAGATTGAGGAAATAAATACACATGAAAAATCCCAAATTGAAAACTAGAAAATGATGGCTTGAGTAAAGAAATAAAGATGAAAATAATAAAGTTGAAAACCATAAAATTGTGGATTGAAGATAGATAAAATACATGTAATAAATAATAAGAGTTGGGAGGAGTATAATTAGTCATGTAAATCCTACCAGATGAATCGAGCAAGGATATAATGACATTTTATGCCATATGTCTAAGTTTTAGGTATGTTGATGATGTCACAAATCCCTAAGCACAAGGATGAGTCATGAGTAAAATGAAATACATTGAATAGACATAATGGAGAGAAAAATAATAATTGAAAATATTGAGACATCAAAAGAATCTAAAATCAAAGCACATAACATTCAATGATAAATGGAACTTAAATAATAAAAAGTGCATGAAAACTAAGCAAAATTTTAAAATCATGATTCACAAGAGACATGGAAAGATTATATGTCAATCTAAATTTAAGGCAATTCACAATACAACATGAAGGAAGGTTAAATATAAATTTTATAAATAACAACCACCACTCACCCAAATTCACAAACAAACTTCAAGCATATTGATACTTTTAAAAAATCATTCTTTGATTTAAAATATATAGAAAGTGAATAATAAATATTAAAATTGGAAGATCCACAAGTGCTCTATGATGTAAAACTATTGATTCTAAAGTCTAAGAATGTATCACTCAAATCCCTTAGACTAGAACCACATGGATCATTATCAATAATTCCATATCAAGTAGGGCACTTAGAGGATACATTCAGATAGAAAAATATAATTTTCACAAAAATACACAACACAAAGATGAATATAGATTAAAATTAGCTCATTTAGAAAACCCTAGAGTAAATACATGGGAATAGACAAACTAAGAGCACACGATACTATGGATGAAATTAGATGCATGGGATACATTACCACACTTTTAATTAAACATAGGGACCACCAAAATCCTCCTAAGCCACCTTCATAATGACATTTTATTCTTGGAATGACAAAAATACTTTACCATATAAGCCATTGAGTACATCATAATATTGATTAAGGATGGGTAGATCATTCAAAAATATGACAAGAAAAGGGTCTACAAAAGTAAATGATGATTCCCAATGCTTAGGAGCCATCACAAATAAAAGGGGCATTACCATTACTTCCATTAAATCCTAGTGATTTATTATGAGATAAAGGTAGTTGGATGGAAAGTCTTACTCAATAATAAAGAGGATGGCACAAGACCTAATATCATAATGGTTACTTTCAACATGATCTCTTTAAGTACCAAATATGACCTCTACTAGGTTTTACTCAACCAATTCAATGCCAATGTCAAAAAAATCAAAATGGGTATAGATACAAATACCCTCCAAAGTGAATTATTTGCTTATTAATATACTTCATAAATACCCTCCCCAGTGTAGATACAAAAGTATAGTGGGCATAAGACAAATCTATATGTAAATAGATTAAAAATCATTTGGATGGCATTAGGAAAGAAGACCAAGTATCACTTATACTATAATGGGGGGATAAATTAAGACAAAAATTAGTTACCAGAGCCCTATCTCTAAAGAAGTGGTAAAAAAATATGCCAATAAATTATTATTCACTATCAATACTAAGTTAGTTTATATCTACCCATTTGATTTGCATTCTAACATCATCCCTCCATCTCATACAAAGTTTCCTATAAACAAATCTAGTAAGTAATTTATATCATCTAATAATTTCCAAATAATATGGGAGTCAATACCACCCAACATAAATGCAACAATAAAATAAATTTTGGTAGAAACATAGGGCAGAACCCAAGATATCATCACATAGAGGAAGCAAAATAAGAAGCCTATAAACAAGTATAAATAATTTATCTATACATTGTAGGTCTAGGGATCCCCCACCCCATTACATTTTGAGGTAAGGTCATAAAAAACATGAGAAGTACTTGAGTCTGAAAAAAATCAAGATATTTAATTGTCCCCATCAGGTAAAAAGGGGAATAAACTAATATGAGGAGACATAATAGACAATGTTTTACCACATATGGAAAGGCCAAAAATATAATGAACACATTACTTATAATAACCAATAACAATGCCACGTTGTAAAAGATATAAATATAAAGGAATAAGAGTGAAACCTAATGTCTCCAAATTAGAAACAATCATGGGAAAATTTTTAAAAATATAAATAATGGAGGATTAATAATCAGAGGAAAATTTGAAAACTATGGAATCTCTCACAAAATAAAAACACAAAATTGAGGAAACTAATCAAATAGAATAAGGAGAACAATAACAAGATAGTGATAAAATAAAAATAGAGGAAACTATGTCCATAACTTTGTCTAAGGCACAATATGAGGTAACCAAAACACTTGTATAAGTGCATAGACTATAAGAAGAACAAAAGTGGCAAGAAAAATAAAAACAAAAGAAATAAGAGAAACAATGAAAAATGAAAAATTAGAAAGAAAACAATAAGAAGAAGAGGCCTAAAAGAAAAAATAGGAGGATCAAAGATTGAGCTAAAGAAAAAAAGATGTTCAACAGAAAGAAAAGATCACAAAAAATAGAAAGAGGCACTAGAGGCTCAATAGAAAAAATATGAAGAGGAAAAAATAGACAAACATAGGATTGAGAAAGAAAATATTGAATAAGATAACATTGCAAAGAAAATTTTGAAAAGGAAAGATTTGAGAAATAAAGACTAGAGAAAGATAAAACAAAGAAAGAAATATTGGAAAAATAAAAGGAGGGGAAAAAAATGAAAAAGTTGAGAAAAAAAGTCATGAAATATAAGTTAGAGAAAGATAAACTAAAGGTAGAATACAAGACATAAGTAGTATAATTCACAAAAATAAAAATAAAAACAAGATGCAATAGAAGCCACACAACATACTATGCCAATCTAATAAGAAGCATCCTAACACCCTAATCTTGACTCCAAAACTCCACCTTCCATCCCCTCACACAAAATTTCCCTACTATTCACCTCAAAATCCACCTTGACTAATAAAATTCTCACTCCACACTGTTCACTTACATAAACCAAAGCCATATTGGGCAAAATTTAAAAGATAAGCACAATCTAATTGGAAAGAGGCATGGAAGAATCCAACTCCAAAGGTACTAAAATACACTTACAATAGTAATCTCTAGTTTAAAAATAACATTTGAGAACTAATCTTTAGAATAATGCCAATAAATAGTGAAAGAAGAAATATGTTGTCTTATAAGAGGTGATATAGAAAACTATCTAGAACATATCTAAAGCACAACCACAATTTTACCTAGACCCACAATGGTTGATTAAATGATACATTCATGAAGTAGTCATAAATTTGATTCAACATAAAAACTATTAGAGGAATAAATGATACAATTAGGGAAGCCACTATTGAATAATATAAGTTACACAAAAACTAAAAACCACTAGAGGAAAATAATCAATAATGTAAAACTATCAAGACATATATCACTTCCCTTCATAAAAAAATTACATATGACATCACGTACTTTGCATATATTATTTGGTATCCATAAACAACTCATAAATAAAATAAATCTTTGGATGCCTTGAAGGATGAACTCAATTAAGACAACCACATATGACATCATAAAGGATCCTCCCAACATAAAGAGAATATGAATTTTATACTTAGGGGATCAATTTCAATCAAATTAGGTATAGTGGGATCAAATAGTCTTAGACATTGATGAATATGGTGCCTAATTAGTCAATATATGCAAAAATACAATCAGTTACCATAAATATTGAGAATTTTTACAAGTTTATTGATAATCATCCCCCACCACAATACATTGTATAATTGATTCAGAAGAATATTATTTTGGAATAAAAGTCATAATAAGAAACTAGAAACTAGACTTAATGGACATACTTTAAGAAAAAAATGATTGCCAATTACCAAAAGTTTATCTATAAAGATAAGATTTATTAGTGTGTTGCAAGATTTTTCATTTTGATTGTCTCAAGGATGAGAAAAAGTTTTAAGTCTGGGGATGATGTTGATGGAATTATTCATGGAGATAATAAGTATAAAAGTAAAACTTTAGAAATTTCACAACATTAGACATTTATAGACATCCTTATTGGTATCAATATAACTTTAGAGTATCCCACCAAAAAAAAAAAAATAGTCATGAAGAAAAGATGCATCTTTTGACACTTTGGGTACAATATTGTTTATAGTTTTAATAGTGAATTTAAGGGTGAATAAGTTGACATTCCCAAAAACACTTACTGAGATATATGTACTTGTATTCAATGAAGAAATAAATAACTAAGTTACATGTCATTATATATGCCATACATTGTCAATGTCCTATTAATTTATGCTTTAATTAGATTGCATATTTGATTAATGTGAAAAGGATACTTCTCTTATGATGTCAACACTAATTTGAGATGTTTGAATTTTTAACTAATGAATTAACATTGAATTATGTCAACATGAGGTAAAATTAAATATCATATTTTTAAGTATAAGTAGAATTTTACATTCATTAGTTTGAAGGAAAATTTGATTTTAATAAATTGGATAAATGGCTCAACTAGTTGCCATCTTTTTTTCTTGAAAATAATCTCTGACATTGAAAAAATAACATTCACATTACTGAAAGCTTACTTACATGTCAAAAAATTATGGGAATAATATTTACTTTGTGATGAATATGAAGGTAATTTGTCTCTCAATGAATCACCAAACAAAACTTAGGATAATTTTTTAAATGTGGGATGATCAGTTCAATAAGTTACATCAATTATGATAGGGTTGAGACCTAACAATGAAATAATACATCAAATAATTTTATGACCTATTGACAAAATTTGGTACATGTGATAATGAGAATCATAAAATTACCAAATACTATAGTGGATTGTGATATCACATTTAGGAAGAGATGAAATTTGATGACATCAGGACACTAGGAAAATCTTACCAATATACAATACATATTGAAGAAAACTTCAAGTGTAAAGAAAATAAATAATACTATTTTAGATGTAGACACATAAATTCAGTATTAGATTCTCGACAAAGTTGGTTTTTACCAATTATTAACATAAATTAATTATGCATACATAATTGAATTTTACTCATATTTTCTCTTAGCCATTCATGTATCTATGGGTTTAGCCTTCCTGATTTTACATCATACGTATATGTGATCTCCCTAGTCTATGCCTAAGTGTTATATTATCTTAGTTATATTATCACCATTATAAATATCATGGTTTCATCCATCCTAGATAATTCTAACAATAGTGAAATACTACCAGTTACAAGGAGTGTTTCATTCACTGACATATCCCAAGTTCTTGAAACAACTATTTTTCAAATTCATATCCTTCCCTTAGATTGGCCCACACATTTTTCATGTTTGTTATGGAAGGGAATTATCCAAATATAATTCTATATAACCACATAAAACCTAAGGCTATTCCTATCTAACACCTATCTAGAGCTCACTTGTATAATCAGTTGGATAGTGAGGAACACATTTACACATCCTTGAGGCATTATCCCAAAACATCCAAATTTTAATACCCCTCAAATGAAAAATTACCAAACCAAGTCTAAAAACCCAAAATAAGGTCAAATTTTTATATTTTCAAGTGTAATATTTTCATACATTCTAATGGATCACTATTGAGCACACCCACACATAAGTAGAAGAATTACATATGGTTTGAGCCCTCTTCAGAGTATTAGAACATAGGAAAGGCTTAACCACTCAATGAGGTGTGGTTGGAGATATCCAAACCATATTTATAAACCATTTTTATAGGCCAATCCAATTGTTGAAAATGAATATAGGTTTTCAAGGTGAAAGGAAGACACATATAAATCTAAGTGTATGATTGAACATTATAAATTATAAAAAAACATATTGATAAGAAAACCTAGTGATTTGTGGTGAAATAGATATAAATTTCACATAAAGATAAATTTTATAGACAATGGATGGATCTAGACATCATAGGTGTCTATCCCTATAATAAGTGTCCCAATTACTTTTGATACTTTATTTCTTGAGTTGAGTAATCACAAAGCCACTGTAGATAGTTTTAGGTGATTGTACATAGATAGTGATCAAAATAAAATAGTGAATAAGATTTTATTATACCATATTATAATTTATATAAATACTAAGCTAAATCTTATTCATATTTTTACATTTAGATTTATGTAATTGAGAACATATATTATCTAAATTAAATTTCAATAGTTTTGTCTTATTTAGATCACTAAAGCCAAAATAAGTGAAAACACTAGTGACAAGTTACATCCAAAGAAAGGAACACTAAAAATAAGAAATAAGGAAAATATGAACCATAGTAGAGGAAAATACAAGAATAATACATTGAAGAAAAATCCATAGAAAGACACTATCATGTGATGCAAGAACCAAAAGAACAAGTACAATAATATTAAAGACTACCAAACCACTAATAAACAATTTTAAAAAGTTGTGGGAGCTAGGCATAACATAAGCCTCTAAATATGTTTCAAAAATACATGTGTACATAGAGCAAGGAATTAGATCATGGATGAAATCCACACTCCACTATTTACATTACATGAGCAACACCTTCACTATACGAGGATGCAAAGTACATGTTCCAAAACTAATGAGATTTGATGGAGAGGATATACACTTAGTTGTATACTATGGGAGTTAGGATTATTTAATATCTATTAAATAAGTCATTAATATAAATTTTACATCAATACCTCACAAACAAAAATATCAATTTAGATGGTCAGTTAGGGTAGAGACATTAACATCAATTGATAGGGCCATCTATTCTATTCCATCAAACCATCCATGGATGAGGTGGTTTGTGACATGAAACCCTTAGATGTATATGATGTATTTATTAGAAAACCCTACTTGTGGATGTACTATGGTGTTGATGGAGTTAGGCCTTGGAGTGACATAATCACTTTGGGTGACAAGTGCTATTAGATAACAAAGGTTGTTCCTACTAGGTAATTAGCCTTGATTAGTGAAAAGCAAAATCAAAATGTGATTTTATAAAACTAGGGAATTTATCATACTCATGATCATATCTAGATAGAATTAAAAATTAAAAAAACCACATTTATAACTATAACATGATGTAAAAAACAATAATAGTAAATGGATCAGATGATTTTAGAATACAAAGATGTCTTCTCCTTGTTGAAAGGTGTAACTCTTAATTATTAGGTGAATCAACCAATTTATGTGGTCCCTATAAATCCATTTCCAAATGGAATATTTTACATTCATTCAATGCAATAATTATGAGATCAAGCTTTAAATATAGGAAATAATTCATAATGGACACATACAATAAAGTGCCTCACCTTGTGGGACCTATTAGTACTTTCCCAAAAAAGGATAAAACATAATATGCATTATTATTGGGGTTGAATATAGTCTCCATCAATAATTAGTATCAAATCTATTATATTGATGATATATAGACCAATTTTGGAGAGATTAAAATTTCACCAAGATTGATCTAACGTCAAGCTTTCATCAAGTGCCCATTGATCCAACTAATGTTTAGAAGATCTCATTTAAATATAATGAGGGCCTGTTTGAGTAGGTTATCATGCCATTCAGTATAACCAACATACCAAATAATTTAATGAGGATGATGAATGATAACCAATGGTATTTCATATATTATTTTTATCTATCTACCTAGATAAATCCTTATCTTTAGCAAGACATGGGAAGAACACACACAACATATTTAGCATGTTTTTCACACCTACCAGCATAATCTTTACATCACAAGGTGCATATTGAATAATCCATCTGATACTAGAAATAAATCATCAATAGGGATGGTTTAAAAATGAAATTAGAGAATATCTAAATCATTAGGGATTATCCAGCTCCAAAGACACATTAAACTCTAGCATTTCTTGGGACTAGCCATTTTCTATTGTAATCTTGTGTTAAGTTGATATCATATTATGTGGCCTTTAAAATATGGAAAATAAGGATAATTTAAAACAAAATTTGTATGGATAGAGGGAAAACATCATAAAATTGCATATTTAATTTAGATAATTCATTTAGTGTTAGTCCTTATCATACTAGATCTACCACAATATTTTGAATTAAGATAGATGCCTAAACATATGCACTCAATGTAATATTCACCCAACATGCACACCTATTTTCCTACAAAAAAATATTCTCCAACACAATTAATATGTATTAAACATATGAAAATGAGTTTTATGCCATTGTGTGAGTGTGAAAACAATGAAAAACCATATTCTAGGTGAAGAGAACATCATAAATACAAATCATAAACCTTTGTAATTATTTTAGACCTAAATAAATTACCAATTGTATCCACCTTATTTTTCACTTATCAACACGTTACTTTTCATGACTCATCATCGTATTACTATCCTTGAATGTATCACCTAAGGAGTATACTAAGTGTTTTCACTTGGATTTTCACCCTTTAAAGAGATGTATTAACTCTCCTCATCCAAGTGGCATAATTGAAACACCTCTAGGCTTTTGGATAGCCTAAGGATGAGGTGAATCTCTAGATAGGGCTAGCTCCCTTGATGTACCACTTTGGATCAAAACTACACCTAAAATTGGTGGGGGGGGGGGAATGAAGAGAGATAAATGAAATAAAACTATTCTAAGGGAGGTGATACACCAAATAAGGTGATGACTTACAACAAGAATCATGTTACAAATGAGAACAAAGGGCTAACCAAACATACACTCTTTCAATCTACATCTTCTCACATCAATGTTACATTATGAGGTTATGGATGAATGTGAAAATCAATGATGACTAAAAAAGAGGTCTTGAATGGAACTAGTGAATATACTAACTCACTCAATCCTTGACACTTCTTAGAACACTTCACATGCCCTACAATAAAAATCTTTCCAATTAAAAATAGGCTAAAATAATGAGACAACATGCTAAGGAATCTATAGCCTTCACTAAGAAAGATCTAACATTAAATTATAACACACTATGAAAAATTATGAAGAGGTAAGAAATTATTATTATTATTGATCAAATGGTATGCAAATGAGTAGGGCTTTGTGATACTCAGGTGGAGCATAAGTTACAATGGCCAAAATGGCTAGTTCTTATAGAACTTGTGATGAGAAGAGAGAAGTCCAAAGGTCACAAGGACAATTTTCAAGATGAGAAAATTAGTTATTTGTGAATGAGAAGAGGATGTGGGATGAACCATGCAATGTCAAGAAGCACAAGTGTCCATCCAAAGAATGAAACTCTTGCAAAGTGGCATATACTCCTCATTCTAGATTAGAAAAACTACCTTCATGATAGCCCTTTTTGAACATCCCAAAGTTTATTAGTTATAGGTATAATTATTTTAATTAAGGGGAAGGGTTGTAATCATGCCTATCCAAGCATTGGTTATAGGCCTAGTCATCTGGAATAACCTAGAAAGGAGCTATCACTGCTTGCACTCTAAGAAACTCCTCTTTCATGCACCTTGCACACTTGGCATACAAAAAGGCATAATTATTAAATTAAAATACATGGGATGTAGTTTATGTTAATATTAAATACATTATATGGAATTTTAATCATTAGGGACACCTTAAAATCAACTCACTTAAAGTTTTCCACCCTTCTCACTAGTTTGTCCATTATGTCAGTTTTGATTGGTTGAGATGAGAGCTATTGTTTTCAAAATTATAAGTTTTTATAAGGAATTAAATTACCATATGGAGTTATTAAAATTCAAAATATTCCCCCCAAAATTGATTGCATCTCTTGAAACCTCTTATAGCCTATAAAACACAGAAAATAGTCAAAAGTAACCTACTTTGTAGCCTATATGTATAATTCCATATATTAAATTTTTTTGGGGAGGATATTTATGGAGTCATATATAATTTTAAATCATCATCATAGTCAAACTGGTCCATTATAGCAGCTATCCAACTCCATTTCTCTAGACTAGTCACTAGTAAGGGTTTGTAAGGGTTTTAGCTTGTTTTGACCTCTTAAGATTTGTTCATAAATATGGGATGTTTAATTTGACAAAAAATTCAAAAAATTTATATTTTAAGACACTAATAAACATCCTTTAACTTCTCATATTCCCATGCCTAACATCAAAAGAGGTGTGAGATTCTAAACTTCTATTGAGCTTATTTTCACATTTTGTACAAGTTTGAGTTGTCTTTGGGCCAAAAATGGATTTACTTATGAGATACATATATACCAATAGTTTTAAAATCTATAATATGAACCTAAAAACATGCACCAATAGGATATAAATCATATCTCATTATAGAAGTGTAAGTGACTTCCCATTTGGCCATAGGCTTTATCCTTGCCTAACAAACCTAATTGCACCTTAGAGCACAAAATAGATTTTGGTGGTTTTCCTTGCATCATAATGTATCAAAAAATTTATATTGAAACAAAAATAATTATAAAATATATTTTAAATCATATCCAAATCTATAAATGTGAATTACTCTTCATTTAGACATTAGGACAAAAATCCTACCCTTTAGGCTTAACTGTAACCTTTGTGGTTTGGGATATTCTATTGAGATTAATCCATATATTATTATTTTACATGTTTAATTTAATGTGTTAAAACCTCATAAATCTCCTTTAAAGGTTAAACCAGCTCTTAAGACCATCTATTTACTACCCTTCTCCAAATCTGCCAATTTGACCTCATAAGGGAGTACCCTCTGTTTGAGACAAAATAGGTGCCACTCCCCTATTTATTCAAAAAATATTGATAATTTTAGGAGATTATATAGGTCTTAAGGACATCCCAAAAAAAATTATATCTATATATAAGGTCATTATACCTTCAAACTTCTCCAAAACCTAAAATAGATCCTTATAAAGAAGACTTTGTGTAGGCTTCCTCATGAGGACTGTGTAATACATGGTTAGGGTATTTTATTTATAATTTTATTTAATGTAAAGAGTTATTAGATAAAAAAATGATCAATATTAATTTTTTTTAGGTATATTTCATCCTCTAAACCTTCCATACATACCTCATACTGCTCAACCCTCCATCTCACTATTTTAGATTGTAGACTGTACTTTTTATTTTGGAGGGTGCCTATAGGTAATCTTACCTTGAAATTAGATTTAGATAAATATATAAAACATATTAAAACATTATTATATAATTTAATTTTTTTTTTAAATTTTTAAATCACCCTACTTGGCTAGATCATCACTCTAGAGGTTGAAATGCTCTTAGGACCAGTCATAGGTAGTTGACTATGTTGAAGCCATTTGGACCCTGCCTGTAGGTGAAAATCACATTTTTAGAGATGTATACCTTGATATTAGGTACAATAAAAATTATAATACCACATCATAGTTAATTTATTGATATATACCATGAAATTTCCATGGAAAAACTTAGACAAGTCACCAGCTAAATCATTGTCAACTATAGGTGGGTGTTTAGTTGTTTGTACAAACTGTAGGTACATATGAGGATCTAAAACATTATATATCAACCCAAAACTGATGCTATTTATGTTATTTAGTGTTTATTTCACTCAATAATTATATTTAAAACATGAAATTATAACTTGTTATCACCTTAAAATGCTAAGGTCACTTTTTAGTTCAAACTTGTAGACATCAAAGCCTAATTTTAGTGTCTTTATAGGCAAATTTAAGCTTCCTAAAAACCACTCTCTATTGATCCTCTTCCCATAAAACTCTAAAAATTAATTTTTATATATGGATAATATAATATATGGCTATAAAATTCATAAAATTTCCTTGCAACCCTATTATAAGACATCAAAAAAACACTAAGGATCACTATTTTGTTCTTTTGGGGAAAAAAGCCTTGAATCAGTCATCTTATGTTTTTGGAGGTAATCTCCACTATCATTAGCTCATGTATCCTTAAAAACAAGTTTGAAAAGCTCTATTTAACATAATATTATGTCAATAAGGTCTAAACATGTTCACTCTACTCTGTATAGGTATTTTAATACCTCTACCAATAAATCTTGTAGGTGGACATTATCAAGTCTATAGAGAGTAAAAACAAAGATGGACAATATGCACTAATTTAACTATTTCCTAAGTTGTGATCCAATATCAACACTTCAAAATTAACTCCTTATGCCTCAAAAATCTTTAAACCACTACTAAATATCTCATCATAGCATGACATCATCATGACAACCCTTGTAGGTGCACCTTGAAAGGTATGTAGGTAGTATGCAAGTGTGTATAATGAGTATTGTTTAGCCTTAAATGAGTTATGAGCCTATTTAAATACCTAAAATTTAATTTTAAAAACATATAAATGGATTAAAAAATATGTGTTCCTAGTTTCCAAGTGGTTTTCTTTTTCAAATCATCTATAGATGAACATTTCCATGGCAGACTATGTGCATAGGCAGTGGATAGAATTTGAATAAGTTATGTTGATGAATGGTATCATGAGCCTACCTAAGACCAAATAAATCCATAAAATTAGTTTTTATATTTATAAGTATCTTGATATAAGTATCCAAAACCCTATTCTAAAGTGAAAACCATTTACAAATAAAATCTACAGGGCAAGTAATGATGTCTAGTGACTGTTTGTCTGGCATATGAGCTTGTAAACTATGAGGATTACCTTCGAGACTAAAGTTAGAAGGTAAAACTAGGAAAACCTTGAAAAAATGTAAATGAAATTGTCATAATCCCTTGGAACCATTTACAAAGCATTAAAATTTAGAAAATGGTGGAAACTTATTTGTCATCTCATATGAGAGCAATCTACAAACCTTAGATGATTGGCTCATCAAATCAACTTGAAACATGAAAAAAATCATGGGGAACATTAGAAAATGAATTTAATTTTTTTTTAATCATCCTTAACAATTGGTTTGTATAGACTTTCCCAAAATGAATCAAAACCTATAGGGTGTATGAAACAACAAGTAGAAAAACATAGTCAAGTTCATGAGGATGGTTCATAAAGCACAGGCCACCATTAATCAAAATATTATTATGGAAATGAAGGTATATGAGTATACTATCACCTATCAAAATAATTTATCCTAAAACCTCTTTAGTTATCCATACTAAGCATGAACTTGATGACTACTTTTGCTTGCTAAAAAGGGTGAAAAGGAGTAGAATGGTTTTAGCTCAAAAGTAACACTTAAAAAGCATTTAAAACATGGATTTGAGATTAATTAAGATTAATAGACATTCCGTGATCTTATTCCACATGTCACACTTCCCCATAGGGCATACAAGTGCCAAAATATTTTCTTTTCCTAAGAAAATTGCCCTTTATTCTAAGAAACCTACCAATTTTCAGTTATGATAGTAAATTTAAGACCTCTTAGGAAACATGTCACATGACATCACCTTTTATAACCTTCACACTTCCCAATAAATCTATACAAGTCATTAAATTCCCCTTTTTTGATCTTAAAATGACTCTTAGGACTAAAAAGATTAAAAGACTAAGGACCAAGGCCAATATAACATTTAAAAAAATCAATTAACCTATACTACACCTTTATATATAATATATTAGACCCCCAAATACCAAAAAATCAAGTTTTTACCTATAGGGGTCTCAATTTAACATGCAAGTCAAATTTGGTCAATAAATTGGTGACTCAAAGGGCTAATAGTATGCCTACTATACTAACTAAACCAGTAGCCTTATCAATCCATTGGGCTTAGGGAGTCATCTAAAATCTAAAACAAAATAAGTAGACCATTGACCACAAGCTTTGATCAAGATAAGACCACTTGATTACCTCAAACACACAAAATAAAGGACATGTTGAGTGTGGAGCCTTTGGGACTATCACATGACCATAGGGATATATTTTAGGGGCCTAGATAGCTCCAAAAATGTGGGGAGCATAGTTTTCCCTAATCCACCTTTTGTGGAACCTTTCTCCATATGTGAGTGTAATATTCCTTGTATTTCTAATTTTTATGTTTCCATATTTTGTAAAGTTAGTTGTTAGATGCCTATTTTCCATGTTGACTTCCTTCTTTTTAGGAAGCTAGTTATTTATTAGAAAAGGGAATGCCTTCCTTGTTTCAAGGAGTTGGTTATGATCACATGTCCTTCAAAATGTGTCCTTTGAAGGAGGAGAGATAGACTTGGCATGTTCCTTTTTGATGGAGCTTTTGGATAAGCTTGCTTAGGTAGAACTAAGGTGCCTTTTAGTGGATGATGCTTATTTTGGATAAACATGGTGAGTTTCTCCTAATTTGGTGGATTTTTCATTGGTTTATTATATATATATATATATATATATATATATATATATATAGGTGTGATGTGACCTTTAGAGGTTAATGGCTTATTTGTAGGGTGTGGCTTTGAGGATCATAGTCAAAGTGCATATGCTTTTGCAAAGTGTAGGTATTTATTGTAGGGTGTGATATAGTAACTTGTGAGATATAGTATTATGTAGGTGCAGGTGAAAGTGTAGCATTTCATATGTGCATCATTTTCTATAGGAGATATTCTATCTCTGTGAGAGTTCATTGTAATCTTATTTTTTATTACAATTTTATTTGAGGACTTTCTTGGTGGATGAGCTCACATTGGGTGAACCATGGTAGATCTATGTTATGTGTGATTGCTATATTTTTATCTCCATTTATGCTTTCATAATAACGGTGATTTAAGAAATGTTTATATGATGCATGATAGTGCATTATTTAGACCTGATTTATGCTCATATTAAATCTAGTTTAATTTTTTTAATTCCTAACAACTAGTATCAGAGCCATTGGTTATGTTTTGCTAAAGTGGTAAATCATAAGAAGGTTATTAGCTTGAGTGGGAGATATGGGAGAAGAGATCATATTCAAGGTGGAGAAGTTTGATGGTAAGCATTTTAGTCTGTGGAAAATGTAGATGGAAGATCACTTGTATCCGAAGGAGCTTTATCTCCCCTTAGAAGAGAAAGCAAAACAACTTGTAAGAATAGTGATGTAGACTAGTAATTTATTGATGGAAGGCATTAGGAGCCATATAGTTATGCCTTACATCTTCTATTGCATTTAACATTTATAATGAGAAAACCAAAAAATATCTCATGGATAAACTTGGAAAGTTATATGAGAAACCCTATACTTCTAATAAAAATTTTCTTATGAAAATATTGTTTAGCATGAAAATGTCTAAGAATAGTTATATTTATAATTATCTAAATTATTTTAATACGGTTGTAAGTATGCTCACTTTAATTGGAATTAATTTTGATGATGAATTTAGAGCTTTGTTGATTTTTTGTTTTTTGCCTGATAGTTGGGATAGTTTGGTTATGGCTTTGAGTAATGTAGTCCTTGCCAAGGGAAGCTTAAATTTTGAAGATGTTTTAGGTGTTATTCTTAGCAATTAAATGTGAAGGAAAATCACTAGTGAATCATATTCCGGTAATGATTTATATATTGATACTAAAGGGAGGCAAAAGGATAAGATCAAAGGCAATCATGGAATGTCAAAGGGTAGATCTAAGTCAAGATCTAAATCCAAGATAATATTCTAACATTGTGGGAAGAGTGGACACTCAATAAAGGATTGTTGGTCACTTTGGGATAAGAATGCAAACAAGGAGGAAATGAATGAGGTAAATGTGACATCAAGTAAATCATGTTAGGATGCCTTAATTCTTTTTATGGATATTTTTTCTGAGTCTTGGGTATTAGATTTAGGGGCTTCTTTTTCATGCCACCCGACATAGGCATTATTTTATTGATTATGTTCAAGATAATTTAGGAGATGTTTATCTTGGTGATGATGAACCATGTGAGATAGTAGGGAAAGGTTGTGTTTAGGTTGAAATGTAAAATACAAACACATGGATACTTAAGGATGTCATACGTATGCCTATGTTGAGACAGAATTTGGTTTTATTGGGAAAATTATGTAGTGAGGGATGTTTATTTATGTTTACTATAGATTATTGGAAAGTTACCAAAGATGCTCTTGTGATTTTTAGAGGTAAAAAATTTGGTACTTTATATTTGACTAGTAGTGTTGATTTTCTTGATTTAGTTATTGCAGATGAAAATGAAACTATGTGGCACTATAGGCTGATCATATGAGCCATAAGGGCACAAAGATCTTAAAATATAAGTTACCTAAATTAAAATACATAGATCTAGACTTCTATGAGAATTGTGTGTATGAAATACTAAAGTGGGTTAAGTTATTGAAGGTTAGACCCATAAATAAAGAGCATAAGTTAGAGTTGGTACACTCAAATGTAGGGGGACCAGCTCAAGTATCTTCTATTAGTAGATCCAATTATTATGGTACTTTTATTGATGATGCAAATAGGAAAGTTTGGGTTTATTGCATTAAAAAGAAATATGATGTATTTAACACTTTTAAGAAGTGGAAAGCCTTGGTTGAGAATGAAACAAGTCTCAATTTGAAATGTCTTAGATTAGATAATGGAGGTGAGTATTATAGTAATACTTTCTTTGATTATTATTCTAAAAATGGAATCCATAGGCAAAGGATGGTTCCAAGAACTCCATATTAGAATGGGGTATTTGAAAGGATGAATAGAATAATAATTAAACGTGATAGGAGCATGAGGTTACATACAGGGTTGCCTTTATAGTTTTGGGAGAAGAAATAGTTAGCACATCAATATCTAATTAATAGATGACCTTCTATGCCTTTGGATGGATGCATTATTGAACAAGCTTGGTCTAGTAAAAATTTTGATTATTATTTTCTTAGTCTTTGGATGTGAAGCTCTTTCTCTATTAAGAAAGAGGATACAACCAAGTTAGAGGCTAAATAAGAGAAATGCACATTTGTTGGTTATGGTGAGGATGAAGTTGATTTCCATTTATGGAGCATTAAAAATAATAAAATATTTTGGTCTAGAGATGTAAACTTTGATAAAAAAGTCATGTATAAGAATCAATTGTAGGAACAAGAACAAGAACATGAATACAAAGAGTACACAATATTGATTTACATTATGGATGGAAAAGTATCTAATGAATTAGTTTTGGAATCTTCTACACAATTACCCCAAACTCTTATGGTAAGAATGTCTTCTAGGATAAGAAGAGAACTTGAACATTTTTCTCCTTTGAATTATTTGTTACTCACTAAAAATGGAGAACTAGAATGTTATGAGGAAGCAATGCAGGTAAATGCCAAGATGAAATGGGAGTAAGCCATAGATGAGGAACATAGATCTCTCATGGAGAACCAAATGTGGGATTTGTTAAGGATACTCAAGGGCAAGAGTGAATTTCCAAATAAGTGGATCTTCAAGATAAAAGAATAGGTTGAATGGATAAAAAGGTATAAGGCCAGGATGGTGGTCAAGGGTTTGCACAAAAATTAGGTATTGATTTTGATGAGATTTTCTCTCCTATTGTAAAAATGACTTATATTAGGACTATTCTTAGTTTAGTTGTAGTTGAGGATTTTCACTTAGAATAGTTTGATGTTCAAATTACTTTTCTTCATGGTGATTTGGATGAAGAGTTGTATATGAAGCAACCATAGGGATATGAGGTCTAAGGGAAGGAAAACTACGTGTGTAGAATAAAGAAGAGCTTGTATGGATTGAAACAAGATTAAAAAAAATGGTATAAGAAATTTTATTGTTTTATGTTGGAAAAATAATATCGAAGGTGTAATTTTTACCATTTCATGCACACAAAACATTTTGAAGATGGTTCCTTTATTATATTATGCTTGTATGTGGATGACATGTTAGTTGTAGGAAATAACATACAACATATTCATATGCTTAAGAAATAGCTTAGTGACTCCTTTTCTATGAAGGATTGGGGTGTTGCAAAGTAAATCCTTGGTATGAGGATTAATCATGATAGGAAGGAGAGGAAGCTAATCTTATCCTAATCAGAGTATGTGGAAAAAGTCTTGAAAAGGTTTAGCATGTTGGATGTTAAATCTATTGGTACTCCTTTGGTAGGCCACTTTAGATTATCAAAGGACTAGTGTCCTAAGATGGAATTTGGAAATATTAAGATGTCTAAGGTACTTTACTCATCGGTAGTTGGTATCTTGATGTATTCCATGGTTTGTACTAGGTTAGATATTGCTTGAGCATTGGGAGTTATGAGCAGGTATATGAGTGATCCTGGTTATGAGCATTGGAAATTAGTGAAATGGATTCTTTGATATTTGAGAGGAACCATGGATTTTTTATTATGTTATGGTGGATCAAATACCACTTTGAATGGCTATGTAGACTCAGATATGGTAGGGGATATTGATAATAGGAGAAGTATGATAGGGTATATATTTACTATTGGAGATACAATGATTAGTTAGATTTATAAGATACAAAAGGTTATGGATTTGTCAACCATAGAGGTAAAGTATGTTTCTACCATAGAGGCTATCAAGGAGATGATTTGGTTATAGGAGTTTTTTTAAGATTTGGGGCATGAGTAGGAAGTTGGGAGACTACACAGTGATAGTTAGAGTGTTATTCATTTGGGAAAGAACTCCACTTTCCACTTGAGGATGAAACACATTCAGTTATGTTATCACTTCATCATGACAACTTTGGAAGATAACTTGGTGAAGTTGGAGAAGATTCATACTAGCTAAAATCCTATGAATATGATGACTAAGGTGGTCACATTTTACAAGTTGAGACTATGTTCAGATTTGGTTGGCCTTTATGGTCATGGAGCAATGATAGATTCTATTTAGGAGAAATGATCTCCAAGTTGGAGATTTTTGAGTGTGGAGCCCTTTGGGGATATCACATGACCATAGAGATATATTTTGGGATCCTAGAGAGCTCCACAAATGTGGGGAGCATAGTTTTTCTTACTCCACCATTTGTGGAACCTTGCTCCACATGTGAGTGGAATATTTCTTATATTTTTAATTTCTATGTTTCCATATTTTGTGGAGTTAGTTTTTATATGCCTATTTTCCATGTTGACTTCCTTATTTTTAGGAAGCTAGTTGTTTATTGCAAAAGGGAATGCCTTGTTTTAAGGAGTTAGTTATGATCACATGTCCTTGGAAGATGAGTCCTTTAAAGGAGGAGAGATATACTTGGCATGTTATTTCTTGATGGAGATTTTGGATAATCTTGCATAGGTAGAATTGAGGCGTCTTTTAGTGGATGATGCTTATCTTAGATAATCATGGCTAGTTTCTTCTCATTTGGTGGATTTTTCCTTGGTTTATTATATATACAGGTGTGTTGTGACCTTTAGAGGTTAAAAGTTTATTTACAGGGTGTGGCTTTGAGGATCAAAGTCAAAGTGCATATATTTTTGAAAAGTGTTTGTGTTTATTTTAGGTTGTGGTATCATAGCTTGTGAGATGCAGTATTATGTAGGTGTAGGTGAAATTGCAACATTTCATATGTGCAAAATTTTCTACATGAGATATTCTATCTCTACGAGAGTTCATTATAATCTTTTTTTTTATTACAATTTTATTTGAGGACTTTCTTGGTGGATGTAGCCCACATTGGGTGAACCACGATAGATCTGTGTTATGTGTGATTTTTATCTTGTTCTCTCCATTTATGATTTCATAATAACTATGATTTGATGAATTTTTTTGTGATGCATGCTAGTGCATAATTTAGATATGATTTATGGTCATATTAAATCTGGTTTAAAGTTTTTAATTCCTAACAGGAAACACACCAAAAAAATTAAATACACTAACAAGACACACACATATGTGCTCAAGGCACTTAGGGAAAATAGGAAAAAAACTATTATGCACAAACAATAATGAATCATAATTCATTTCTAGTATCAAAAGGAAAATTTCTTGAATCTTCTTCTTCATAAGATGAAACATAATTCCAAGCATGTTTCTCCTTAGATTGAATGCTTTATAGATCAAACCTATTCCTTGGCACTTCACTTTATCTATCCTCAAATAGATCATCTTCAAATAGGTCTCTAATGTAGATATATTCCTCTTGAAATTATACACATTCCTCATAATTATGCCCACTCTTCATCTCATGATCAACTTATATCTCCTTAGTAGGCATGACTTCAAGAGGAGTATTTTTATATTCTATAGAAGATTGAGGCCAATGGAGAATGTTCCATTCTTCAAGAGTTGATGTGTTTCTTCCAATTGATTAAGGGTATGATATCCCATCTTGATTATTTCAAACATATCATCATGAGATGCATATGTCTCTTGAAAGGATATATTTGAAAGGTTTTTTTTCCTTTGCATACTCACTTGAGTGCCAAGGATGCCTTCTCCATTTTTGACTATATCATAGCCTCCTTGAAGAGGAGTATATGTTACTACAATGACTTCAAATAAGTCATCCAAAGGCTTCTTAATAACTTTTACTTACCCATTTAAAGGCTTATGTGAACTTTTCTCTTGCTTTTTTATGACATGTTGGACAATGTCATTTTGCTCATCATCACTTTTAATCAACTCCAATGAAATAGTAGACCCCTTGAGAGATTCAAACTCATTGGAAATATTTTAAAACTACTAACACAAGTACACATCCTATTTTTGATTATCATCATGAATGGGAACAACAATAGAATATCCTTCATCCTCTTCCTTAGAATCTAAAAAGACTTCATCCAAGATTTCCTCTTCAACACAAGAAAATCATTATTCATTATCAACCAAACAAGAAGAATAAATAAAAGGGATCACCTCTTATTCAAAACTTAGGACCTCTTAAGGGATCTTAAGTTTTATCCCAACTATCATAATCTAATCTTTATTCTTAAGGGTTGAAATATCTTCCATCTCCTTCTCCTTTTTGGTGATGCTAAGACTAGACATCTTGAAATCTGGTGACCTAGCCCAATGAGGTTGCCAAGGAGTTGCACCTTCTTCAAGAAAGATTTATAAATTTTCCTCAACCCAATAATCCTTTTTAAGTTCCCATTCCATATGTATATCAAGGTAAAGGGTGATGGGATGAGGAAAATATTAACTAGTTGGTGGAGGTGGAACATAGGGCTCAAAATTAGATTGAGAATGCAAAGTTAGGGATTATTTTGGGAATTATTGAGGAAGGGGAGGCAGAACTTGGGATAAGATAGATTGGTTATATTACTTATACATCACAATAAATTCATCCAAATATAATTTATCTTGAACACTTTCTTGAGGAGGGGTAGATGGGGTGTGTTTAGGCATATGATCTTCTTTTAGGTCTAAACCTTTCAACACACCTTGACTTAGTAACTTCATCCTTGAATCTAACTCTTTAATTTTATTGGATAAGTTTTCTTGGAAAATTTTCTCTTGAAGTTCATAGGAATATTCATGAGGATGATGAATATAAGAGGGTTGATATGGAACATAAGAAGCTTCTTGAGGAAGGGTGGGAGGGACTTGTAAAGGATCAACTTCATTCTCAACTTCACACCTTAACAATGCTTCTATCCTTTTTCTTTCCCCATGATTCCACTATCTTAATATAGCTTAGGATGTTAGGATTAAGATTATTTTATTGAGGTGATGATGCAAATTATGGAGTGGATGAAGTATTCAACAAACCTGGAATCTCCTTAGGCTTGGATTCTCCACCTTGTCTCTAACTTGGAATGTCATATCTAGAGGTCTTTTCTTGAGGTGGGGATGGCATGGGAGAGGGAAATAAGGGATTGAATTATTCTTCCTTTGATGATAACATGGAATTATTCATTTTCATATTGGACAACTTAATCTTCCTATCAATATTAGATTTAAAAATAAGGTTTCTCTTTTCAACTCTCTCTTGTAACCGATGGGGAAAGGATGACTTTGATAATCTTGATTGGGATCACAAATATGGTTCAAATAGGAATGATAAAAATATTTAGGAAGTGGATATGAAGGCTAATATTTTTGATGAGGATACCTTTCATGAATTCTTAGCATATATTTTAAGGAAGAGATCAAACCACTCACATCTAGAATCTCACTTATGAGCCTTTACCAATTGGCTCTCTCAATAGGTGCCCACTCTCTTTTGACCATATCTAATTCATATCTCACCTTATAAATAAGATTACTAGGAACCTCTTGACCACATCCCTTTTGAGTATAAAGATCCAACATATACCTCTCATAACTCAAGTGTTTGCTTGAAGGTGGAAATGGATTGACTTGAGAAGTGGCTAGGTTAACTAGGAGGAACAAGACATTGAGAAGGATAGCTATATGACTAAATATACTGATAAAATTCATGAATGGACTGATAAACTTCATGTTTAAGTTGGTACACTTCATGATATGGATGATTAATAACTTTATCTTATTTATAGGGAATGACACAAGCTTGAAATATCTCGCCAACTTGTGTAAAATAGAACTCAACACCAATGTCAGCCATGTAACTTCATTAAGAAGAAAGAACACAAGGAATGATCATCAATAATATTTAAAATCAATACTTGGGCAGATTAACCAACTGATGTAACTTCAAACTCACCATTGATGCTTGGATAGATGCCTCTAAAGGCTGATTATTGAAAGATAACACCAAAAATCTTTCAACTTCTTAGACCAAGAGTCCCATTGAGTAAGACAAAAACTATTATCACTTGGATTTTCACCCTTCAAGGATATGTCTCAGATCTCCTCATCCAAGTGGCACAATTGAAACACCTCTAGGCTTGTGGGTAGCCTAAGGATGAGGTAAATCTCTAGATAAGGCTAGTTCCTTTGATGTACCACTTTGGATCCTAACTACACCTAAACTTTGAGGTGGGGAAGGGTTAGAGATAAATAAAATAAAACTATTATAAGGGATGTGATATGCAAAATAATATTATGAATTCTAACCAACAACATGTTACACATGAGAATAAAAGACTAACCAAACATACACTCCTTCAATCTACATCTTCTCACATCAATATTACATTATGAGGTTATAAATGAATGTGCAAAACTAGGAGGATTAGACAAGAGGCATTGAATGTCACTAGTGAACATACTAACTCACTCAATCATTGACATTTACTAGAACACTTCACATGCCCTACAAGAAGAAGCCTTTGAATTGCAAATAAGCTAAAAGAATGAGACACCATGCTAAGGAATCCATAGTCTTCACTAAATAATATCCAAAATTAAAGTATAACACACTATGAAAAGTCATGAATAGGTAAAAAATTAGTATTATTATTGAGAAAATGGTATGAAAATTAGTAGGGATTCACCATACTCAGGTGGAGCATAAGTTACAATGGATGAAATGACTAATTCTTATAGAACTTGAGAGAGAGAGGAGAAAAGAGAATTATAAAGGTCACAAGGACACTTTTAAATATTATATAATAAATTATTTTTGCATGATAATAGGATGTGGGATGAACCATGCAAGATCAGGAAGCATAAGTGTCCATACAAAGCGTTAAACTCTTACAAAGTGGCATAAAACTCCTCATTATGGCTCACACAAATTGCCTTCATGATTAGCCCTATTTAAAAATCCAAAAACTAATTAGGGATAGGTATAATGATTGGAATGAAGGGGAAGGGTTTTAGGCATGCCTATAAATCCATTAGTTATAGGCTTGGTTATATAGAATCACTTGAAAATAAGATATCACTACCTACACTCTAAGAAACTCATCTTTCATGCTCCCTACACACTTGGCCTCCAAAAAGGCATTTTTTACATGAAAATAAATGGGATGGAGTGGATTAAAATTTTCACTACCCTCTATTTACTTAAAGGCATTAGGAACACCTTAAAATCAACTCATTTAATGTTTTCCACCCTTCTAACTAACTTGTCCACTATGCCAATTTTGACTAGATGAGATGAGATCTAATGTTTTCACACTTATAAGTTATTATAATGAATTAAATGACCATTGAGAGTTATTAAAATTCCTAATATTCCTCCCAAAATTTATTAGATCTCTTGAAACCTCATGTATCCTATAAAACATATAAAATAGTCAAAAGTACCTAGTTTTGTATCCTATCAGTATAGTTTCATATAGTAAAAAAGGATGGGGAGGATCATAAGGGATTAATATATAATTTTTAATCATCATAATATTCAAAATGGTCCATTATATCAGCTATCCAACCCCATTTCTCTAGACTAGTCACTAGTAATGGTTTTTAAGGGTTTTAGCTTGCGTTGACCTCTTAATATTCAAAATGGTCCATTATATCAGCTATCCAACCCCATTTCTCTAGACTAGTCACTAGTAATGGTTTGTAAGGGTTTTAGCCTGCGTTGACCTCTTAATATTTGTTCATAAAGATGGGATATTGAATCTGATAAGAAAATAAAAAAATAAATATTTAAATACCATAATAAACATCACTAAACTTCTTATATTAACATGCATAGTATCAAAAGAGGTGTGAGCTTCCAAACTTCTCCTATCGAGCTTGTTTTCACATTTTGCACAAGTCTGAGTTATCTTTAGGCCAAAAATGGATTTAATTATGACCTAAATAAATTAAAAGAGTTTTAAAATGTATATCATGACCATAAAAAAATTATTAAATAGGATATAAATCATATATCATGCTATAAGTGTAAGTGACTTCCCATTTGGCCTTAGGCTTGAACTTTACCTAATAGGCCTGACTGCATCTTATAGCTCAAAATGAATTTTCATGGTTTTAATTTAATTGTAATAGATATAAAAAATATATAGTGACCAAAAAATCATTATGAAAATTATTTTAAATAATATCTAAAGCTATAAATGTGATTGACTCTTCATTTGGACATTAGTACAAAAATCTTGCCCTTTAGGCTTGACTGTAACCTTTGCGGTTTGGGATATTATGTTGAGATTCATCCATATATTATTGTTTTTCCATGTTTAATTGGATGTTTTACAACCTAATACATATAATTTCAAGGTTAAAATATCTCCTAATACCATTTGTTTACTACCCTTCTCCAAATCTGCCAGTTTGACCTCATAAGGGAGTACCCTCTATTTGAGACAAAATAGAGGAACTCTCCTTTCTATTTAAAAAATATTTATCATTTTAGGAGATTATATAGGTTTTAATTACATCCCACACAAAAATGTAGATTTATATCAGGTAATTAGACTTTCAAAGTTCTCCAAAACCTAAAACAAACCCTTATAAAGAAGACTATGTGTAGGCTTCCTCATGAGGACTATGTAATGCATAGTTAGGGTCTTTTATCTCTAATTTTATTTAATGTAAAGAGTTAATAGAGACAAAAATGATCAATATTAATGTGTTATAGGTATATTTTTTCATCTCAACTTTCAATTCATACCTCATACTACTCAACCCTCCATCTCACTATTTTAGGCTACAGATTGTACTTTTTATTTTAGAGGGTGCCTGTAGGTACTCTTAGATTGAATTTGGATTTGGATACATATATAAAACATATTAAAAACTTATTAGATAATTTACCAATGGTTTTAACTTATTCACTTGCCATACTTGGCTACATCATCACTTTGGAGGTTGAAATCCTCTTAGGACCCATGATAGGTAGTTGATTATATTGAAGCCATTTAGACACTACTTGTAGGTGAAAATCACATTTTTAGAGATATATACCTTGATATTAGGTCATATTAAACATATAATACCACATAATAGTTATTTTAGTGATATATAACATGTATTTTCCATGGAAAAATTTAGACAAGTCACCAACTAAATCACTGTCAGCTATATGTGGGTGTTTAGTTGTTTATACGGATTGTAGGTGCATATGAGGGTCTAAAACGTTATATATAGACACAAAAATAATGATATTTATGTTACTTAGTGTGTATTTCACTCACTAAGTCCATTTAAAATATGTAATTATGCCTTGTTATCACAATGAAATGCTAAGGTCACTTTGTAGTTCAAAACTTGTAGACATTAAAGCCTAAGTTTAGTGTCTTTGTAGGCAAATTTGAGCTTCCTAAAAACCACTCTCTATTGATCCTATGCCCACAAAACTCTAAAAATTAATTTTTATAGATGGATACTATAAGATATGGTTATCAAAATGCATAAAATGTCTTTACAACCCTATTACGGGACATCAACAAAACACCAAGGATCACTAATTTGTTCTTTTGGGGGAAATAGCCTTGAATCAATCATCTTATACTTTTGGAGGTAGTCTCTACTATAATTTTCTCATATATCCTTGAAAAAAAGTCTATCAAGATCTATTTAACATAATAATATGTCAATAATGTCTAAAAATGATCACTCTCCTCCGTACAGGTACTTTTATACCTCTACCAATAAATCTTGTAAGTGGACGTTATCAAGTTTACAGATAGTAAAAAAAAGATAGACATTGTGCATTACTTTGAATACTTATTGAGTTATGAAACAATCTCACACTTCAAAATTCACTCCTTATTCCTCAAAAATATTGACACCACTACTAAATCTCTCATCATATCATGACATCATCATGAAAATCCCCGTAGGTGCACTTTGAAAGGTATGTAGGTAGTATGCAAGTGTGTACAATGAGTATTATTTATCCTTTAATGAATTTTAATCCTATTCATCTTCCTAAAAATTAATGTTCAAAACATTTAAAAGGATTCATAAATATTTGTTCCTAGTTTACACATGGTTTTCTTCTTCCAAGCACCTGTAGATGAACATTTCCATGGCAGACTGTGTGCATGGGCAGTGGACAAAATTTGAATAAGTTATGTTGATGAATGGTATCATGAGCTATACTAAGCCCACATCAATACATAAAATTATTTTTTTAATTTATGAGTATCTTGATACAAGTATCCAAACACATTTTCTAACATGAAAACCCTTTATAAACAAAAGCTACAGGGCAAGCAATGATGTCTAGTGACTGTTTGTGTGGTATATGAGCTTGAAAACTATGAGGATTTCCTTGGAGACTGAAGTTTTAAGGTAAAAAATAACTAGGATAACCTTAAAAGAATGCAAATAAAACAATCAAAATCCCTTTGAACCATTGATGAAAAATGAAAATCTAAAAAATGGTGGAAACCTGTTTATCATCCCATATGAGACCAATCTACAAACCTAAGATGATTGGCTCATCAAATCAACTTGAAACATGAAAAAAACCATGGGGAATATTATATAAGGTATCAAAAATAATTTAAAATCAACCTCAATAACTAGTTTGTATGGACTTGCCCAAAATGAAGCAAAACCTATAGGGTGCATGAAAGAGCAAGTAGAAAATCACAATCAACTTCATGAGGATGGTTTATAAAGCACATGAAACCATTCATCAAAATATTATTATGTAAATTAAGTTATATAAGTATAATACTACCTTGTAAAATAGTTTTTATTGAAACCTCTTCATCTGTCCATACTGAGCGTGAACCTGAAGACTATTTTTGCTTACCAAGAAGGGTGAAAAAGGAGTAGAATGGTTTTAGCTCAAAAATAGAACTTTTAGAGATTTTAAAACATGTATTTAAACTTAAGGAATATAAAGATACATTACTTGATATTATTCCATGTGGCACACTTCTCCATGGGCCATACAAGTGCCAAACTCTTCTCTTTTCCTAAGAAAACTACCCTTTCTTCTGAAGAACCTACCACATTTAAGTTATGACAGTTGATTAAGACCTATTAAGACACATGTCATGTGAAATCACATTTTGGAATGTTTAAAATTCCCAATAAATCCATACAAGACATTAAATGCCCCTTTTGACCTCAAAATGACTCCTAAGACTACAAAGATTAAAAAGACTAAGGACCAAGGCTAATATAACATTAAAAGACATCAATTAACATATAGTACACCTTTATAAATAATATATTGGACCCCAAAACACTTAAAAATAATGTTTTTACCTATAAGGGTCCTAAATCAACCTACAGGTCAAATTTGGTCAACACTAAGATCATGGTGATTCGATGAGAGATTCTATTATTCATTACCATTATCACTATCACCTTTTTTCTACCATGACATCAAATTTTCTTATCCCCAAGGTTTTCATTTATCTCTTGTGCCTCTTTTTTCCCTATTATTGTTCCTATAATTTACATTATTAGCCAAACCAATAACATTTTTAGTGCTCTTGAAATGATTGATGCCATTATCCAAGATGACGATGTATAATTTTTATTAGAAACAATTTGTATGCCATCAAATAGCCCATTGACATCAATTAGATATAAGTTTTGAATTTTGGAGTTTGGATATGTATTTATATGGTTCTTAATTTTCATTTATAAAAAAATTGATATCCAATCCACTCTACTCATGCATACAATCCACCTTAAGAATAAGAAGAGGAATTAGGGACCATGGGATTACACTAAGGGAAGACAAGTTAACAAATGTACTTGAAGATATCAAGAATAAAATTAAATCTAGCAAAGTACACCTAGTATTTAGATTTACCAATTTGGGTATACTTAGGTCCTCTTGTTATACCTTAATTTTACATTAAACCATCTTCATAAAGTGCTACAAGCCATGTGGGAGATTTAGGTGTTGACAAATCAATACAAGATAAGTATCCCTAACCCAATACTATTTATTTTGTATTTTGGTTGGTATATTATATTTATTCATTTTAAAAACTTATACAACCCTTACATTAGATACCCCATGGATATTACCTAATAGCATTTTAATTTATTTAATTACTCTTTTAGCTCTTGATTTTACTACCTTAGATTTTTTTAGGTTCTATACTTTCTATTTATTTTACTTATTTTGTGATTAATGTGATATAAATGAATTAAAATAATGAATATTTAAATTATCTAAAATAGGAAAATAATCATAAAAATATAACTATAAAAGTGTAGATTGATATTGAACTTACTATATTTTAAATGAAAAAATAAATGTAGGAGAGTTCACTTGATTAATTTTTATTTTGTAACTCACTGTATTTGTCATTATCCCTAAAATGGCTTTGCATCTATGGTATAACCACTCAGATTAGAATATAAGAGTTCAAGCCCTACGTTAACATTTATATAATAACTTAGACCCTACCAAAATTGGTACTATCTTGGCTTTGTCATTACTATCCATATTGATTGTGTAAGTCCATGAAAATTCAAATTACTACGCTTGCACTTATAACTATCTCCTATGTGTGTAATTTCCTTGGGTCCTATGTGTTGATTTATTATGTTTTCCTTCATTTTGATTTGAAACCTAATCATAATTTTGACACAATATTCTCACTAAAAAAGGGGTTATAAATCTAGGTTGGATAAATCCATCTAATCCCCATTGAATAATTGAATACTTCCTACATTCCAATACTCTGAATAAGGCTAAAAATACATGTATTTCTCCTACCTACGTCTGTGTACCATCACTATCAATCTAGAATGCAATGAAATGTTTAGATTTTAACACTTGGTACCATGTAAAATTTGACCTATGTTTGTATTCAAACTTGGCTTTAGGGATACTCTTTTGAGGTATTTTTTAGGTATGTATGCATTTGTGATAATGTCTCAAGAGAGTGATAATGGATTTATCTAATTTTTTAAGACTTACCAAGATAGGTATAACCTTAGGACTGATATATATTTAAAACTCACTCTTTTATAATTGATGTTATGAATTACTTATGAAACATGTTTAGGGTGACCTAATGAATATGTTACAACTTGAAAAGTATCTGTTAAGTGTACCTAGACACTACTGATAGAGGAAAACATCTATGGAAAAGGTGGACATGTCAAACCATTTCTAGTATTAAATTGAGAGTCAAATTTTGTGATATAAGACATGAAGATACTTTTTTTAGGATTATGGAGAGTGTTTTATTTATTGATATAACTAACATAAAACTATTGAAAGTCAAATTTCATAATATAGAGCATTTACCATAAGAATAAGAATGCTAAAGAAAGATTGATTGCACTTACTAAATACAAAAATGTCTAAGAAAAAAGAAGAGATAAAGAACTTATCAAATATTCTATATTATAGTACTCATTGCCTATGTTATATTCCACTAAAATGTTTTATAATAGTTCTATATTTATTCAACTTAGGAAATAGACTATCAAAACCTACATAGGGGCTACCAATGAATACCATACACCTACAAAAATTAGTATTGCCTATTATTTTTTAGCATTGTCTAGGTTGACTATGTTAGTTTTTTCTATCATATGTCACTACTCCTAACTTTATAGACAACTCATGCATGTTTTCTTAACCATGAACATGTCCATAGATATTGATTTTTCTTTCCTTTTTATTGAAACTATAGATTAAATTTAAACTAAAAATAGACTCGGAAAAAGGGGTTAGATGGATGGGTTGGATAGACCCAATTAATCCCCAATGAATTCTTGTGCATTTCATATGTTATGATACTTTGAATAAGGTAAAATCCAAATTTAATTATCCCACCCAGATGTGTATGTGTGATCAATCAAAATACACTAGATGAAATGTAATGCTTTAGCTTTTTATGCTTAAAAAAATGTAACTTTGGCCTTGAATTTGTATTTAGTATTATATTTATGAATTCTCCTTTGAGATGTTTTTAGAGTTGAAATGTTTTAGATAATGTCTCAATGATGTGAGAATGGATTTCTCAAGCTTGTGAGGACTGGCAAAGATAAGTGCTAGATAGATATGACCTTACACTTAATTTTTATTTATAGAACACTCTATGATATTTATCCCCATAATGTCAAGGAAACATGCTTAATTTGACCCAAGAACAAAATTTAGATTTGAAAATAAGCTATTATGGATATTGTGACACTATCTACGAAGGTGGATGTCTATGATAAATATATGTATGGATTAGGTTGACTTAAAACTATCCTCTTTCTCTTAATAGACTAGGAATCAAATAAGGTAAATAAAATAGAGCCTATATATACTTGGACAAGTGAATAAATACATAAGATATTTGTAGACCTAACATAGGGTAATCTACAATTCAAATGTAAAGAAGAAAGGGTACCAAAGCCTAAGCCTATGACATAGGGATGTAATTATCACTAGGGATCAACACAAAAAAATGATTATAAAAGGTAAAATTAAAGTAAATTATGGGTAGGTGATTGTAAAGAAGGTAAGGTGAAATAGTCAACCAAATGGGGGTCTATACAACCTAAGGTAATAAATGACAATCCTAAGAAACCCTATATCTATACTAAATTATTTAGTATAAGGAAGATATTAATCAAGGATACACAGATATATCCACAACTCAATAAAAAATATATAATATAATGTGTAAGCAAAGGAAAGAGTATAGGGATAACAATAATTATTTTTGGGTGGTCTCGTTGACACTTCAATCTTCTTCTTTGGTTCAAGTAGCTTTACAAGACATGTTATAGGTTGAAGACCTCAAATGGTTGGATGAAGACATATATATCTTTAGTTAGTAACTATCAATGAAACCTACTATTAATATTTAATTCCACCATAAGACAGGACCTCCAAGATAAGGTTCTAAATCTATAACTCTCCCAAATACTACTAAGGGAATAAGTACAAGCTCAAATAAGGTGTATTAATGTGATATATCTTTAATAATGAAATATGACATATATATGTCTCTAATAACCAAAGGTAACCTTAAAATGAAGGTTGATGGTGTCATTCATGTTGATATAAATAGAATATGTTAGATGGCACAATACAACATTGTTCAAGTTGAAACTATGAAAATGTCAGAAGATAGACTCAAAATTATATTAGGCTAACTGATACATTACATGGAATGATTAAGCATGAAATAAACTATATTGGTTAGGATGATATATTATGATATAGGTAAGGAAAAAAATTTGGATATAAATTAGATGGAGAGGAAAGACCGATAGAGATTTAGAGGAGGCCAAACTTATAGTAGTGATAGTGTGATAAAATATTATACAAACTATGATCAAGGAATTTGACAAAGAGAGGAAGTTAGATCAAGTGTTAGTCCATAAAACCATAAAATAAACAAACTAACATACTAACATTTCTAAGCCTAGATCTTAAGGGAAGCTTAATGAATACACAACAATTGAAAAGCCAACTAAAATGCAAAGAACAATAATCTTTACATTCCTTGAGAGCTCTAAATGATTTCTTCATTGGCTTGCTCAGTTTATGCATAACAAGTATTCATCAATGACATATGAATAACATCATCTCATCTATGCACCATTATTGAATTATTGGCTTGATTGATATAGCTTGGCTCAATTTCAACATTATAACACTAGGCTTTTAGCTTCATGAATCTATTCCTGCATTATAACACTACTATGATTGAGCTCTGTAAATGAAGAGCTATAGACTTGATTTTATAGGCTTTTAAATCCCTTAGAATGGGTTAAATCTGACCATGGATGAGTTTATTAACTTTGGTTGAGTTTGGCATATTCTTAGGATACTCTTTTAGATATTTTCTAAAAGGGATAACTCACAACCATGGTTAAATTTACTAACTTGCGTTGAGTTTGGCATATTTATAAAATATTCTTTTAGATATTTCTAAAAGTGACAACTCATAAAGGTAAGATGCTCTTTAATTTCCTTTTTATTAATTAATTTAATTGATTTATTATCTCATGGATGAACTTAATTAGGATTTGAAATTGATTTAACTTGCTAATTGATTTTGATTAGGGTGTGCAAGTTAATTAATTATTTTTTAGGCATTTAGTCATTTATTTGATTTTGATTGATTCAATGTGTGTATTTGCCTTATTTAATTGATTTATTAGGCCAAATTGATTTAATGCAAGGTTATGAAGCTAAATTTGAGACTAATAAAAATTCTTGGGCTAGGTATTCAATGATTGGCAAAAGTTGGTCTAGAGTCAGATATGAAGCCATTAGTGGCCAAATTTAAGTGTCTATAGTTTGACCTTGTTTGGGAAGATGTTACAAGCTGCAAGTAAAGTAACATCTTTGCAAAGAATAAAATGATTCTTTATGCTTATGACTAAAATGATAATGATTGAACTATAGCCCTCCCTCAAGGGAGTGGTTGGCGAGTGGGTTGGCAAATGGTCCCTTGAAATAAAGAATCTAAATGAGGGGACCAAAAAAATGAAGATGATGGGGTGATAACACAATGATTTACCCAAAGTTGGGCAAAATCATTGAGAAATACAAGTGGGGTAGTGTACAATAGTTTGCCCAAAGGTGGTTATAAGCATTGTACCTCAATTGTAGCAATGTGGTATGATAACACAATGATTTGCCCTAGCAAGTGATATAATCATTAAGAAGATAGAGCTACCCTAGTTGGGGCAAACAAATTAAAAAAAAAAATTGGTGATAACATAATGATTTTCCTCAACAGGTGATATAATCATTGAGAATGCATGTGGGATGATGTATAGTGCTAATTTAGTATACCCTGCTTATGAAAACATGATTGATGATTGATGATTGATAAGTTGATACAGAGGATAAAGATGAATTAAAGTAACTTTATAGTAGGGAGATGCTCAATTAAACTAACAAAGGTTGAAATTATTTTGTTACTTAATTACTCTATTTGGGATATGATTGGGTATTAGATTAAGATTATTGCTAATGTCAGTATCGAGGAGATGGTGATGTTGTAAACCTCTCAAATCTGATTTTTTCTATAAAATTTGATGGTAGGCCTCATGATAGAACACCATGGGGGCTTGGACAAAATATGCATAAGGACTAACTCCTGATATTTGATACTCAATGGAAAAAAATTACATCAATGATAAAAACCATGATGAAAATATAGACATTTGAATATGGATAGATTCAAGAATAATGTACAAGGAACCACCCAATGAACACACATAAATTGAATCATGACCATAGTGTTGAATGCAAACAAACATGCACACAAAAAACAAACAAACAAATAAAGAAATAAACAAGATAAAAAAATAAACACATATGTCTTAGTCCCTATGTTAGTATAAACAACATGACAAACATTACCCCTAGAAAATAGGTGACAACTAAATAAACCAAAAATATGGGGGAATAGAATAAAAGGAAGGGGGTGGTTGAGTTAGCTCCATATGTACTAGGCAAGTGGATGTTACCTACATAGTTCCATGGATATAACAATCCAACAAAACTTTAGGCCAAATATAGTTCTCCTAAGAAATGGGAAAAAAATGATGATTGATAGAAGACATGATGGATGTGATAGAAGAATATGGATGAATTTACAAAATGGGGATAGTGTAGGATAAAAGGATAAAAAAGATGGGGAAACTAAAGAATAAGTGGTTTATTTGTGACTTAGTGAGGGTTCCTATAATCCTTAAGGCAAAGAAGTGGTAAATGTTTTTGGTTTTTATAAATTATTTTTAATAGAGAATGACAAGACACTAAAATGGTCCAAGCTCACAAAATGGTGAGAGTGTTATAACCTAAAATGATGCTCACAAAATGGTGAGAGTGTTATAACTTGAAATGATGCTCATGAAATGATGAGAGTGCAACTGAAGAGGGACTGAGCTGACCTCAACATGAATCAAACATGACCCACATAGTCTCAAAATGACTTTAGCTCATAGTAGTTCACCTCAAAGTAGAGAAATATGACTAGTATAGCATCCAATTCAAACAAAATAGGCATAATTGGTATGATGGTATAGTACATCATAGGAATGGATAAGTGATATGTCAAGGCAAAATAAACAAATGTTGCCCCTAGTTATCCTATAAGTGGTTATAACTAACATACAACTGATAGATCAATGATACCAATTTGCCCTAGTAGGGAATATAATTAATATCAAGATCGGTGAACACTAATTTGCCCTAGAAGGTGATATAATCAAGCTCACATAAATAAAATTGATAAGAAGGGAATAAGAAATGAAAGATGCAATTTCCAAAACTTCTATCATACGACTCTAAAATACTACCTTTAACTGAAATGCTTGAAGAAACTATTGAAATTGGTCTGATTCTGTATGCTAAAAATGTGAAACCAATGGATGAACCAAGGTCAAATGGGTGAGGTTGATAGGATTCAAAACATGTTTGATTGATTAAGAATGGAATGGTTGGATGGTCTAATTGGAATGCCAAAATGAGAGGATGGTATGGTCTTGCTTTAGGATAATGATGGTTTTTGATATATTGGATAAAAATGGTAAGAGAGTTACCCCCAAGTGATGGGGTGAATAGATGGGATATGTGACAATGATAAAATGATTGATAACATGATATGATATGGTACATGTTTGGTGTTGGCCTAGGTTTAATAAATGATTCTATTTTTCTTGCTAAAGTGGAGATATACATCTTGATCAATAAATGATACAACTAGAATAGTCAATCATGTAAATTGCTAGCCCACAGCTCATTTAAATAGCTAATCTATCAAGAAATTACTATATACTTAGATGTAAATGATGTTGTTATGATCTTCATTGGTCATTGATTCTAATTCCTTCAAGTTTTAATACAAGATATAATTATAGCATTTATAAAGGAGAGTACGACCATGGATGGTAAATATGGATAAATGTTGGCTGATAGGTTTGTTCATAAAATGGAATGGTGGAGGATAATGGAATGTATAATGGATGGGAAATAAATGAAGATTGGGATTTTTAGGCACACACAATGTTGTTAATTCTAAATTTGATATAACTTTGAATATGGTAGGGTTTAATACTTCTAAATATTCTCTTAATAATACCACCAAATTCTTTTATTGTTTAGGTCTGAGAGTAGCTACCATCTGATTAGGATATAGAGTGGAAGCTATTTTGATTTGATCTTTGATAATGTCTTCATTAAGTAGTAAAAAAAATTTATGCTCAGCCATTGACACCTTGAAGAGGTTTCTACCAATGAATTTGTCTTGATTATCTTGTAGTGCCTCCGAGAAGGTTTTGCTAAGTAACATTGACTTTTGACTTTGATTGTCCCCTAAGACCTCTATAAAGGTTTCACTAGAAGATGATAAGTTATGACTTTGATTTACCCCTAGTACCTTCAAAAAGGTTTCACTAAGAGAGTATTTTTTTCTATATGATTGTGGTCTTAGCCTCCTTGATTTTCTCCATCTGATATATCACCATGGATACAGTTCAAAAAGGTATGATTTTATTGGTCCTAATTGACACTTGTGGGTGATGAAATGTCAATGACATGGCTATGATAGTTGGTGTTAATAGTATGTGGAATGGTAATAAAATGGGAATAGGTTACAAAAATCCTCATAGAAAATACTAGGAAAACTTGTGTCAATGTTGAATTAATCATCCTCAAAAACCATAGAAGGATCACAAATATTTTCATATTGATCAACTAGGCATGCATAACCAATGTTGTAATAATCATGAATATATTTTATATTTGAATTTGGTTTAGACTCAAGGGACTTTGAATTAAAAGTTAAGATTGATGTTGATTCTACTTTCGATGCTAAATATGATGTTAGTTTAAGAGTGGAACCTAACTCTAATTCTGATTCTTCATCTAATGGGTACTCTATTATAATGATGTCTTGTTGAATGTTTGGTATTAGACAAGTAATAATTTGTTATGGCATAATGGGCTCCAAAAAGACTAGTTTGTCATAGTGAGACTCCTCTGTGATGGAAAAAAGGTCAAGAGACAACTCCTCAGAGAATGGCTTATTAAAGAGAGGATCTTGAAAAATAGGCATATGTTCAAGGTAATGATTTTCCCAAAGGCAATTATAATCATTAAGAAGTAACTCAACAAAGATTGGCTCATCTGAGTGTGACTCCTTGACAATAGGTATAAGATTGAAAGGTGATTCATCATAGGTTAACTTGTCATAAATAGTTGGTTCAATAAAAAAATCTTGGATTGGTTGGTTTCCTTGGCCTTAGTTTCCAATGAGTTGGAAAATACTAGTTTTGATCACAACTTGGTCCTCAAATGATTGGCTCAGTTGGGTAGGTACTAATTAGATTGGTTTGGGTTTAAGTTGAATGATGGGTTAAGGTTTGGGATAAATTATTAACTAAATGATTGGTTGGGATCATAATTATATTGGTTGATATTTGGGTTGGATTGGCTGGGGTTTTCTAAAGTGGGGAATGATAGTCACTAGATGAGGAATGGCTAGTGGTTGGATAATGGGTGAGCATTGTGGAGCTTAATTTATTACATAAGCCAAAGGATGAGGTATTAGAATAGAAATGATAGGGAATTATAAATCTTGATTGCTTGCATAAGTCAAAGCATCCAAGTCCTCATCATAAACCATATCATCCTAGTCAGGGTCTTGAGTTAGACTGTAACTTGATCCTTGCCTTTGTTCTCTATATTGATTATTGTAAGGATGGTATGGATCCATCTCCCAAACAAAATTATCATTGTAGAGGTTTGTACCCAATTCCTCTTCACCAACCATATCATCCCAATTGGGGTCTTGAATTTGGTCCTTAATTTGATTTGTGCAAGGTGGATAAAATTCCATCTCACAAACCATATTATCATCAAAGGGGTCTTGAATAAAGCCTTAAAAATCAAAGTCATTTTTTACATCCATTCTATCACAATTTGGATTGTACGTGACTCCACCATAAGTGTAGCTAGATATATCTACATCAATGATGAAATCTCTAAAAATAAAAAGGCATAGAGTTTTTCAAACTCTAAAAAACTATGTCAAAAGGACAAATAACTCAAACTTGGTCTAACTTGGTTAAAAGAGGTGGAGTTGTATCTCCAAACAATGATTTGATCATGGAGTTGTATCTCCAAAATGGTTTGTTATAGAACTTGGCATAAAATAGTCTAAAGTCAAATGTCAAATGTCATACACATAAAATGTCAAGCATCTAAATAAAACCAACATGTCAAAGTCTAGGCCAAAGTGTTCCAAACAAGGTCTAAACTAGGAAAGAGAAAAGTTGAATTGTTAGGGCTTTCATTCAAAAATAGAGTCAAAAGCTAGGCTCAAACAAGCATGATCTGCTAAGAATTTTAGCCAAATGACATTAAAATCTAGACTTTGAAATAAAGGTTGACGTGATTTTATTTAATCTAACAAGGTTGGAACAACTTTGACATAGACCTAACACACAAAATCAAACATAAACATGATCAATTGGTATAAATGATAAGGTATAAGATACCTAGAGAAAAGACTATGTTTTCACAAATAAAAGCACAAACAATGATGAGGATAGGCTGAATAAACAAATAAGTGATAGTTTTTAAATTTGGATAATTTATTAACCTAAGTTATGCAACCCAAAAGAGAAAGATCTATGTATCGGCCCTAACAAAGTAAGGCCTAAATAGAAATCAATCAATGTTTGAATTTAAATTTGTAAAAGTTAATTAAAAACTCAATGGTTAAAAACTATTATTAGACTAAACAAGCTAGATAAGATTGGATAGTATGATGGCATATGAACAAGGTCTAAATGGCATATGTGACATGGTTTAGTTGGTTTGAAATAATGGTTTTTGAAACAAGGTCAAATAAGTCTTGAAATAAAATGAGAAACCTAACAACGTAAGCATGCTCTAATGATGTGATCAATGTTATGTTTCAAAGACTCAAAGGCTCAAACTTGATAATGATATGGGTAGCATAACGGTACCCATATCAAAAAATTAACACACACAAACATGTTTAGCAAAAATTGTAAGGCACATATATGGTATGAAATGGCCAGCATAACACCTATTCGATCAAGGAGTGACATCTAAACAAATTAGATTTTGACATGGTTATAAACAAACAAACATAATTTTTAGTCTCAAAACATACCAAGAAAAAATGACCAAAATATACTAAGTATAATCATCTAAATCCTAGTAAGGGTATGGAAATGTGGGGTTGACTAAACTAATTATTTTGTGAATGTTCTAGATGGATCAATTATATAATGAGTTTCATGCCAAATGATGCAAAATAAACACCCTTTAATTGGGTGTCTACGACACTTGACTTGTTGTAAAAATGTCTTGTCCTTTTTATAACCACTACATCCATCATTTGCTCAGTATAGTGCAATATCTAAAGTGAAGATATATCTCATGTGTAACTCCAACACTAAAAGATGGTTTAACCACTTAAACCTCTGATCCTAGTGGGAGTGGATGAAGACAATGCTAGGAGATGAAACTTTGTGTCAAAGTTTCCATATAGAATTCATGGGAAGTAATTAAGTCCCCTTCACAAGCTAAGATGCATGAAATAAATGACATAATAGAAAGTCTTTATGGTTACCTCAAGATCACCCAATACTATTGCAAGTTTTTGGTGAGGGATTTAAATGAAATTATTTATATGCCTTAGTTTAGGATCAAAGTGTGATGAGATGGCACTTTTGATCCCAAAAGTTCCCTAAAAGGGATGGATGGGAGAGCATACACACATGTCTCTTTCATAAAAACACACAATCAACAAGCAAGTTTGAAAATAATTGAAGTGAATTTAATTTCAGTATACCAAATTGAATGTGTTTGATTAGATTCATTACTAGTCCCTTGGCTTTAATAATTTCAAATAGAAATAATTACAAACCACCCAGAAAGAAGTTGGCACTTTTGATCCCAAAAGTTCCCTAAAGGGGATGGATGGGAGAACATACACACACAATTCTCTATTTAATAAAAAAAGATTAGACTAAACAAATAATGAAAACACCTTGAATTTTTTTTTGAAATGTATTCAATTTTATGGCACTAAATGAAATGTGTGGTGGTGTTCTTTTAGCCCCTTGGCTTTAAGTTATGAACTTTGAAAGAAACCACAAAAACTTAACCAATAAACACCCTAAAAAGTTTCTTTGAACACCAAAATTAAGGATTATTAGTTTGTTTTAGACATACAAATGAAGTTTGAGAAGAATTATTTAGATTGAAATGATTTTATCCAAATAGCTCCTACAAAGAAATGGGCAAAACTTTGTTTAGCCTTGAAGCTTATTTATCAAATGAGACAAGCAATTTTGAAGGGTTAAATTTGTTGACCCAAAGGCAAAACCCCCCAAAAAAAAACATGTTAGGTTAGGCAAAGGTTTAGAAAAAATATCAATAAAAAACTTGAAAAAGAAACTTAAAAAAAAAAAAAAAAACCTATGAAACATGCAAACAAGTTAGAAGGTCAAAAACAAGAAAACCAAACAAAAAAATCTTAAAAACTTGTAGTTAGTAATTTAGCCATAAATTTTAAAATATACATCTATTTATCATGAAATTTTTGGAAGTTATTTATAGGTCTAGGGTGCACCTCTATAAAAAATTTAGGTCAAATCAGTAAATAAAAAAAATGTATTATCTCTGTACTAACCATTTTTACCAAAAAATTAAAAAATAGAAAGTGACAGTCACTAAAAGAGTTATAACTTCTAAAATATGGCAAGAATTGGTCTATGAGATTTTTAGAGAATATCGAAGCCATATGGTGACCATATACTACTAAAAGGTGTCTACATAAACATATATTGTAAAGTAACCAGTTAATTGATTCTTTCTGGTCCATCATTACTCTAGCAAAGCAAAAGCAACTTTAAGGTTTACACTTAGGGATATTGATGCATCAATGATCCCATGCACAATAAAACATAAATAAATTGATAAATTTAAAAATATTAAGTGTATACATATGCCCCACCTAAAGGCCATCACATGTCACAATAGTGTAATGCAAGATGGTGCTTTGGGATAGAAACATAGCAATAAAAAATAACACATCTGAAAA